>VXBB01009099.1:129245-162255 GCA_013399915.1 Illadopsis cleaveri | reverse complement strand
TTTTTTTTTTTTTTTTTTTTTCCCCTTGCTTAAAAAACAAGGGTGAAAACAGGGTTGTCAGCTCTTGGAGTCTGAATCTGAAGGCTCAAGCCAGCCAGGTCTCCAAGTGTATTTTTGATTTTATGTCAAAAGAAAAAAAATAAAGAGAGGAATGGAAGAAAGTTTTTAAGAACTGATTGCCACGGTGGAAAAACACATGTTAAAGAATGTCAGAAAAATTTCTGAGGGCCTTGTTTCTGTATGATTCTTTGATGGCTTGTAGTTGTGTGTCTGAGGGTGGTTCAGATGGAGCAGAGCTTGTGATTCTTGAGGTGGTCCTGTGGAGGAATTGCACTTTGATGATCCTTGTGGGTTCCCTTCCAACTCAGGATATTCTATGATTCTGCGAGCTTGGGGACAGGGATGGTGGCAGCACAGCTCTGGTGACATCTGAAGGTTCCTGTTAGTGTGTCCCACTCCCTGTGCAGCTTAGGAGACTTGCTGTGTCTTCTCTGATGGTTCAGCTCAATGGGCAAAGCTTGCACTCAACATTAAACACAACAGCTCCTCAGTATAACAAAAAACGGTCTGGCTGGAGAAATGCTGCTTTCTTTGGGAAGCTTTGGGTAGCGTCTGAGCTCTGTCCCACGGGATTTGGAGCAGACAACCTGGCTGGCAAAGGTGATGGGGAGGTGCTGTCCCACCCTGAGGGAGCACGGTGATGATTTTTGTCCTTCCCTGGCCCACTGGATGTCCATCTGGTGCTGTGTGAACATCTGCAGTGTCTCTGGCAGCACCGCGGCTCCAAGGGTTGATGCTCTGGCTCACCAATCTTGGAGCTACATGTGGCTGTAGCTGTGCCTTGCACAAAGGATCCAGAGGCTGGAGGGTGCCTTGCTCTGTGAGGGGGACCTGAGGGGATGAGCTGGCCCCAGGCTTGCCAAAGCTTTTGGGTGTTGCCAGAGTTAATGCAGGGAGCGCGCGCCTCTTGTGTGTGTTTATGCATGCAAAGAAGTGCCTGCTGGGGAAGGAGTGGAAGGCTTGTGATTTATCATTGCTCTGTAATGGGTGCCTTGCTTCTAGTGAAAGAGGTCAACATCCCTGAGAGATACCAAACCCCCTCCTTATTAAGGTCCTGTTACAGCTAATGGCTTGGGGTAGGGCAAGCAGGTCTTACAAGGAAGGCATTAAAGAACAGCGCGACTTGGAAGGGAAGCCAAAGAATTTACAGCAATATTTACACAGAGGCTCTCCCCAGAGATAAGGAGGTACACAGTCAGCTCGGGAGATAAGCACAGCTGTGGGACCAGGCAGAGCAGGCACAGTTGTTTGTGCATCTCGAAGTTCAACAGGATCAGAAGCCAGAGCTGTGTGGTGCGGGAGAGGGGGATGCGAGCAGGACCACACACACCAGCTGGGACCTGGCCTCTGGAGGGACAGATGTTGTGTTTGCTCAGTGGCTTGCAGTGAGAAACGAGGCCAGCAGTGCTCCCTCAGGCTCCTAGACCTGAGCCCCAAACCTGGGCTGGAATGTATGGATTAGTACAAGTTAATGGGTGCAGTGTCCTGTCCTGGTGAAGATGTAGAGATCTGGCCCAGGTTAATGTCCCTGGCAGCCACCATCTGTCCTGTCCACCACATGCTCTGGGAGCTGCAGGTTGACAGCTGTTTCTCCAAGAAACCAGCCTGAATTCCACCTGGAGAGTTCTAGGGACACTTTTCACAGCCCAAAGGGAAAAGGCAAACTTCTACATTTATATTCGAGGTGAGATACAATTCCTAGACAAGCCTGTGTCCCAGGACACAGGTTGTACAAGGTCACTCAACCCAGGGAGCAACTGAGAAACTTCATCTCTTTCCTGTCCAGGTGATGTTGCAGTCAGGTCTCCCCTCCGTAGTTCTCTAGCTCTGGTTTTCCACCTTTCTTGTTGGCTCTGAGAGATGTGCAGTGCGTCTGTGTTCAGTTGTCCCTCTGCTGTGCTGGCTGAAGATCCCTCAGACCCTTCTCGGCCTTCTCCAGCCACTTGCTTCCAGACCAGTCAAAGTCTCACATCCTCATCCAGCAAAATCTCCTGACCCAAACCTGGCTGAAGAAAAAAAGAGTTTCACTTGTTTTGTTTTTTTTCATTGACAGCACCGAGCTTTGGATCTAGTAATGCGGAGAAATCAAGTAAGCCCTAACAAGAGAGCCCAGACTGTTCCATGCCCCCTTCCTGCATCAACCAGACACCTCCCCTCTCACTCCTGGTTTCTTTACATGCTCAAATCACCCATGGCCACCAAGTCATCCTGTGCTAGACTACACCTCCACCGTCCTCCCTGGCCCCTAATAGCACTCGGCCACCGATCTCCGAGCACTCCATCCATCATTTGACTAGCACATTATTTATTTACCATGGGGGAGAGAAAGGAGTTGGGTTGTCTGGAGAACGTATTAAATTTTCATTTGTTCTCATTGATTCCTGAAAGGAAATTGCTGAGTTATGCCATCAGGTTGGACGATATGGAGAGCATCTACTAGAGGGGGGTCCCGGGTGTGAAATAGGGGCAGAGCTGAAGTTGTTTTGAATATTAGGTGGAAGTTACAGTGACCATTTAGCTGAGCAACCCGATGAAATGTATCGTCTGCTTCCCTCAGTCTCTGCTTTAGCTGCTTGCCCAGACTCTTCCCAGTTTCTCCTGCCATATGGAACACACGTGGTGCTGTTTCCTCCTGGCTGCTGGGTGAGGAGCTCTCGCTCGCAGGTTTCCCCACCGACTCCGAAGCACCGTGCGTGTGCGTGGGAGTGGCTTCTGGCGAGGGCTCCTTCCCCGTCTGCAGGAGCTGCTCGGCCTCTTCCAGCTCATCCCAGTCAGTTTGGAGACAGTTGCCTCACATATTTCTTCTCCAGGCATGTCTGGGCTCTCTCCCCCTGAATTTCCACTGTGGTGGTTAGCACGTTATTTATGGCAATTTTTTTCCCATTTTTTTAGTATGTACTAATATTGTAGGTTGCACAAGAATACTGGCTTTTCCATAGGGCTCCTTGTCATCCAAAAGCTGCTCATTTTTTCTTTCCCAGCCAGAACTGGCATCCCAGCCAACAGTGCTGACTGTGGTTCAGGTTTTCCATGCTTCGAATGATTATCATTCACGTTTTCCATGCTTTGAAGCCCACCAAGGACCGACTTGGAGTCTCAGCTGAGGACTGGCTCACACTACTCCATCTAAGTCCCATTTTCTAACCAAGTTAAACTAAAAGTGCTGTCTGAACCTCATCAAGACACCAGGGTTGCCCTAACTTTCAGAGAAAGTCTTTAGTGAAAATGTTGAAATCTCATCTGAACAAGATGGAGAAGAAATTCTCCTGGGTGAAAAGTCTCATGGCTGGGATTTTTGAGGACAGACACTGTTTTCTGGGTTAAAATGGCCATCTGTGTCTCATGCTGCCTGAGTACTGTGGGCTGGGGAAGTCCCCACATCTCTGAAGAGGTCACCTCCATCTCTGGCCCCTCTGACCCTACTTGCTCTCTCAGGTCACAGTAAACCCTTAATTCAGGGAGGCACAATGTAGAAGTGGAATGTTTTTACTGGGGTTTTATTTTTGCAGTCTAGAGGATAATCAGGGGTCCTCGGGTTTCTGTGGGAGTTGAAAGAAAGGACAGAGCAAACTGGCACTGTTCCCAGTCCAAAATGTTTTCACTAATTGCATGCAACCTTCCTTACAGGAGAGAGAGGCTGCAAATACTGCCGGCAGTTTAATTACCACTGCTGGTTCACGTGGATTTTATTTATGCCGCTCCCAGCGCCGGGTGTGAGTGCAAGGTGGGATGCACAGGGAATCATGGGTGGCTTGAGGCTTGAGGGAGGGAGCTAAGGAGCCTGTGTGTGTTTATTAGGGGGTGTGGAGCCTTTCCAAAGAGCCTTGAGGTACCAGGCAGCCGCACCCCAACACTCATCGCTGGCGTGGGTTGAGAAGGGTCCGTGTGAAGCTGGATATGGGTGTAGGGGTGAGACCCCTGGACTTCCAGGCCTGTATCCCAGAACTGCTTGGCTCAGCCACCACCCTGACTCAACTCTGAGCCCCGTGGTGGATCAGCTCCCCTTGCTATCCTTCCCCTCCTCAAACGCAATGCGCTTCCTCCGTCCCAGAGGGGGGGAGAGAGCGGCACGGGAGGAATCCGACACAAGCAGGCTGATGGCTGCCGTCCCAGTGCAGGCTCAGCAAATGGGGCTTGTGATGGATGGATGTGCAGGGCAAGAAGTAATAAAATGGGCCCCAGTCATGTAATCTTCCATTAAAATGAAATGCATACCAGAAATGAGGCATTTCTGCAGCTTGTACCATCTCCCACGGAAGATCATGAATAAAAGAGGCAAGTGTACTGTTGACAGATGCCGGCATGCATAAAGGACAGTTCCTATAAAGGCAAAGCCCCGGCTAACAGATGGACTAAAGATGTGAGATGCAGGAAGATTTACCAGTCTAAATAATTCAAGGGAATGTCGTATGGGGAGGCAGTGCTGGAGAGGGGAGCCGGCAGAAGGTACAGATGGAAAGGCAGGCCAGGCCTTTCCCACAAACCCATTAAGAACGTCGCTTGTCTGAGTGACAGTATGTCGCACAAGGCACCAGCAGAGATGGGTGGATTTGCCTCCAGCACTCCTTCTGCAAGGTCAGGAGAAGAGGTAATCTCAAAGGTTGCATCTGTTTGAGGTTTGCCTCCTGCAAGGCCACTTTCTCCAGCCTTCCTCCTCTCCCACCTCTTCTGTTTTGTCCCTTCTTCACCTGCTACTGGGCAAAATGGGAGCACAGAAATGTTTCTGCGGCCACAAGCAGAGGGTAGATGTGGCAAAGGTGTTCAGTGCTCCCATTGCTCTTCTCTGCCTCGTTCAGGTCCCTGGATATCCTTTGGACTTAGAAGGGGCCTGGAGGCTAGTGCTGGGTGCCCTGTCCCCATTAAGGGGCACTCATGGGGCATTTGGTGGCTTTACAGAGCTTGGCAGAGAGAGGTGGCTGTCACATGACGTTTCCGTGCCCTGGCAATGGCAGCTGGAAAAATTTTATGACTCTCCCTGGCCCTTAATAGGAAGTCTGAGAAGGGCTGGCTGAAGCATTGCAGCATGTTGGGAGGGTTTTGGCAGCACGGGATGCAGGGATAAGCTCATGTAGGAAATGGCACAGAGGATGGGGCATGGTGGTGGCTGAGATCAGGGCAGGGGGTGCTCAGGGCCCCTCTCCTACTGTTCCCTGGGAGCTTGGGGTTGGCTTTGGTGAACGTGAGACATTTTGGGAGAAGAGGGAGGATAAAGGGCAAGATGCAGAGGGTTAGATAGAAGTCAGTGGCAGCTGCTTGGCAGAGATTGTGCGCGCTCTCCGCTCGGAGAGGACGCCTTCCCCGGGCTCGTCAGCCGTCTGCAGCACGGCGATTAATCATTGGTGTCAGAATCCCTAATCCTATTCAATGGAAAACAAACAGCGCGGCATCCAGCCCTGTGCTGAGCCCAAGCAATTAGCATGTTTACATGGGCTGGGGAAGCTCAACAAAGAGTGGCCAACGGGGGCCACGGGAAATGAACCCTTGTCAGCCCCTGATGTTCCGAGCGCCTGGGATCCCCAGGCTCTGACTCAGGCCCAGGCTTGGAAACGTGGCTCGAAGCAGTTGGATGCAGCTACTTGCCACCAAAAAAATGATTTTTCTCCATTAGGGCTCAGGTGTCTGTGAGTGTGGGCAGCTGCTGAGGTGAGGGGATGTGTCTAGTATGGATGGGCAGCTGGGGAAACAGGGATCTGGAGGAGATAAGGGGTTTGCTCCTGCTTAGGCATTGAATCAATAGCAAAAGTAGCAGCCAAAGCCTTCGCAATTCCAGCAAACTCAGCCCTGATGCCAACCCCTTGTCCCTGTTCCTCCCGCATCTCTCAGGCCCTCCCTGCTGGAGCTGCATCTCTCTCATTGGAATTATTTTGATGTCTTTGGGTGCTCTGGGTTAGGATTGGGCTCTGCAGGGCCAGGGTTGTGCAGGACCAACATACCTGGTGTGCTGGCCCTGTCCCTGAGGGGCTCAGGTCCCTCACATAGGCTTCAAGGAGGTTTGAGAGGTGGGTTGCAAGGAAAGATGCAGGACTAACCAGACATATCTGTCCCTTGTGTCCCCAGGGCCTTGTAGCAGCCACCTCAGGTGAAAACATTTCCCAAAACCAAGAGAAACAAAAAGCTTCCTCAAAGTGGATGGAGATGCTGCATGGACTGGCCTGTCTGAGCATCTCTGCCCTGCTCTGGATTATTTAACTGGGTTCTGCAAACACAGTTTCAAACAGCTAGGCAAGGGGAACAGGACAAAACCTTTGTTTCTGCAGGACCTACCAGAAGCTGACAATGTTGGTACATGGGCAATGGGAAAAAGAGTTAATGTGTTAAGCTTCACGTGACCTCTGGAGCTTCTGGGATTTGGAAGGTGAGAGAATCCTCACAAGCACTTGCTCCCTCTCGAAGTGAAGGGGCTTTCCTGGGTACACAGCTTTCCCCCTTGCCTCCCAGAAGTGTATCTGATTTTTGGGGGTGGAAAAAAAGAGGATTGATTCAAATAAAAATGTATTTGTATGAGAAAAATTATTTCCTTCTATGAGTAAACACATAGTTTGAGGCAAATTTATGGCTTTGGCCTGGTCATTAATATCTGGTTGTCAAAAAGTATTGGTTTGAACAAAAATATGTTGTAATAAAAATGCATTGTTTTGAAGAAATTTATTGTCCCCATGAAAACCTATTCAATTCAGAAAGATATGTTGATTTCAATGAAAATCTATTTGTTTTAAGAGACAGAGAGAGGGAAGTTGCACTCAGCTGAGAACCAGGGGCTTCTCTCACTACAGATCTCCCTGCAGTCCCTTGGCCATTAGGATGGGGAAAGCTGGAAAATCAACAACTGGGCAGCAAAGGAAACCTGTAGGTCTTGCCTGTGCTCAGTGACCGTCCTCCCAGCTGAAGAAAAGTGCCCCAGCTCCCCTAGGGTAAGGAGTGGGAGGTGGTTGTCTCCATTCCTTGTGGATTGGATGGCTTCTTCCACAAACAGCTCTCCTCAACCTGCAAATCTAATGTTTATGTGACTTTTAAAGGTCCTTTCCAACCCAAAGGGATCTATAATTCACCAGTGAGGATCCCAGGGAGTGGCTGCTCACGAGAACCCACCTGCAGCTGGAAAGGTGCACATCTTGCAGGTGACCTGGAGACCTTCATCTTCTGCTTCCTGTCTCAAGCCACACATGAACAGCAAGAATGTGTGTCAGTGAGTACCTGGAGGGGAAATGGCTGTGTCCATGCTGCTACCCAGAACATTTTCTCTTTGGCTTGGTGGCACGAGGAAAAGGCCCCTTTTGGCTCAGTGCAGCTTTGTGGTGTGTCTTTGTGGTTCTCCCAGCCCTGCTCCGAGATGGGACTGAGGTTTGCTATCCTGCCTAAGCCTCTTTCCCTGCCAGCAGGGACTGGATGAAATTCACCCTGAGCTCCAAAGCCCTAATGCTGCCTTAGCTGGGATTATGAGAGAAGCCACCATGGTATCACCTGAAATCCACCTCCCGGTGCCTCCTGTTTAAAACAATCAGCAGATGTTTGCAGTGGGCTTTTTCTTTCATTTTGCTCCAACTCTGCTATTTAATCAGCTCCTTCCTTCCTCTGTTTGTACAAGGTACCGCTCACCCATATTAAAGGGGGGGAAGGGAAGGTGGGAGACGAAAAAAATAAAAATAATAAAATAAAATTGCCTGCCCAAGAAATGTCACTGCTGCGGTGTTATCCCCTCCCTGCCAGCACACGCATGGGTTCTGGTGTCAATGGAAAGGTTGCCTCTGATTAATATTAATAAAGAATTAGAGCTGTGTTTGTCATGATCACCTCGTTTGGTATTGCTCTGTGTGGCAGGTGAAAGCAGAGGAAGGAAGGGAAGAGGTCTGCACGGCATTCATTAATCATTTCATCAGGAAGGAGTTCAAAGCAGAGGCCGGCCTTAACAAGGGCTGCAGGCAGGGATGGGGCCGTGTTTATTCAGATGTTCCTCCTTATGTCCCTGACCTCCCGCCTGGTCAGCTGGTGTGGGCCCCCAGGACTGAGGTGCCCTTTAAGGATCCAGGCCATCCTATCCCAAAACAGGGCTGGCCTGCTCTTGTCTAGGCCAAGGTGATGTCATATGCAAGTCTGATGTAGGTTCACTATGGGTATCTACTTTACAGCTGAAAAATGAC
Organism: Illadopsis cleaveri; assembly: GCA_013399915.1. NCBI lineage: Eukaryota > Metazoa > Chordata > Aves > Passeriformes > Timaliidae > Illadopsis > Illadopsis cleaveri. Next base: position 154,057 of record VXBB01009099.1, on the reverse strand, counting down.
GCCTCAAGTGGTCCTTGTTTCCCCTTTGAGTCAAGAAGATTAATAAAGAATGGAGAGGCCATCCTTTAAGAAGCTGCATGGTGGTAAACTTCCTTCTGCAGGCTGGGACTCCTGAGAAGAACGACTCCTCAGGCCTTGTACGTAGTGGCCAGGAACTGAGAGACATTTGTGAGATGTGGTGGTCTCTGGGAACTCTTGGAGTAAGCCCTAGGAAATTCCATCTCCAAGGCAAGGCAGTAGGGACACACTTGAATTTAAGGGGCTTGAATTCAGAGGGCTCCTTGTCCTTCCAAAAGATGTTTTCTCCCACCATAATATAGGTCCCTAAACTGGAGGACCCCACATCCCTTGCTCTGTTGACCAGAGGACCCTACAGGAAACTTCACACTTAAACAAGTATTCAGTGGTTCAGGTCCAGAGGCCTAAATCACATTTTTACAGAGCTGTTCCTATAGCAGGCCAGCCCTGCCCTTGGCATGTGCTGTTGTTGGGAACACAAAGATGAGTGTCACAGGAGTTCAGGTCCTGTAATTTATGCAGGTTGGAATTAGAAGTGAGTGCTGGAATTAAGAGGAATAATAAAATATTAAGAGTGAGTGGTTCTGACTCTGGCTGGTACCTTGCACTGTGTTCACGGCACCCCAGTCAGTCTTGGCTGATGTTTGCATGCAGAGCTTAGCGTGGGCAATTTATGCAGACTTTTAGTGGTATTTTGTTTCTTAAAAGTGTGGAGATTCCCGTAAATCTTGGCTCAAACACATCTGTGTGTGGCCAAAACTGGTCTCTGCTTTCTTTATAATCTGTATTTTCTGGATCCAAGACCAGAAGGCGATACACACGTACATATGGCAAAAGTTCTTTGTATTAAGAATTTACAGCTCAACCTTCTTGTTCCTTTTTCCTCCTTTTTTTTTTTTTTTTTTTTTTTTTTAGGGGGGGANAGGGGGAATGCTATTTATTATTCAAATGTGGGGAGAATCGAGCCAAGTGGTGCATTGCTCTCATTAATTATTCTCTGGGATTAAGGGGTTGGTTAAAACCATATCTCCCTTAATCCTGTTTTATTAATTTTATATTCTTGGCAAAAAAAGAAGCAAAACAACACCACCCCCCCACCTCCCCCAAACCACTCTACAAAGGGATCATGCAGCTTTCTGCTGGGACCCTGAGAACAGGAGGTCTCTGGTGTTCCATGGATGCTCGTTTTTTAATTTGATAAAATAAATTAGCACAGGATTAGAGCCTTCCTGACAGCACAGCTCGACTGCAGTTACCACCTTAAGGGAGGCATTAAGCATCGTTTTAAGTGTGGAAGTGAAGTGGGAGTGAAGTTCCTGGGAGAGAGGGAACTTTCCTCTCTTCAGGAACACAACTGGTGGCCTCTCCTCCCCTCCCAGACACAGCCAAGGGAACCACCTTTCTCCAGGGATGGGTTTTGGGCTGAGTGAGGTGGACACTGCTTGGGCAGACACATTCAGGAGCCCATCAGCTCATTTCATACAGCTGATAACTGTAATCACCCTCTTCCTTTTGGGATATTATGGAGATGTAAATGAAATATTTTTTCCCTCAAACAGCAGAGACTTGACTCCTGGGAGTGAAGGCTTGGTCTCGGAGGGAGAATGGGAAAATGGGAGTGGGGCTTTTGCAGGTTTCATCTCCTTTTCGTGACAGAGAGGCTGCAGCTGGTGCTGTCATCAGATTCTGCTGGCATGAGATGTGTGGAGGCCGGGCTGGGAGGGAGCAACCTGTGGCTGCACTGCAGATGCAGTGGCCTCCAGACTGCTTGTTTATGTGGCTGCCAGAGAGGAGACAAAGGACAGTGGTGGTGTGTGGCTCTCCGGCCTCTTCCTAGGACAGAGAGGAACCTGGATTGGGCTTCCAGGAGCAAGACTGAACTGACCCCAAAGAGTTTGCTAGGCACGAGGATCTGGGCTGTGAGTGCAGGGCTCAGTTTCTTGAGGCCCATTTTGAGCCCCATGAGGGAGAGGCATTTGGTCCCTCAGCCAGATGGGATCTCTTGGATGACTTTTGGGAAACCTGTGCCATGGAGACATTTGAACTGAGATTGGTGGGATAGTTCTCAGAGCTCTGCAGTGCAGCATTTGGGAATGGTGACAAGGGTTATATCAAAAAAGAGACCACAATGGCTGCATGGCTGATGAGTTCTTGTCCTGTGTTTATTTTGAAGCTGAAGGACAACTGTCCCCAGCACTAAGCTGGCCGCTGGGGATGCATTGCTGTTTGCCTTTAATCTTTCTGTAAGTCAGGCTTTCGTAAGGCTTTCAAAAAAGAGTCGTGCCTGAAATATTGCTGTGTTTTCTCCCTGGAAAAGGTGTCTGGTTTGCCAATAATGGCAGTGGCTTAGCCATGAGTCTGCAGAGATGCCAGCTGGGCTGGGCTGCCATGGAAGGAGGTGTGGGATCCGCCCTCACCTTCCCTAGGAAGGGCTGTGTGGATTAGCAGGTGTTAGCAGAGAAGTGCCCTAATGCTGTGCTGGCCTCAGGGTCACTGCTGAAAGCTGCTCCCTCTTTTGCGGGTGTCGTGGACTCATTCTCTTCTGGTGTCACCTCACTTCACCTGAACACCCTTGCTGCAGAATCAAAGATCACACTGGAAGCCTGGTGTTGGTTTTGAGGCACCTGTGGAAATTCCCACAGTTCAGGCACCTGAACAGTGCAGAAATTTTTGCAAAAGACCTTCCATTCAATAGTCATTCATACAAGAAATCTGCACAGACCCTACAATAATACAAGCACCAGAAAACACCCTCAGGGCCTGATTTGTCAAACATCCCAAACCAAGGCATATCTGTTTCCTCTGCCTTTTCTCTACCAGCCAGGGATTTATTTTCTTCCACAATGTATGTGTTATGATTTCTTGTTTGTTTGTGAAAAGTCACAAACAGGGAAAGCAGGGAAGTTTACTTTTATTAAAAAAGAGAGTTCCTTTGGAGGAAAACTGTAAAGTGAATGGCTTAGTTTGTTTTATTCAGTCTAGGAACAAATTCCTAACTTGCTGTGTTGGAAGAGCCAGTTCTTTCTTGTCCTTCTGTTAGCAGAGCTGGCGTGGAGCAGGCGGATGCACCATTCCCAGATGCTGGGTATTCCCTGTACAACAGGCTCAGGCAGGATTTCATTGCTTGGTAACTCTGTGGAAACTCACTTGGACCCAACAAGGTGCCAGGCTGGTGCCAAGCAAGGTGTGTCTTATCTCAGCCTGAGAGCCCCCCAGGTGGACAGATGGTGGGATGGGATGCATGGAGCTGGTTGGAGGTGAGCTGTGCTCTGGTCCTCGGGACATGCAGAGGAATCCTCAAATGATGTCAATGGGAAGCTGAATTAGACTCCATCCTGCTCCTGAAATACTGTGTTACATGAGGTGTAGCTCACAAAACCAAGCTTTTCCAGTGGTGTTTGGGCAGAAAATGTCATCTGTACTGATTCCTGGGTGAGCTTGGCTGGATTGGAGGGGCCTTCCCTGGGTGGCATGGCTGGAGCAGCCTCCTCTCTCCATAAGGGACATGAGCCAATGCAAGGCGTGGGCTGGGAGCACTCCTGGAGCTGGCCTTAGTGGCCATTGGCTTTAAAATAGCTGAGAGAAAGCCAAAAGAACACTGATAAAAATTTAAAACATCTGCCTTCAGGTGCCCTGGTAGTGTTTTGATCTTGTTCCCAAAACCTTTGGGTGAGGGAAGAGCTAATTTAAGTTAATTTGCATCGGGAAGCATCGCTGATGTGCCAGGGAAGGGGACCTCGCACAGCCACTCAGAAGGCAAGCCAAAAAAACAAAGGCGTGTATTCCCAGATTTGAGGTAGGAATTATATACACTTAGAGTCATGAACTCTGGGTAATAATTGAAAGGTCAGATTGATGAGAGCAGCCTCCGAGATACGATTTCTATGACAGCTTGATGGATGCTCCACTATCAAGGTGTGCTTTTAATCATAATCTCATTACTCCACTTCTTATGGTTCGACTCACCTAAACTCATGGGAGGAATCAGGGGCCACCTCTAAAATGTGAATTGGCTTTTATTTGGAGGTGGAGGAGTTGAGTGGTTGGGAGAACAAAAAAGGAAAGAAATAGGCCAGAAGAGAAAAAAAGACCTTCTGGGCCGAGGATGAGTCAAGAGAGTGTGTGAGAGCAGCACCCTCATTGATCCAGAGCCTGGGAACCTTTCTGCAGGCTGGGACCACTGCAGGTGCTCTGGAGCAAAGGAAGGAGTCTTGGATCTCTCCCAGCATCAGCATCAGCCATGAATCTCACAGCACTGCTGCCCCAGGAGTCTGGACATGGGGCCTGTGGAGAGATGGCCATGACAGCTCTCCCAGGCATGAGCAGAGCTATTTTGGGGGGAGAGATCCAGTGCTGGCTGTTCACACACTCTGATCTATCTATCCAAAACCCATGAAGACTTCCTGATGGCCAGCTGTAAAATGTGCTGATGGACAGCACCAGCTTCTACGGTCCCTGTGCCTTGGAGAAGGGAAAAGCCTTTTTTTTGAGGCTGTGGTGCACAGGAGCCTAGAAGATGAAGCTGAGCTTTACCCCAACTAGACCCCAAAAAGCCACTGAGGGGACACCACCTCTTCTTTTGAAAAGTAAATAGGAAGAAGCCCAGAAGATCCACCACATCCACTTGCCCTTCCATTCTGGCTGTGCAGAAACGGCCCCGTGGGCCATGTAATGACAGTGGACACGGCCCTTTTCCCCTGTATGTGTTTCCACCTGCATTGCTGCCTCCAGCTCTGGTCCCCAGCCCAGGAAGGACATTGCCCCTGTTGGGCTGAGCCCAGGGAAGGACACTGAGATGATAAGAGGGGTGGAGCACCTTTCCTACGAGGAAAGGTTGAGATAATTTGAACCATTCAGCCAGGAAAACAGAAGGATTTGGGGTGACCTAATTTTGGCCTCCCAGTGCCTAAAGGAAGCCTACAAGAAAGGTGGAGAGGAATTTTTTTTACAAGGGTGTTTAGAGAAAGGACAAGGGAGATTGATTTCAAACTGAAAGAGAATAGGTTCAGGAAAAAATTCTCCCCAGTGAGGGTAGTGAGGCCCTGGCACAGGTTGCCCAGAGAAGCTGTGGATGCCCCATCCCTTGGAGTGTTCAAGGCCAGGCTGGATGGGGCCCTGAGTCTAGCAAAAGGTGTCCCTGCCCACAGCAAAGGGGCTGGAATGAGATGATTTTTAAGGTCCCTTCCAATCCAAACCATTCCATAGTTCTCTGTCATCAGCGGCACCATAACCCTGAGGGCCCTGGCCAGTGGGGGCTCCCAAAAAGCATCCTCACTCTGAGAGCTCGGTGCCAAGGCTGGAGGAATTCATTCTCGCCTCCCTGGAACCTCCTGGAAGAGTTAGTATGGAAATTTCAACCTATTTTTAAGGGTTATTTTCACTCAAGTGAAATCTATCAAAGAAGGAGGGTTATTTTTACAGCACGCAGCAACTGCCGGTTGCCATGGCAGCGGGCGGGCGAAATGCAATAAAGCATCCCTGTGTTATCGTAAACACAAAGGGAACCACGGGCACCGGGAAGAAAGGAGACTGTCGTGGGGGGAACTCCATGGATCCCTCACCAAGACCCTCTGTGGGCTCAGGGAGCGACAGCCAGGGAGAGTTTATGGGGACCTCTGTGCCCGTGCAGGGCCTGCTAGGCCAAGAGGCTCTCTGAGGGCCTGCCATGAGTGCTAACAACACTGATACATCAGCCTGGGATGAACTTCTCCCTCTGTTCATTTGGAAACACTTGGAAGAAGTTTGGAAAAGGCATCATCCAAAGAGGGGGAACACACACGATTGTATTTGGTTTTGATCTGGCTTCCAGGAGACGGAGTAGTCGTCTTTGGAGGAGTTGCCTCCTCTTTTGAATGTTTTGTAACTGTTGATGCCTTGGGAAGGCTGACCTGAAACAGAGACAGGATAGAGCTAGTCTATAAAGTAGGTATTTATTGAAAATAAAAATACCCTCTAGGATACACCTTGGGTAGGACAGGGCCTGACCAGGGTTACATCCAAGGTGGACTTAGAATGGTCACAAAATGGATGACCAGTCAAAAAGTCTTTATTTTTATAAGTTTTGGTCTATTTGCATATTGGGGTTTAATTGTCCAATTACAGCTTAGGTTGTGAGGTCCCATCCTTCTTGTTCCTCCTATCAGCCCACCATTGTTTGTACTTTTGGGCCTGAAAATGGTCCTTGGTCTTCAGCAGGAAAAGAATTTGTTTTGTCTCCCTAGTCTGTGAAGAGAACTGAGTGACACTTAATATGAGGCTCAGAACTGCACCCCTAGGCAGCAGAGAACCTGAAAAACAAGAAAGCTAAAACTTAAGGCATCAGTGCGAAGGGATTTTGCTCATGGTACGAGGGCTCAACCTCTCTATTTCTTCCAGGTGTGCTCTATCTCTGCATTGACTCAGCTGCCCTGTTTCACCTCAGCAGCTGAGCACATATGAGTACCTGGAGTATCCCAAGGCTGCTGGACCCAGTAGAGTCTTGGTGTGTGTGGGTGCGACCCCATTTGGGATATCACTCACGAATGATGGCCATCTCTGAGTCCCCTGTGTCAGGGGACACAACCAGAAACTTCATGAGCTCTTTGAGGTACTTTATCCCTGAAGCTCGTGCTGCTCTTGGGCTCTGTGGAAGCCACAGGGCTGCCCCTCATTGCTCTTCCCTGCCAACATGCAGAATGCCCCGAGGTAACACATCTTGGGTGCACAAGTGCTGGCAAGGCTGGGGAGAGCCTGACACAACCCACAGTTGGGGTTATTTCAGTAATGTGGAGGAAGACCAAACAGGCAAAGGACTTGGCTTCTTCACCACACAGAAGCCTCTTCAAGAACCTGAGGGGGTTTTTTTTGTGCAGGAGATCCAGGTACTCAGAGTGCTTTTATTCAGAAGCATGTTGAAGCACGTACCAAAGCCCAGACCATCCAGAACGCCTTGCCATTTGGCTCTCCCCAGAGATGGTACTGAGGTTTTGGGTTTGTCACCTAGCTCTCACACTGGAAAAAGTCAGTGGTTTTGAATTTCATGATGTGGAGCAAAAGCCCAGCACTCATGAGCTTGGCAAGTGCTGTTGAAGACAGGATATCCTTCATCCTTACCCCATGAAAACTGAGTTATCCCTAACTGAAAATACCCCCTCCCAACCCAGCCTAAGGTCAGTCCCACCCAAAAAGGTATAAATTAAATCCTCAAGGACATGCACACAAGTTGGCTGCCCCAATGCCACCAAATGTCAGGGGACAGATGGGTGTGAAAAAGGTGAATCCCTTGCACCAGCCAGAAGTCCCACTCCTGCCTTCTGCCAAGATCCTGCTGCAGGGTTTGCCGGGCAATGGCTTTGGAGCTCTGGGGCTTGCTTTTGCAGGGAAAAGGAACAAAGGCAGGACTTGCTGTGCAGCAGTGTGAGTATAAATAGATCCCTGGGAGGGTGAGACCAGCGGGAGGGGAGAGATTGAGATGATTTCTCTTTCCAAAGGAACAGTCTTGACACCACTTTCTTTTATGGCTCTACCCCGTAGTATCAAGTGATTGCTCCTTGTGCCCTTATCAGGCAAGGATTGTGCACAAACCCCAGCTACTTGCCAGGGGAAAGCAGTTTGCTCCATTAAAAACAAACAAACAAACAAACAAGGTTAATTTTCTTTTTATTGAATAGTAAGAGAAAAATATGATAATGCTCAGCTGGAGGTGTATGCCACCTAAAAGGGTTCCTAACTACTGGGGTTTGTATTGAATTATTAGAGAGTCAATAATCAGGGTATGTGGCTCTCTGGAAGTCTCTCTGAGGAAGAGCTCAAGCTCTCCATCATCCTGGTGGTATTTAGGCAAACTCTTGCTTGGGGAACACTTTCACCAAGGACTTCTCCAAAGCAAAGGCAAGGAGAGTTCCCCAGGGGCTGGGATCCCAGCCCTCCTGCTGCCAGCACATGGAGATAGACTGGCAGAGCTCTAGATGATCTCCCTGAGATTAAACTTAATTCACAACTCTCTAACCTACGGTTCCGTTCATAAGTGTTTCATTACTCGGGGGTGAGTACGTGGCAGATCCATTCTTTGATAGCATATATAGCATGTTACACTTTACAAAGCATTAGCAGTAAATGCTTAATGGAGGAGGCTATATCAAGCTGTTAGAGAGAAAGCCTATTATAGATCGTGGGCTCCTGCTAAAACAACGCACGCGTCTGTTTAACACCTGATGTTAACTCGGGAAGCGTGTTAGAAAGCTCTGCTTTTTTGGCACTGAGAAAATGAGAGGCACTTTATGTATTAAAGTGTCACCAAAATTTCCTCCCTTTGTTTAAAGCAATCTTGAGAAAGTGTTGTCTGAAAGGTAACTGGCTGAGATGGGAATTCTGGAGGAACCGAGACATGCAGCAAGGAGACCTTGAGCTCTGTGAGGTTTTTATCTTCTCCTAAAATTCTCAGCTTCCAGGGTTCCAACATCGCTCTTTTGGCATTTTTAGCACAAAAGCAAGCTGGTTTTGGTGAGATCTGGATGCATCTGGCCCAGCCTGAGCTGTGTACCCCATAGACCAATCCACCAGGGAAGTTCAGCTCTTCATCTACAACAGCATGGAGTGACAGGACAAATGGCATTGGCTTTAAACTGAAGCAGGTCAGGTTTAGATGGGATATTGGGAAGAATTTCTTCCCTGTGAGGGTGGTGAGGCCCTGGCACAGGGTGCCCAGAGAAGCTGGGGCTGCCCCTGGATCCCTGGAAGTGCTCAGGGCCAGGTTGGACACTGGGGCTTGGAGCACCTGGGGATAGTCGAAGGTGTCTCTGCCCATGGCAGGAAGATTGAAACAAGGTGATTTTTCATTTTCCTTCCTACCCAAACCATTTCATGACTCTATTTGCAAGATCCAGCCTTGAGTCCAACACCACTGGGGCTGAGTCCCACCAGTGCTCTGTGGCACCCATACCTGCTCACCACATCTGTGTCCATGCAGTGCATGGCACACCCTGCATGATCCATGATGATTTCGGGACCAGCATAACTGGACTGGGCCTCTCAGACTTCCAAAGCAGACCTGCTGTTCCCCACTCTTCACCCTTGACCCCTCTGTCTTGTTCCAGTGCTTCAGCAGTTAAATGGAAAATGGTGTCTGAGAAGATTAGAATTAAGTTATTAAAGCATCTGGACACTTTTAAGAGGATTGCTGAGCATCGTAGTACTCAAGATTGACTTGAGAATTTGGGGGTGGATTTGCAGCTGGAAGAAATTCCTCATGTACTGTATACCTGCCCCTTGTGTATATGTTAGCATACTTGGCACAGATGTCTCTTTGTTTCCGTACAGGAAACTAATTGCCTTCCTTGTTTCAGTCTGAAGTTTTCTTGTGTCATTCTGTAAATAATGAGAGGCATTTCTCAAAGTTTGCCAGCGCCTTTGTCTCTCGTGACAGTGCCTCAGCTGCTTGCCCTGTGCTAGTGGAGCATCCCCCTTGCTGGAAACCTGGTGTCACCTCAGCAGGGTCCACACTGGCCGAGAGCTTTGTCAGCTGGGAGATGTCCTGCAGGGAAGCTAAAGTGCAGAGGAGGAGGTTTGATGTGAGTGACAGGCTTTGCCTTTGAGCTCACCCTAACTTCCAGCTTTTGGTGTGAATTCCTGGAGATCAAAGTTCCTTATTTATCCCCAGCAGAGTGGGGGCAGCAGCACCAGCCAGCACTTCCCGTGACCCACAGGGATGTGTCCCCCAGCAGGGCAGCTCTTGCCTGGAAGGGGGATTTTCTCAGCCTCCCCAACGCTTCTGACCCTCTGTTTCCTTTCATGTGCCTTTTAGAAGCCGATTTTTTGGGTAGGCAGACTCTCCTTTTCTCTAAGTTGTATCTCTTGAGGTTTAAAGGAGAAGAGCAGAAGTTCAGGGCTTGTGACAGAATTGGAAACAATGTGATACCATGATGGAAATCCAGCTCTTTCCTCCTGGTACCAAATGATAGTTTGCTACAGACCCATGGGAGAAGAACTGCCCTCAGAGCTTTCTCAGGAAGGAAGAGCTGGAGCAGATACAGAATGAAAGAGGGATGAGAGAGCCTAAAGCCAGCCTAAATTTTTGTCTGCTGCTCCAATTTGATGTGAAAGAAGAATTCAGGTCAGTAATGAGGGAGCAGATGTGAATGCTTGGTGCAGGAGGCTTTGCTGCTGTGAATGAGGCAGAGTTTACAGGTGTTTGAGCAGCAGAAGGGGAGGTTTGTCCGGTGGGAAAGGGAGAATCAGCTCCAGTCATGAGTCTGTGACTGCCCACATCCACCCAAATCAGGAGGAAAGAGCACTTCCCTGATCTCATGGCTGACACAGACAGCCCTGTGAGCAGAGGGAATGCAGCTGGGGCATGGAGCTGCTCTGTACCCCAGCTGGCAGGATTTGGCTGTACAGAGCAGCCAGGACCCTCCACTGCTGCTGACCTCCAGGCTGTTGCCCACCCTTCACCCACCCCTGTGCACCAGCTGCTGAGCTGGCAGAGCAGCTCTAGTGACCCCATCCCAGCCACTGGCAACTTGATGCTGTTGCTGCTTTCTTATTTAAGTGTAACCACCACAGCTCTGCTCTCTGTGGTGTAATTTGGGCTATGGAGGGAATGCAGTCAGCAAAGGAGTACCAAGTAGGGCTGGTGATGGGAGAGAAGTTTGGCTTTAGCTGGTTGAAAACCACCTGGGAGGAAGACTTGTGGGTGGCCAGGATGCTGTTGGACATGTCTGAGCCAGGCTTTGGGCTCTGCCAGTGCTCCAAGGCTGGCTCCTTGTGCCTGGCTGCAGAGATGGGGTGGCTGGGAGAGAATGCTGAGACCTGCCTCAGTTTTCCCTCTGAGAATGCATGAGGAGGGAGCCTTTGGGGCAGCTGAAGGGAAGTGAGGAGGGAGTGTTGGGGGCTCTTGCCAGCACGTGGGGGCATGTTCTGGCCAGCTGCCCTTCCCACTGGGGTGGCTATTTATCAGAAAGGAAGCTGGCAGGGAGGGAAGAGCATCCTGAGCCAGCTCAAGCCATCAGATCTCTGTCAAGGATTTGGCCTGGACTTTTATTACCTGTCCCAGTTGTCACTTCTGTGTGAGAGCAAGCAGGGACATGGTGGGTACCTGGTTACTTCGGGGCTGTCACATCTGCTGCAGGGGGGACAGTACAGCTTGTGACAAGCCGGTGTCATTAGCACTGGGCTCCGAGGCTGCTGCCAGTCGGGATTTACTGAACACCTCCCTGGGACCAGCCAAGCCATCCGCCCCCGGCATGGCAGCCCCTCACCCGGAGCGTGGCTGGGGCAGGGATCTGACGGTGCTCAGCACAAGGAGCTGCTGTCTCCTGCCCTCCCTGGCGCGGGGAGGGGGAGATGCTCCGGCACCGCTAATTGCGGCCGGCTCCCGCTTTGGGCACCGCTTGCCTCGGGCTGCCAATCACCCCCTGCTTCCCTGCACCACGTCAGGTGCGTGTCACAGCTCTGTCACGGTGTGTGTCACAGCTCTGACACCGGCCCGACGCCCGCACCGTGCCGGGGCAGTGACAAGTGGTAATTGGGTCCCCTCTCCACCAGCATCACCTGCCAAGGCCAGGGGGAGGCAGGGAGTGACTTTGCAGCCATCCCAGGAGCAGCTCGCACGCTGAGACTTTCCGGGTGCAGCTGGACCCGCCAGGTGTTGGTTACTGCTGGCAGTGGGGATGCTCTGCAGTCACAGACACACTGAGCTGGGGTGAGGGGGTGAATTGACAGCACTGCCAGCTTGGCACCAGCCAGAGGAGCCCTGGGATGTCCCTGGGTGTGCCTTCAGGAGCACTGAGCTGCAGGTATTGCTCCCTATGCCCCCAATCTCATTCAGGGATACTTAAATGCACTTGTGGCTGTGAATGCTGCTGCCAGAAGTGCCCCAGCAGCAGGGCTGGGCCCGATGCTCCTGCTCTGCTTGTGCCAAGGGGCCCCCTCAATCCCAGCAGGAACAAGCTGCTGTCAGCAGCCTCTGATTTTTCCAGGGTCTGGTCTGGCCTGGCTTTAGTTTGGGATGGGGACTTGCATCGCAGCCAAGTGTGTCTGGAGTAAGGAGTTGCTGCAGAGAGCTGATTAGATTAGGTGATTGCAGCAGGAGGGACACTGCAGCTCTGGGTGTGCCAGCCCCATGTCACTGCTGGAGTCCACCCCTCCTCATTGTTCCTCACTCCTGGGACTTTCTCCAACTTGGTCATTTTCAAAGGCCCTTCCCATATTTTCCCCAGCTCCTCTCACGCCCTGGTCTCGGTGGCTGTGTGTGGCAGAGCATTTCAGCACTGATCACAGCAGTGGTGAAAGCCCCTTTCAGCAGCAGGGCTGGCCAGCAAGGTAGGGAATGTTGTCTGCTCCATCATCAACAGGCTGATCCACTGCCAGCAGCACCCCTTCTCATCTTCCCACCTCCTGGGGGGCTGATGCTGGTGAGAGCTGCTGCTTCAGCTCAGCTGGTGGTGTGGTATCAGGAGCACTGCATCCCCCCGACAGCACATCTGCAATTACTGGGAGGCTTTTTCGCCTGTGGCTGCACATCCCCACTGCATTTTCAGCAATAGCAGCTTCTTCGTTTTAAGAAATTATTTTAAATAGTAAGTGAATAGATAATCTGAGGCATTAAGCTGTGTATTTTTAAATAAATACTTATTGCTGTTTTCCCAAAGGTCCTGCTGATGTCAAGGGAGGCAACCTCTTCTTCACAGTCTGGTGGGGACAGGGATGTAATCCTGAGGGAGCCCCCCAAAACTTTCCTTGAAGGTGTCCTTTCTACCTCATTATCACTACTTCATGTTTTCTGAACATTTTTTGACCACATTAATGATTACAGTGAAGCAGGCTTCCGATTGGCAGCACAAATCACCCTTTCAAGATGATACCAGCACTTACAGTCTTATTCCTGTCATTAACAGAATTATTATTATGACTTTGCCACGCTTCCCCTTCCTAAAGAAAGCAATTCAAATCCAAATATTCTGGCTTAAAAATATCACATCCTCATTTTCCTTTCTAACCCAAAAAGAGGTCACACCAGGCCTTCTGGGTAATAGAAGAGCATCTTTCTCTGGATGTACTTATGCTATGGTTTAGGTTATTGAGCACAGTTCTCAGGCCTGAGAATGACTGTACATCCTAATTGTACATCTGCTGAATTCTGCTGCCTCTGGGCTCAGCACTGGGCTCAGGTCTTCTGCAGCTTGGCCCCGCTTTGCTGTTTGGGGACAGAGCCAGCAGCTGTGGAAAGGTGACATTACCAGATGTTGGCCAGGTGTCCCCTGGTGTGACTTGCCCAAAGGACCTGAAGGTGATCCAGGGGATTGATCCCAATATCCCATTTTAGATGAGGTGCCTCTCTTCTTTTTCTCAAGCTTCAGGGCACCACTGATCCCATCCATCTAGCAGGTTGGAATTTGCTCCATTAACAAATTAGCTGCCAGAAGAGTAAAACAGGGAGCTGACAGGGTGTTTGTCACAGCTGGGACGGTCCTCACCAGGCTGAAGGTAGCTGGATGATAGGATACACAGGAGAGGACACATTGTTCCCAGTCTTGGCTGTTACGGCTTTACAAATGACTATTCCAAGCTTAGTTCCAAAATGGTGTCATGGCTTTCTCTGCTGTCATCAATTGCCATCAACACTGCATTTAGCTGACATAATTACTTATTGTTACAATCAGTGCCCATTAGGTTAAAGCTAAATTACAGTCTCAGTCCTTGGGAACTGCCTATTACATCCATATGAATACGCAAAGTTCATCACTCATGATTAACGTTGCTACAGTGAATACAAAAGGAATTAGTGAGGACCTGTCACTTATTGTAAAGTGCTGCCAGATTATGGTATCAGAAATGATGTGTCAACTGTTAAAACTTAATAATCCATGCTGGAGTGCTGTATCTGATTATAACAGTGATCAAAGGAGAGGCCTGATTGACACTCGGAAACATTATGGGACCGATAACCTGCGAGGGTCAGGAGTCGTGAACTGAGTGCCAGGGACACAGCTGAGTGTGCTCAACCCCAGCTCTGGGCAATCTGAGGGGCTGGGGACACTCCTGGGGGCACCTGCCCGGGTGTTGGCACGGTCAGGAAAAGGTCAATGGGTTTGTGGTCCTTGGGCAGCTCTCTGAGCTGCAGCTCCTGCCTGGCACCTCCCTTTCTGGCAGGAGAGAGCCTGTGGGCTCCAGAGTGGGATTCAGTCTCCCTCCACCCTGGCTGATGGTGTAAATCACCCTGCTGCAGTCAGGACTGGCATTTCCAGACCCTCCTCTTGCACTGATGAGACCTGAGTGAAGTGTGGGAGCACATTTCCCCCAGCATGAGCTGGGAGGACCCAGGAGCTCTCCTCATTTGGGTGGGTTTTTCTGGGTCCCTCCCTGTGGGGTAAAAGCAGCATCCATAAGTATGGATATGTGCATGTATGCAGGGATTTAAAAAAAGTTCTAAGATTTTATTTCAATGTTGCTTAAGGGGACTGCCTGATTTTTCTAATTTGAAGAGACTTTTTGTTTAGAAATTGGCTGTTTTGCATTTTTCTTTCAAACTCTCAAGACTGAAGAAAATGTTTTACTTCACTCCCCTGAGGGGTTATGTTTTTTTCTTTTCCTTTTTTCTTTTCCTTTTTTCTTTTCCTTTTTTCTTTTTTTTTTTTCTCTTTTCCTTTTTCTGTTTTTTGGTTTCTAAAAACAATCCTACAAGCAAACATAAAGATCTGTTGCTGAACTCTGCTAACAGAGTCCTCTTGGGAAGAATAGCCGAACCACAGAGGCTGAAGCACATGGGCTTGACAGAAGTGGGGGCTATAAATCTATGTCTGGCCCCTGCTAATCCCCCAAGACAGGCTCTGGCTGAGGCAAGGGATAGTGTGGCCCCTCCAGGTCCATGGCATTGTGCTCCTCATCCAGCAGAATGCCTGGAGTCAGGATGTGGGGAGGTCCTCATCCAGGGCAGAGGTTTATGTCGGGCCATTGATGGAGCCCCGCCTGGGCTCTTCCCCACAGCCCCAAGGTTTTGTTTGTGGGTATTGGTTGCACATCACAGAATCACAGAATCACAGAATCACAGAATCACACAACAGCTGGGGTTGGAAGGAACCTTAAATGCCTTCTCATTCCAACCCAACTGCAATGCACAGGGACATCTTCAATTCGTAAGGAATCTCTGAACTCTGTCTAACCTGGCCTTGAATCTTTCCAGGGATGGAGCATCCACCACCTCTCTGGGCAACCTGTATTAGCTGCAATTTACTACTGGTCACAACTTGATTTGGAGCTTAAAGCTCTCTACTCCATATCAGAACTTTACCCTGTCCCTCACTCAGCTTAGGTTTGCTGACAGCATCCTGCATCTCCACCAAAGAGCATTTAAAGCTCTCACAGGTTTCTGCTCAAAGGCTTCTGAACCCTTTTGTGACTCGTGGCAAGAGCTGTGCTTTCTGCTGCTGCTGTCAGGATCCCAAATGCTCCAGCAGATGCCAGAGGCATGATTTGTCCTTTGGATAGCTGTTGCTCCTACACAGCCTTTGCTTCCTGAGCAGCCTGCAGTCCGAGCCATCTCCTCTGCCTGTAGCAATTCCAAAGCCAGGGAAGGACAGCTGTTTTCTAGAGATCAACAGCTATGGAGAGAACGGGGGAAGATCCATTTGCCAGTGGACTCAATGTCCTTGCTTAAGACCTCCGTGTCAGGGTAGTGGGGGAAGGTAAGCCAGGCTGCTGGAGAGCCGTGCTCCCCAGAGCTGTCCACACCACGGGCTGTGAAACCAGTCAGAGCTGGGCTGCTCCACTCGGATTCCTCTACCTGGACTCGTGTGTCCACTGTAAAGCCACGTGGATTCACAAACAGGCCACGCTGGAAGGCAGTGGGAAGTGTGTTGGTGCTGCTTCCAGTTGTCTGCCATGCTGTGGATGCTCCAGGCTGTATGCCCAGGCTGCTGCATGCCCACCACCAGCACCTTTTCCTGAGGGCTCACCTCCAGTTTCCTGGAGCTGTTTGGGCTATGAATTCTTGTGTGTGTCCCACTGACGACACGAGGAAGAACCACTGGTGTATTCAAAGGTGTGTTTGTATCATGTCTCCTCTCTGAGTCTGTTGTGTTTCCTAGACCTCCAGGCACCCTCACTTCTCCTTTCCAGGCTTGCTCCAGTTTTGCTCCACCTTTTTTGAGGAGCAGTGGCATTTTTTGCACCAGTTTGAATCTCCTTTGCCCATGGTCCAGTGTGACCTTTGGTTGCTTACCTCTTCCCAGCTGGTGCTCATGCTCTGGAGCTGTTGGACAGTTCAGGAGGAAACTTCATCCCACCCCTCTTGAACAGCATCCTAGCTTTTGTTGATCATGCCTTCTCCTTTTCCCTGTTTTTCCCTGTGCTGGACACACTTATATATGTACATATGGCATCATACAAGGATTGTCCTCTCCCATGTATTAGAAGACCTGACAACAATACCACAAATCTAAAAACCAGAAAGGTTCAGTCAAGCTTTCTTCAGTTCTCCCACACTAAGGCCTTTCTTTTGCACTGACTCTTAGGGGTTTATTTTTCTTCTTTGGTTGCCTAACTGTGATGGCAAGAGTTGGGTTTCTTTCTTTTCCGCTGCAGCAACAAAGCAGCATAACTAAAAACACTTGTTTGGGCTAAGCTGAAAACTTGAAACATCTTTGGTGTGAACCTGCAAACATGCCTTCTCGAGTCCCGCTCTGTTCTGGTTCAACTGATATATTTGATCTCTGGGAAAAAATAATGAAACATTTACTTATCCTTGGCAAACAAAGCTCCCTTTGGAGGACCTGAAATGCAATCTTGTCATTTCCATTTCAAATAATTTTAAAAGTCTGTATAATTTTAACCATAAAATGGAAAGTGTAGCTGGCCAGTCACTGTGAATGGAAACATTCCCTTTCAAAGCATTCAAATAAAATCTTTCATCTATTTTCCTGAAGCTTTCCTGCCTGTTGGCTGGTTTGAAGTCGGCAATTCATCGAGATGAAGTTGTGCAAAGTTGGCTGCTGCTGAATTTGCATTTTTTATCTTCTTTTTTTTTTTTTTTTCCCAGAGGAAGGAGATCGAGAGTGACAAATACTGCCGTGCTGCACAATCAGGAGCTCTGTCCCCCTCCGTGCACACCTGTGGAAGCGCAGGCCTGCCCTTCCTCATCTCCCGCCCCCCCGCTCCCCCCAAGTCCTTTCTCGGCGATTCCCCTCGTCCCCGCTCTGGACACGGGATTACAGCTCCGGCTCCTCTTCCCGGCGCATCATCAACATGTTGTTTCCAGGGTCATAAATTTGCACTGTGATGAGACACAACCAGATGTTCGGGTACGTGAAGCGACTGGCGAAGCAGGCGGCCCGGCGCAGCCCCCGCCCCCGGAGCCAGCCGCCCGCTAATGAGAAGCAGGGCTCTCGCCTCGGGCCGGGCCAGGACAGACGGAGAGCGGCCCCAGGAGCCACCACCGAGCTGCCACCTCGACCCCCTTCCTGCTCTCGGAGCCCCGGGAGCATCTCCAGGGCTGGATCCAGGCGCTCTGGTGGCTATTGGCTTCTGGCGGCCATCTGGAAAGAGAGTTTGGGCCGTACAGGGGGTGAATGCACAAGGCCATGGTCCTCCTTGCTAGCAAGGAGGCCGGGTGCAATGCTGTGGGATGCTTTGTCATGTAAAAATACTTCTGAGATGCACGTTTTGGATCGTTGATGTGGCTGAACAGCCTGTTTTGTAATGGAGAGACTCGTGGGGAAGCGGGGTCTTAGCTCGGGATGCTGAGCTGGTTCCCTCAGCCAGGAGCCGCTGCTGACTGGGGATGCCCCTTTCCAGGTGGCCCCAAGTCCCCTGGATGGGCAGGGAGCTGGGGCAGGGGAAAGTGGCACTGGAAAGCAGGTGAAGAGCTGTTTGCAGGCCATGTGTCCCTCACGGGCTATGAGGATCCTCGGGATGGCTGCAGCTCTCCAATGTCTCCTGCACACACACCGCACATCCTTCACACCCCCAACACACACACACTGCCCTTACAACCCCAGTCCTTGTGTCCCTTGGTGCACACTCACTGGTGATGTGTTGATGCACACACTGAGCAGCGGGGAATCCACACCCTGATTGCAGCCCCAGCGTGGAGATTTGCCCTTACAGCTGCTTCTTACAGCTGTGAGGGGCACTGGCCATAAGCTAAACCACGGGAAATTCCACCCTAACATGAGGGAAAGCTTCTTCACATTGAGGGTGGCAGAGCACTGGAACAGCTGCCCGGGCAGGCTGTGGAGTCTCCATCTCTGGAGACATCCCAAACCCACCTGGGTGTGTTCCTGTGTCACCTGCTCTGAGTGACCGTGCCTGGGCAGTGGAGTTGGACTGGACGATCCCCAGAGGTCCCTTCCAACCCGAACAATTCTGTGATTCCCTTTGCTCTTCCAGTGGNCCTGCTCTGAGTGACCGTGCCTGGAAGTCAGCCTGCAAACAGGATTTTGTGGTGGATGTGCCTGGGCAGTGGAGTTGGACTGGACGATCCCCAGAGGTCCCTTCCAACCCGAACAATTCTGTGATTCCCTTTGCTCTTCCAGTGGGTACTGGTGGTATTTCCTCACGTGCCTGCTCCCACGGCACAGGGCTGGGCTGGTCTGCTCTCTCCTTTAGAATCCAGGCAAGCACAGAGGGCAGGGAAGCAGAAGAGGGGAAGCAGGAGAAGTGTGTTGGTACCACACCCAAGGGCTGCATGTTGGCCAGGACATCTTCAGGAGATGCTCCTCAGCTGGAGGTTCAGCAGCAGCCTCTAAACTGGAGAAGATGGAGCTTGGTGAGTTTTTTGAGGGGAGAAAACACGGTGGCACCTGTGACCACCAGCACCCCTTGCAGTCCCAGCTCCAACAGAGGGGAAGCCCAACCATCCCTGGCTGTCTTTGTCACCAGCCCACGGGATTTTCCTTAAGACCCTGCTGGAGGGATGGGGTAAACAGCCCTTTGGGCATGTTCCCAGCAGCCCTTTTCAGGGATGTAAGAGGGAGAACGAGTGTTTTTGGGTCAGCTCCCAGCCTCAGGTGACTGTGAAGGGTTCCACCACCATCCCTAGAGCTGCTGCCCTTCCCGTGGGAAGGCCAGGTGAAACAGGGCTGTCTGCCAGCAGCTCCTGGGGCTGTCCCAGCATGTCCAGGGGAAGAGGGGATGCCCCGTGACAGGCATGTGGAGACCTCTGCATCCCACTGTGCCGCAGAGCACCCACCCCATTGTGCAGCGGCACTGGAGGGAGTTTGGGTTAAAAGGGGTTAACAGCTCTCTGCTGTAACACATGATTGGTCTTTATGAGGTTGAAACTCTTGTCTGTTTGAGGCCTACAGATGATGCTAAAGAGCACAATAATGACAGCAATTCAAAGCAATCTAATTATGCAAACGGGAGGCTAAACAATTTCATCATCCTTAAATTAGATTGTCCTAATGAGATAAAGACACCAATTAATCCTGAATTAATTTCAATAGCCTATTTCAGGCAAACACTTTAATATGCAAATGTAAATGAGAAACAAAGCCTACTGTAGAATGCCAGAGTTCAAAACCTCTCTCTGCACAGCTGCAGCGGGTGTAAATAGTGTCTAATGAGTTTGCATGGAAAGACACAACCAGTTGAAAATTTTAGACTTCATAAAGCACAGCCGGTGCCTCAGGTAGGTCGCAGTGCTGAGGCGGGCAGGAGGAGAGGGAGGAAGAGGGAGGAAGAGGTAGGACTCACTCGGGGAAGGCCATCAGCCACTCCCCACAGGCACACTGGATGGGTCCAGCCGCTGCCACCACGGGATGAAGGCTTTTAACAAGACACTGCTCCGAAAAGCCGAACGCTTCATGCTGAGTACCTGGCCAGTCGCCTTCCTGGGACACAGGGATGATTTTAATTAGCTGTTGCGTAATTGTTTTAAATTAGCCAGTTTGCTATGCACTCACACACACAAAAAATCCACTTCTGTTTGTTTGTTTGTTTTTGGTTTGTTTTTTTTCTCCTAAGCACTTGGCAGTGGAAAGGGCAGGATCTGGAGTTTAGGTTACAGGCAAATCAAACATCATCCAGAGTTTCTCTTGTCTTCCTTCCCTGCTGTAACAAAGTCCCAGGAGACGTCCAGGAAATGAGTCCTGGTCCCAGGGCCTGACTGAGGTCTGTCTTCCAATTTACACTTTTTTTTTTTTCAATGCCAGCCCTGGGCAGGGGAGCTGCATAGGGCTCTGCAAAGGTGGCTATGGGAAATGATGGCATCGAAGGTGAGGCTCAGCTCTGAGTTATTCTTCTTCACCAAGTCCCAGGAATGTGCCCTGGAGGAAGCTGCTAAAAACAAACAAAGGAAGAGCAAACCCAAACTGCCCCAGAATGAGCACCTCTTGGATAATTTATCCCTCTACCCCTTCTGCCAAATTCATCCTGGGCTGCTGTTACGAGAATATTAGAATCACAGAGTGGTTTTGAAGGGACCTCAAATATCATCTCATTCCAACCTCTCTCCCATGGGCAGGGACACTTTCCACTATCCCAGGCTGCTCCAAACTCTGTCCAGCCTGGCCTTGGACACTTCCAGGGATCCAGGGCCAGCCACAGCTTCTCTGGGCACCCTGTGCCAGGGCCTCGCCACCCTCACAGGAGTGATTTTCTCCCTGATACCTAATCTACACCCATCCTTTTCCAGGTCAGAGCCATTCCCTATTGTCCTGTCACTTCAGGCCCTTATCACAAATCCCTTTCCAGCTCTCTTGTTGCCCCTTTAGGTGTTGGAAGGGGCCCTAAGTTCTTCCTGGAGCCTTGTCTTCTTCAGGTTGAACAGCTCCAACTCTCAGCCTGTCTCCATAAGCAGAGGCACTCCAGCCTTGTAGTGTAACCCTGAGAGGGCTTGTGTCCTTCCAAAAACATTTCTTCATGTGTGACAACCTTGGATGTTCTTTCCCCTTAAAGTGCCAGTTCTTTCTTTGAGTTTCCCTGAGGTTTATCCTCACCCTCACCCAGTGGCAGCTCATGCTGCAAGTGAGGGGGCAGCCTGGGAGGAGATGAAGGGACTGTCCTGCAAAAAGTTGAGATGTCCCTCCTACATTCCCCTGTAGCCTTTCCACCAAGTTCTGAAGAGCTGCCAGCTGGGCTGGAGAGCAGATCCTTTTCTTCTGGACTTCTTCTTGATGGGACAAAGCTGAACACCACTGCTTGACCTTTGCCAAGCACACAGCTCGTGTCTTCCCCAGGTGCTGGAGGAAATTCCCTTTTTGTTTTGGCACCACATGGTTTTCCAGGTATTTCTTGAAGCAGTGAGATCCTGTCTTGTTCACGTCACCTCTTGCAAGGGCTTTCTGGAACTAAATAATGTTGTTGTCTCTCCTGCTTCTCTTAGGAGGGCAGCGTGTGTTGGAGACAGGAATTCCAGCATTTCTACAGGGAAATCTTGGGTAACCATCATTTTTGCAACAGGGTGTTTAATGCTTGCTGAGTGGACCACGAACATCCCTTTCCATTTCTCCAGCCTCAATGGGCATAGTGGTTTACTGACAGATGAATTGAGACAGTGAAAGGGCTGATGGCCCAGAGCTCACAGCGTGCCAGCAGATCTGGAGATCTTCTATCACACATGTTTGTCCTTGGAAAAAAGACAATTGACTCAGTAAATTGCTTAATCTCTGGCACGCTGGATACCAGTGCTGCCTTTTCTGCTGGAGCCTGGGAGATTTTTTTTTCCAAAGCACTGGGCACTGCCTGGGCTCTGTTGTCTGAGCCATCAGCAAGACAGTGTGAGCTCCAGCTCATCTTGACATGCTGTGCCATGCATGGGGACCTGGGAAGAGCTAGGAGGTGCTGATGCTCCCAGCAGGAAGAGCAAATCCCACGGCGTGCAGGCATTCCTGGGAGCTGGAACACAGCTTTATAGTTGCTCTCAGGGACAGGGCACTGGGTTGTCTGGGTCTTTGGCCTGACATAGGAGAGCAAGGGGATCCCCAGAGCTGGGGTGGTGCCTGTCAGGAGAGGGGCTGGGGGAGCCCAGGGTGGGGAAGCCGTTAGCAGGCACGAGCTGCCTCCAAAAGAGGATGACAGATCACAGCCTGGGGCTGTGTTTTCCCGCTAATTAATACCAGATCTGCACATTACCCCGTCACCCCATGGGAGGAATTGGGACTGAATCAGGGGTGAGCACATGATCGCGTTTTTGCCAAATTACCCGGCTCCTACAATATGGTGTGCACCTGGCTCCCCGCCAGCGGCAGGAGCACAAAACAATACCTGATTCAGCAGAAAGTCTTCTGGCCCCTTTGGAGATCTTGTGAAGCAGCAGAAAGAGTTTATATCTGTTCAGCGCTTTGCATTGTTTTCCGCCTTGGACTGGGTGCCATAAAATCGGATTTATGGCAGTGAGGAAGCGTGGCCAAAGGAGCAGAGCCTCTCATGCCAGTGCAGTTTAAAAGCAGAGGTGGGGATGGGTCCAAAAGCAAGTCCTGCTGAGTTTCCATCTAGACGTGAGCTCTGTTGCCTGGATCCATCTGTCACTGGAGCCTGGTGATCCCCGGAGGAGCTGGGCGTGCTGCTGAGATCCTGAAACCGGGACGCTCAGTCATGTTTTAGTTAAAGGGCTCTAACAGTCAGCCAGGGGACTTGTAAAAATGTTACCACAGGGTCTCCTGTTTATTCTGCCACTCTCTGTACTCAGCTCACACATTAAAAGATGGTATTTTTTTCGCTGCCAGTGCTGCTGTCTGATGAATCCAGCTGTTTTCTTTCCCCCTCTGAAATCGTGACATTTGTAATCAGCATTTAGTGGGAAGCCTCCCAAGTGTCACGCTCTGCCCTGGTACTCCGAGTGGTGGAGTGGGCCTGTGGGGATGTTGGTGAGTGCATGTCCTCCACCTCCTCCAGCCTGGGCTGGTACCAAGCTGCTGTGCTGAGGTGAGCTCCCACCCAAAAAAAAAAAACCTCAAAAACCCCCACAGCCAGCTGGGATGACAACAGGCTGTCATTTGGCTTGCCAGGGACACGGGTGTGAAAATCATCCTCAGACTTCCAGCTGCCCAGGCAAGCTGGATTCTCCTTGTTTTCTTCACGCACCCCTCTGCCAGGGGAAGGAGGCCCAGAGACCAGCTTGGGTGCCCAGCACTGCCTGTGGCTCTCTTTATGCCTGCTTGGAAGCTCCCAAGGGGAAGGCAGAGAGAGCTGAGATGTTCTCTGTCCTGACATGGATTTTGGGAGAAGAGTGCTGGGACTAAAACTCTGAGGCAGAGTAACAGGAGTCTCCTGATCTTCCTGTCTTCCAGAAGAAAAAAACCATCCTTTTCCAAACCAGTTTGCCCCAATCCCTCCCCAAAAGCCCCTTGCACACAGCAACGCTTCCTTGCATCAAGCCAAGGGAAAGTCTTTACTTTCCTTGCATGTGGATGTTCACAGTTTTACAGATGTAAAAGTGAGGCTGGGCTGGGGAGAAGCAAAAAGGTGGGCTCAGAGGAAATAAAGCCACAGCAGCAGGGTGGTTACTGATGAGCCATCTGAGGTGCAGCAGACAATCTGCATAAAATATTCCTCATGGAGCTCGGGCAGCCGGTTCCAGCCCAGATAACAGTCTGACAGTCGCTGAGGAAGGATGCCTTTAACCTTCACAAAAACTGAGAGGACAGCAGAGAAATGAGCCAGGCAGTGGTGTCATGAAAATCACAACCTCAGCGCTTCGGATGAGTTCTGCTCTGCAGCGGAGTTTTGGGTGGCGGAAGGGAAATAAGGGAAATGCTGGGAGGAAGAGGAGTGGTGGGCCAAGGGTGTGCTCCTGTCAGGGCTGGAACTGTTCCTTGCAGAAGGAGATTTGTGCAGAACTTGGTTCCTGGTGGTCCTGGGGACAAGGAGATGCTGTTGCTGCTGCATATTCTGTGCCACGCAGCGGTCGTGGGTTTAGTGAGGACCACCCAGCAGAGGTCCAGTGAGACCATAATGAGGTGGTGCAGCCCCCATGAGATGACACCCACCAGCTCTTCCAGGTCTTCAGGTCCTGCTCTCACTTGCATGAGATTGAAACCTTTTGGGACAACCATTTTTATCATGAAAAGGGTCTTTGGAGACACACAGAGGTCTGTGCATTGGGCTGCATGTTGATGGTTTAAATTCCCTGCCCAGGCTGGTCTACAGGGAGGCTGTGCAGGTATCTGTTTGCAGCTCAGGGTGGCTGTGGTGCCTCCTCCTTTCCTCTGAACAGCCCTACAGTTTCCTTCACCCTGTTTTCTACCCTCCTCCAACCAGTTCACTAGTGGAAGGCAAACCTTTCAATCCAGTTTGGCTTTCTAAGAGATCTTTCCCCTCCTCTTGTGAAAAGTGAGGAAGAAAAAAAAGGGAAAGCAGAGTATTTCTACAGCTAAATGACCCATGTTTGGACAACTTGGGCTAAGGACTTGGGGATCTTTCCTAGTTGGGATTTTATGGAATGGAGAACTCATGTCAATATTTGGGAAACACTCTTTTGTCCTGAGTTTCAATGCAATAAACAATCCTTGTAGCAAAAGGTTTTACCAGGCTCAAAACACAGCGATAATTTGACATCCAGTGTGGGACACTCAAATGCTGCTCAAAAGCAAAAGCCCTCTTCTGAACTCACAGCTTTCTCAGTTTGCCAAACCACGTATTTGGTCCATTTGTCCTCAAAACAAAACTGGCCAGGGCTGGCAGGCTGGGCAGCTCCTGCTCCACAGGCCTTGTGCTGAACAATCCAGGGTGCACAGCCAGCTTCCAGCCGGGTTTTTCCTGCAGATCCCTGGCGGAGTGGCATCTGGCTGTCCCCGGGCAAGCTGCTTCCCACCAGCACCGGTGGAAGGCAGCACTTCAGAGACTCTGAGACACCAGAAAAAAAAAAAAAAAAAAGGGGG
>VXBB01009099.1:107792-129223 GCA_013399915.1 Illadopsis cleaveri | reverse complement strand
AAAAAAAAAAAAAGGAGGAGGATCAGCTCTTCATCTGGGATGGAAATAAAGCTGGTGAAAGGATGGGTGTTTTCTCTTTTGCTTTGAGGTTAGAAAACAGCAGGAAACGCTTGCTTGAAGAAAAGGCACATAGCCACCAGTATGACTTGTGCAGGCTCTGCTGCCTTGAAGTCGGCCTGCAAACAGGATTTTGCGGTGGATAAAATTTCACAGACTTTCCATGGTTTCTCACTGCAGTTTTTCTTGTGCCTGGCTTGCAGCTAAAGGGGAATTTTTGCCATATTTGCATAGGCCTGGAAGGTGATGTTCATGCCATCGGGATCTTGGAGCTGAGTGAGGCAAATACTGGTTTACCTCTACAGATTTACATGTGGCATTACAAAATTCCCTCATTGGGAAGAGTTTGTAGGAGCAGCCAGAGCTCCTGGTTTTGTCCAGGTACTCAGCTCCACAAAGTCTTTGGGAAGTAAGTGATCCTTTAACCAATGACCCCACAGCCTGCAGGACTAACTTTGCCTTTCTATCTTATTACTAAGCATCTTATGTGAGTAACCAAGATGTATTGAGTTGGGACTCCCCGAGTGCGAGCAGCCAGAGATAGCTTTGACTTTTCCTTTTTTTAATTTACCTTGTGGGGCTGTGGGAAATGAGAAATCCTTCTGGCTGTCAATATTGCCAGCAGTGCTACCACTGCCATGACAGAGAAAGGGGGGTCAGTGGGGGCTGCAGGCACCAGGCACCCCTGGACCACCATCTCAGCCTCACACCCAACCAGAGCTGACATGGCCAGTGTGACAAGATTCGGGTTGATGAGCTCTTGAACTCCCAGTAAATGTCTTTTTCTTCAGCTCTTACCCCCCTTTCCAATTTTCCCAGACAGATGATTCCTGTTATTTATCCTTCCTCTGCCCTTGTCCCTGCCTTTTGGCTCCTTTTGCAGAGGGGCTCCTTTTTGTGTCTTTGCAGGGGAAGCCTCCACATTCACAAAATGCTGATGGTGATGGGGAGCAGGGTGACCTGAGGGGGCATCTGCTCTGCCCAATCATGTAGGATCTACTGACTTGCTCTGCATCTCTGCCTCTCCCACTATCTCTCTTTCCCTTGCAATAGCAGCCAGGAATCTCACTGGGAATGGTGCTCTGGGGTGGCCTGGACTTGGAAGTGTCTTCTCCCATGCTTCCAGGACATGGAGAAGGCAACTTGGGCTGCCAAACAGCCAGAGAGAGAAGGCAACTACCTGTATCTCAATTAAGTGATACTGAAGTGATATAAAGCAACTCAGCTGGTGTAGCTGGAAGGAGGAAGGTGATGAGAAGGTGATATAAGAACCCCTTGGCCTTTCCCTGTTTTTTTTGCTGCCTCCCCTTCTTTGTGTCAGTGAGGAGTGCCCTGAGGGTGCTCCGTGTCCTGGGAGCTTCTCTGTGCAGCACTGGAGCCCTGGGGGAGCAGAGCCATTGGCCCCATGGGGATAATTTTCCTGTTTGTGCATCACAAACTGTGAGTGGGGTGTTGTGGGGATGGGATGGAGGGGGTTGTTGTGAGGTGCTGCTTGGTTGGAGAGGGGGATGTTTTGGGAATGCTGCCTGGGTTCCTTTTGCTCTGGCCCATGATGCTTGACTAGTGTTTTCCAAGCATGTGATATTGTCCTTGCCTGTTTGAAACCACTGGCTTCCCTGCTCAGACATGGAAGAGCATTTGGTGTAATTCATGTTTCTCTGGTTGGGAGCAATGTGTGAGCCCACTTTGCTGGCACTGGGCTGGGCTGGGCAATAGGGGCTGCTTTAGCTGGGGTTTTGAGACCCCCCCCAGAGTTGAGGGGCAGCTCAGGAATGGAGAAGGACAGTGCCAACCTGTTTGCCAGGTCAGCTCTGGGATATCATCGCTGCTGCTTCCCACAGGCAGGCTGCAATGTGAGAGCCTGATTTCCCTTTTCTTTCCCATCCTGGTTCTGCTCACCCAGCTGCCAGCGGATACCTGGGAGAACCTTGTTGCCACAAGTGGCTTTGGTCGCCTCCTCTGGTGGCTCCTGGAGGGAAAGGCAACACGTCTTTTGGTTGTTCAATCATTTTGTGTGACCACCACAGAGGGGTCGCTGCTGTCTCGTGTCCCTCCTGTGGCGGGAGGCTCTGTCCTGGTGCCATTTGTCTTCCATACATTCCATTTATCTCCGGTGAGAAGCTTCAGGCCCAAACCATCTTAAGTGATCTCCAAAAGACAGTGATAAGTACCTTCCCCCATCATTATGGCTCCATTTTATCACGGTGGTGATAGCAATAATGGCGGTTGTAACCCCCATCAAGTCCACTTAACATGGTTCATTTTCAAAAGTCACTCAATGCCTCCTGACAGTCCGGCTGGGCGGTATGAAAAGATCATTTAACCCTGATGATCCGAGGGAGCCGGCGAGTGGGAAAAGGAGCCCCGGCAGCCGGAGAGGAGCCGGCATGGGGCGGGCAAGGGAAGACCATTGATTTTGTGACAAGGGGCAAAACCACTGTCAGCGCGGAGCGGCGCGGTGCAGGGGGACGTTTCAATTAGCGCTGCCGGGAGAAATCCCAGGGAAGGCAGAAAAGCCTGGGCTGCCTCACCTACTATTTTAATTTTTTTTATTTTAACGGCGAGAAAGGAACCCGAAATTAGAATCCCTATTAACAATTAGCGTAATTAAAGGCGACACGTTGTAATTTCAGCAGAAAGGCGCTTTCTGATGGCACGGTGGCCTGAGATAATTGCAGCCGGCGCTCTGCTGAGGCGCGCGGTAAATGGACGGCGCGCTGGCCCACCTGCCACTCAGGCAGCCCTGCTATTATCCTGCCTGATGCTGCCTCGCCATCCAAAGCAAAGCCATCCTCTGGTGACCTCGGAGCAACTGGGAAATTGCCCCTGGAGCATGCTGGGTTCCAGAGGGTGGGGAGGGGAAGGAGCGCTCTGCTTTGCGGAGGAGGTGCCCCAGCGGTGGTTGCTGCCATTCAGGCTGTGCCCGTGGCTGGGTTTGCAGCCATAGAGGAGACCTCAGGGCAGAGATGAGCCTCCTTTCTGCCTCCCCCACACGGCTCTGACTTGGTACCACGCCTCAGCACAAGCTTCCTCATCCAGCCCTCTCGCCAACACCAAATCTCAGCCCCAACATCCCTCCCTGTGCGTGCTCTTCCTCCCCAAACGGAGAGGGGCTAAAGCCAACCCCTAGGTTATGAGCTGTCCCCCTTTTTCTCACCTCCCCCCAGGCCCCCACTGCCCACCAGGGACAACTTGGGGACATGGCAGCTGTCACCTGCGGTGGGGGAAGCGCCTACCAGTGCTTTGAAAGCAAAGTCGCTCAGATTTGGCAAAGGACTCGCTCACGCTCTCGCTTTCAGGTTAGCTTATCTGAATAATTACATGAGCGAAGCTATCCCAGAGTGTCTTGGAATACGCAGAAATACATTCCATCTGTGTATGCCACAGCATCAAAGTGAAAGAGCTCTCTGAAAGGAGGTCAGTCTCGCTAACATCTTAATTCGGGGTGGAGAATGGGGGAAGACACACTAAAAATCAGAATTATATGCTGCCAAAATGACCCATTTGGGTCTAGGCCCAAAAGCTTGAATTTATTTTGGATTTGAGATCATTTTAGATTATAGTTTACACAAGACAATGCGAAGCATGAAAGTGTTCAGCTGGAAGCAGAGCTGTCAATTGCGTGGCAAAGAAGTGCTTTGATCACCGGGAGAGGAATCGTTTGGAGTTTTTCCCTCCACTGCAGATCTAGAACTTGCCGAGGAGGTTTCACCCCCTGTTTGGAGAAAAGTCAGGAGCATGGAATTTTGAAGCCCCTGAGTCTCTCCCTGGGCTGCAGGAGGATAAATACCGGAGCTCACAGGAGAATCACTGCCAGCAGCACCTCTGCATCCCGGGGTGGGGAGTGGGACCGTGCTGGGGCTGGAGCAGTTTGCTCCTGATGGAAGGCAGTTACTGGCAATTTACAGCATGTTCGAGGAAGTCCCTCGGAAGAGGGCTTAAGAGTTGTTGAGTCAACATGAAACAATATATCAGTTAATGAAGCTTAATAGCACTGAGTAAGAACTGCACTGCGGCTCTGGGATCCTCTTGCAAATGCAGTTACGGTCTGGAAAAGCGAGGCTGGGAAAGCAGTCCCTTGCTCCTGTCCATATGTTGTTCCCTCCGTGCTTTGCAACTCAGATGCCTTTAATCGCAAGCCAGTCCCACAGAGGTGATAACAGGAGCTGGCTGGCATCTCTCCTGCTCCTGCAGCATCAGCAGGATGATGAGCCCTGGGCATTTCAGCCAGGCCTTCTCCAAATTAGCTCCAAACCCCAGCTTTCCCAAATGTAAGGCCCAGGGTGGGGCTCTGCTCTCCTCTGTTTAATCCCTCTGGAGGTCTTTGAGTTTTGCAGGAAAGGGATTTTTATGAAATTGAGGTTTCCCCCAAACACACGCACTCGGGAATGAAGGTTTTGGTATCACAGAGATTNTTTTTTTTTTTTTTTGTGAAAATCTAAAGGTATCTTGGGACATCTGCAAAACTAGGGAATGGGAGGAGAAGAAAAAGAGAGAGACTACAAAGAAACTACAAAAGCATTCCCAGGATGGCAGATCTTTTCTCTATATCCCATACCCTTGCCCTAGACTGTCCTACACAGCTGCTGAGCCACGATACTGAAAGAATGGGCTGGGTGGCACCAGCTGGGGTAGGAGGGCAGGGATGAGCCTTAAGCACAGTCTTGGAGTTTTTCTAATTTAATTATTTATTTTTATTTTTAAAAAAAAGATAAATGAGAAAGGAGTTTTGGGGTGTGTTGGACTGTGGAGCTGGGCAGGAAGGGAGCATGCCTGCAGGGTGTGTTTCTGGGAATTACTGGGTAGGCAGTGGCTCTCCTGGAAGCACCAGCCATCCTTGGAGCACCTCTGGCTGCAGAGAGGAAGCGTTTATCACATCCCCTCTCCCACTGCTCCATCGTGTCTGGCTTTCCTGATGGCAGAGCCCCACCATCCCTGCTCACCTCCCACCCTGCTGGGATGCTGCTCCAGGAGCACTGAGGTCCTGTCTTTAGACAATCTGACCCAGTTTTCTCTGGAGCACTGGGAGACAGTGCTCTTAAGGAGTGCTGTGTCCCTGCCAAGCTCCTCTGCCAGCCTGAGCAGCGTCTGGGCTCCAGAAATCTCTGCAGGAATTTGTGTGCCTTGAGGAGGACATTGCCTCTCCCAGCCTGGCCTCGGCTATGGCAGGGCTGGGCTGTTCCTGCAAGAAATGCAACCAAAAATAACCCGTATCAGGCAGATCTGGTGGGGGTGGGAAAGCCACGAGGAACGTTTTGGGTTGCTCTGGTTTTGGAAGCACCTGGGACTTGTGTGCTTGCAGGTGCTCTTTCCAAAGTCTGTAGCTTGTCCTGAAGTCCTTTTCTCCCTCTCACAGCTCTTGAGATCTCCCTCAGAAATAAAACTGGGCCTGGTTCATCACATCTCTGTTCAGGAGCTGGGGAGGTGATGATGACAAGGCCGTGATGGTGACAAAGCTAGTCCCCTGAGCAGTGTCCCTGCTTGGGAAATGGTGACTGAGCAGGTGTTTGCAGGGGCTCACAGGAGGTGCCCAGAGCCCTGGGCAGGAACTGGGGGTTGACTCTGCTGCTGCCCTTGGGGTGTGGATGAGAGCAGCACCTGCTCCAGCACCTCCTTGTACCAGGGGTTCCAAAGTCACCTGGCCATCCCCTCATCACCAGGATAAGGAGCCACCTCCAAACTCACCTGGCCGTGCCCTTGACCCCCCTCTGTCCTGTGCAATACCTGCAGTGGGTGTCCCTGCTGCAAACTGGCACCGGTCTGGATGGCAGGGTGGGAAACCCAAGAGGGCAGAAAGGCCCTGGATGTGTTTTGCTGGTGCTGCACGGGCTGTGAGAGCGTGGCAGAGCTGAGGGAGGCTGTGGCACATCCAGCAAACCCACGGATCAGAGGGGGAAAACACCCTCTGGCGCTCTCAAAGTTCAAATATTTAGAATAAATGATGCCTGACCCTTTCTCCCTCTCTTCCCTTGCCTCTCTCGCCTTCCTCAGTGCCAGTTCCCAGTAACCCAGGTCCAATAATTCGGTCGTAATAAAATGTGACTGCTGGGGCTATTTTTACGGAGCTGGCACTCATTTGCATGCCGGCTCTGTGTGGGGCCCCAGGCAATCTTTTTTTTCCCTCTCTCTTCCCCCTCCCCTTCCCCCCCACTTCCTTCACCCCGCTGGCATCCCTCTGATCAGAAGTGACAACAGAAACACAGCCGTATTTCCCGGAGATTTACAGAGTTAGACGATGAAAGCTCAGAGGAGCAGTTACAATAGGAAGGGGGACTCGAAGGAAAGCAGCGGGGGAAGTTCCTAAACTGATCGTTTTCAAATGTCAACTCTGCTCTCGGGGGCTCTGGCGGCTCCGGGAGCCAGCCCGTGGCTCCGGGAAATGCCGGGAGGAAGCTGAGGTAGAGGGATGAGGATGGAGGAGGCTGGTGTGGATGGAGCAGGCCAGCCCAGTCCTGCTCATTCCCCGGGGCTGGAGAGCCATTGCTCCCTCTGGGTGGGGGGGTTTCATCCTTGCCCCTGTGCTGGTGTTGCCACCCCATCTTTTGGGGGGTCACTGGGTGCTTCTGGGGCTGCTGCCTCTCTTCCTCTGGATCTGTCAAACGGCCCAGGAGCAGCTCCTTGCTTGGCAGCTCTGGCCTCCCTCAGCCTTCCCAGCCCTGGTGTGTCCCCTGGGCCCTGGAGGAAGGAGAGGGGTGGGGACCAAGTGGAGACATGGCAGGAGCAGAAGCTACAGGAAGGATAACAGCTGAATTCTTTGAGAAATTCACAGTTTGTTGCAATTTCTCCCCTCCCAGCCTGGACAAACCTCTTGGGCTGGGAACCAAACAATGCCCAGGCAGGCTTGGGAGATAAGTGCTGCTCTCCTGATGCCCAAGGCATCCTGGAGCAGGGCTTCAAATCCACATGTAAAGCTCCCTGAGGTGATGCTGTCACCGGGCTGCAGGAGATGAGAGGTGGGGAGGCATTTTGGGGGTCCTTGATGAGGACTGTGGCCAGGAACCAGCTGTGGTGGCCAAAGCCTGCTGGTAAATGGGGCCCTGGGCACACAGTGCTGGGGATCCTGGAGGAATGGGAGCAAGGTGGGATTGCCATTCCCTCTCCTTCCACCCCACCAGCTGCACATGGGCACCCAGCACCCTCACACCGGCTGTTTTGGCAAGCAGCTCCACTGGAGATGGGGACAAGTGGGACCTTCCCTGCTGGGGGCTGCACTACAGGTGCTTGGTCCCCCCATCCTCTGGCCTGTCCTTGCCCCCTCTCTGCCCATCCCCTTCTCTCTCTCTCACCTCTGTTTCTCTCCTCAGCGCCACTGTCAAGCAACTTGATCACCTGCCAACCCGTATTGATTTTTGCTTCCCAATCTCCAAGCTGGATGGAAGGAAAAGATTAAAAACAGTTTGTCAGTTTGAAGTTGAATAAGAATTCAGCACAAGGGATATCACAGTGGTTTTGGGGGGGGGCTCAAGGGGCCAAGGCCAGGGATGGCGTTGGGGAGGGTGTAACCCTTTGGCACCCTGTGCTTCAGAGGGGACCTGATCCAGCATTCCTGGTGCCTAGATGTGACCTTCTGCCTGCTGCTGGGGGGCTGCCTGCATGCCTTGCCCTCTGAGTGTTTTTTGGGGGGTGCCAGCAGCCCCCACAGCAGCATGTGGGATGCCTCTCCCTCCTGGTGTCCCTGCTGCTCCGCCGGCTGTGCCCAGTCCCGGCACTCCCGTCCCCACGTGTCCCCTCCGCCACTGCCATTAGTATTCATGTGGTGGGTCCCCTGCTGTCCTTGTCAAGACTGAGTGGGCAGAGTAAGGAAATTTGCCCTTCAAAAAATGAGAATCATTTGAGTCAGGGAAGCTCTTCCCTGGTGCATGTGGTTTCTTTGGCAGCCCTGGGGATGACGAATGGTTCGCAGACATCCCTGTGCGGCCAAAAAAGGGGGATTGGGAAGGGTTGGGAGTGCCCTGAGGTGGCTGGGCTTTGGGAAAGGGACAGTGTGTGCTTGCCCAGGGTGTGACACTCCAGCAGGTGATGGAGAATGCTCTGAGGCAAGAGAACCTCTTGGCTGCTTGGTTTCCCCAGGCTCAGGGCTGCACTTCTTGCCAGAAATCTGAAAATTTCCCAGGGGGTGGGACAGGCCTGGCAGGTGAGGCTGGAGGTGCAGTCCTTGCAGGCTACAAGCCTGTGCTGCTGCCCTGGGTGAGGGCTGCTTGTCCCATCACTGCTTTTCCTCTCTGCTTCTTTAAGGGAAGGTGAGAGCTGGAGGCTTAGGACTGTCATTGCTGCTACTATTTCTGATCAGTGTCCAGCAAGGAGCTGCTGAGATGTATTTGCCTACTCAAAAAGTAGGGTGGATTTACCTCCATTTATACCTGCAGGTGTATTTCCTTATCTAAATAATAGATGGTGATGTCCTCAGCCAGGCTGGGCTGGCAGAGTTCCTCCAGGGTCAGCAGAGCTGTGCTGGCTGACATCCAAAGGAGAGGGCCTGGTCCTTCCAAGGAGGATGTGCAGCAGCTGTGTAGGGAGAGCATGGAAAGGAAGGTGGCCCTGTTCCCAGAGGTCTGGACTGTAGCTCCTGCCCCTGTCCTGGGAGACATGGGGACAAGTTATCTCAGCCAAAACTGTGGTCTGCACCTCATGATGGAAGAGCTTCATTTGGTAGACAATGGGCAGAAACTGGGCACTTTCTGCAGGCCCTTCTGCCTATTCTGGGTGGTGTGGGAGCTGGGGCAGCTGCTGGCAGTCACCACTTGGTCTTTGTATAAAAGCTTTTCTCTCATGCTGAATCGAGGTGGTCTTTGGGGAGCTTGGGACAGTGGTCCTGAGGACAAGTTCTGCCCTGGTCCCATCTCTTCCATGGAACACCTGGATCTCCTCAGATCTGAGTCCGAAGGACACTGTGGGATCTCCTGGGCAGGGGGAGAGCAAAGGAGAAGCCCTGCATTTGCCAGTATCCCAGGTGAGCACGTCAGCTGATGTGCACTGACAGGCTGAGGGATGCCTTGGCGGGGGGAGCTGCAGGGCATCCTCAGCACTCAGTGCTGGCGCCTGGGAAGAGACAGCTGGACCTGCTGCTGGCCTTGGCCACCCTCTGCCTGCAAACCAGGGTGCTGTGGGGGCTGGCTGATGGCCAGGAATGGCCAGGGGACACCAGCTGGGCTCAGGCTCTGCTGGGGAAGGCAGGCACTCAGGTGGTGGCTGCCTGGCCCTAGAGTAGGAATGCACCACGATGCACCATGGGATCGGGGAGGTTGGCTCATCCTCCCTGTGCTGCTGGCAACCCACAGGTAAGGCTGGACCCCAAAAAGCCAGGACTGGCCTTGGTGGATGGAGCCTGTGCTTCTCCTCAGGGTGAGGGCAAGGTGCTCTGGGGGGCACAGGCAGGAGATGCCAGAACAAGTGAAGCACGAGAGGCTCACAGGGAAAGGTCATGGGGAGTTTTAAGTAGAAATGTCACTGCTGCTCTGTCACAGGGAGCAGGGAGCCAGGGCGCATGCGGCCAGTGGCTGAGGGCAGGCTCACCCAGCTGTGCTTCCCTGGCCCTGGGGAAAGGGTTGGCTCAGATCCCCTCCACCCATCACCTCCCTGACTATGAGCTCTTTTCCCCCTCTCCTTCTCTCTTTTCCCAGTGCTCATCAGCTCATCGCTTTCCTCTCTGGTGCCATTGAAGGTGAGATTGTGGCACCTCAATGGGAGATGGAAAGGCAAAGGGGAAATCCTGCATTTGCTAATCCCAGCCAGGCTGTGGCTCGACTTTTTCCCCATACAAAACGTGGCCAAGTGAGCCACTGCCCTTCGCTGTGGCTGTGGCTGCAGGTGCCAGCCTTTGCCCATCCCTCTGCCTGTCCTGGAGTCCTCTGTGTGAGGAGAAGATGCCATAATCCCACCACCCAACGGCAAGGAGAGGATGGGGCTGTGGAGCTGCCACATGGCCAGCACCAGCTCTGGAGCCTGCTTCCCATTTTTTTTTTTTTTAATTTTTTTTTTTTCCCTAGCCTTAATTACTGAATTTCCATATCATCAATTCCCTGCGAGTCAGCACTTGACAGGGAAGGCTGTGGCTACTGTCCTTGCTGCTGCCATCAGAGAGCACTCGCTCCGTCCAGGGGACAGCTCTCAAAACGTTATTTTTATCTCTGTCTCATAAAGCCTGTTCTGTATAAATATATTTTAATTAATTAATAAATGGGATGTAATGAATTCTGGCAGGGTGACATTTGAGCATAAAGCAAGGCTTAAACAGATCCTGACATGTGTTAGCTGGGAAAACACAACACACCCGCGTGTGCACCACACACACACATATAAAATATATAACATGTATAAAATAAATATAAAAATATAATATATACATTATATATATATATACACACACACACATATAAAATATATTTATATATATATTTATTTTTTTTTACTCATTGGGATGGTTATGCAATGTAGAGGTTTGTGAGGGTCACTTTTGGGTGAGAGGTGAGAGTCACAACTGCTGCCTCTGCCAAAGGACCACATAGGCAGTCCCTTGGGTTGCCTCTGTCCTGAGCTGGAGAGAAGGAGGGAATAGATTGCTTCCTCTCCCAGAGACTGATGAGATGTCTCCAAAGAATGGAGGAAAAGCTGGAAAAACCCTGTCTCATCCAGCCTGTGCCATTGGCTCTGGAGGGCCCTGTGGCTCTGCTGCACATTGGAGGAGGGGGGACGTGAATTTGTGGCAATATCTTGGATAGGATCCTTGTGTTCCTGCTGGCTTGTGGTCACGCTCCAGCCCAAGCCAGAAATAAAACCAAGTGCTGCCACATTTGCCTGGGGAGGTGATGAAGATGATGATGCTGTGGTGCACTGTAGAGTTTGGGGATTTTTTTTGTTTCTCTAAAATAATGTTTTGAAACAGAAGACAATATAAGATAGCACAAGGAGTAACAGATTCAAAGAGGAAGAGGGAAAATTCAGGTTGGATATATGGCAGAAGTTCGTGAGGGTGGTGAAGCCCTGGCACAGGTTGCCCAGAGAAGCTGTGGCTGCCCCATCCCTGGAAATGTTCAGAATTAGGCTGGATGAGACTCTGAGCAGCCTGGTCTAGTGCAAGGTGTGCTGGCCCATTGCAGGGAGGTGGGAACAAGATAATCTTTCAGGTCTCCTCCAACCCAAAACATTCCATGATTGTATGAATACAAGGAAAAGCACAGAGCCATGCTGGGGCTCCCTGCCAACTCTGGCACTGATGGGAACTTATGGATCTGAGGCAGGGGTGGGACTGTAGCAGGTTTTCTTAGGGATGAGCCACCCCAGCTTGGGCCCCAGACTTGGGGCCTATAGAGCCTGTGGCGCAGTTAGAAATTCTGTTAAGGGGTTACTGTGAGACAAGGGTTTTTCTAGGTGTTAACAGGTATGGTTTGTAGTGTTCACACTTTAGCCACCTTAAGGACAAGCTAAACAATGTTTGCATTCCTTCTTATGCTGTATACCAATCAGTGAATGCCTGTAACTGTAAACTATATGAAGAGTATTTAATCTGCCATTTTAGTCTGAATAAACGGAGAACGTAGCATTAACCACATTGGTCGGATCTGAGTTTTGCTTTCATCCAACTTCCCATTATTTTGAGGGTTTCCCTTGCTTTATGGGACACTCCAAGGGTTGCCCTGTTTTGGACCAGGGATAGGAAACCTGGAAGAACAAGGACGATCCCCTGACTGGTTTGGTGTTTCAGGCATAACTTGGTTCTAGTGGCACCTTCTGGGGAAAACATCCATCACAAGAAGTCCTGTGCTTGCAGGATGGATACAGGATGTGTGACATGGTGGAGTAATGAAAACTTCACCCCTTTCCTTCCAGTACCTCTGTGCATCTGGAGGCTGCATTCCTGCACAGAGCCAGGAGCAGATCTGCTCTTCCACAACTGGGATGCAGGTCTGGATGCAAAAGTGAAGAATCTTCTCAAAGCCAGTCACTGCTGTCTGAGTACAGCCCACCTAGAGGAAGAGTAGGGTCTAATAGTGAACATTTTCCAGTCCCAGATCTTTATGACAGGAATATTCTCCCTTCCTAAATTTGGGGCAGTGATTTATGGCCCTGCTCTGCTGTAGGTCAGGTCAGAAAATTATGTTAGTCCTGACTACATGTGCTCTAAAGCAAAAGGTTACACCTCCGTATATCAGAGTGTGTGAGAAGGTAAATGCAGTGCAGAAGAGTCCTCCAGCAGCACAGAGGGGTTGCCCAAAGACCCATAATCCTGATAAAGCTCACAATCCCTTGGGATTGTCCCTCTCCATGCAGCTACCCTTGGTTATGGCCAGCGACTGTCCCCACTGGCTTTTCCTTCCTCTGCCCAACCCACCAGGACACCCAGTGGGCTTTTCTCAACTCTGCCTGAGGCTTTGCAGTGCCTTCTCTCCACCCTGGGTTATCCCAGCACCGTATCTGCATCCTAATCTGCATTTGGGGAATTTTGGGAGATGAAAGAGCACCTCCAGGACACCTCAACCTACTACAGTTGCATATGTACATGTGTTTGATCAAATAGGAAGGGCTTGCTGTTTGCTCTTCAGCTTTAGTTATGAGTTTTGGCTGCTGGAAAGATCACAGGGAAGCAGATTTGAGGCTGGTCTCTGTGTGGGAGGGGGTGGGTGGGTAGGCTGGGGGGTTTTAGTGTTTTTCCTCCACGGAATGGGTCAATATTCCTCCCCTCTCCCTCGAGTAGCTAATAATATAGTGGTTGGCTCTTCTTCGCCCAGCAGGGTTATTGTCATCCTTGCTAAAGTTTGACATTTTACACTTTAGCTAAGCACAGCCTTAGGCAAGAAGCTGCTAAGAGACAGATTTCCTTATTAAAAGAAGATGTCACCAAAAGAGCAAGTCAACAAATATGCCACTGCCCAGAAACAGCCCTGTGACTGGGAGAGCCGAGGAGGGCGGCGAGCGCAGCCAGGGTGGGTGAGGGGCTGTGGAGGGACAGCCCGAGCCATCTGGGGACACAAGGGGCCTTCACCCACTGCTTGAGACTCCCCATGCAGTGGCACCTATTTGCAGTGAGACTCTGGGGACCTCATGCAGAGTGAACCATTCCCACTGTGGTCTTTTAGCTCCAGGGTGTTCATCCGGGTGTCTTTCTGAGTCTGAAAACATTTGCTGGGATTTTTTTTCTCAATATTGCAGTCACAAAAATGCCAGGCACACATAGAAAGCTGCAGGCAGCTCCTTCTTGCATTTTTTAAAAAAATGTATAATCTGAGCATGCCTGGTCATGTGCCTTTTTCCCTATGCTGCTGACAATGGGGTTTTTTTTCTCCCCTTTATGGAGTTTAAGGATAATACACTTAATAGCAGTTAGTGATGTCAGTGCTCTTTGGTATAGCAAATCTCTGGTGTGAGATAATCTTGGTTAATGATCAGCATAAAACAGGTAGAGGTCAGTATTTTAGCGTCACTATAAATCCCACGTTTGCTGTGATCGAGTCAGAAGGGGACGATCCCATTAACCTTTCCATTGTATTGACAGGATGTGCAGCCCGCCCTGGTCACTCGGGGTGGAGGAGCTGCTTGCTTCAGCCCTGTGGACCTGCTGCCATCCTCCTCCTCCTCCTCCTGCAAGGCTCAGGATGGTGTCCAGAGGGATGGGTGCCCCATCTGCCTCTGCAGCCTTATTTAGGGTGTGTCTTGGTTTGGAAAGACAGGTGTCTGCCAGGGAAAGCTGGAGCTTCCCTTGGAATGGAGAATGTAAACCCCCTCCCTCTAAATTATTGTAATTTTGCAATTAAGGGGGCTTTTAGGCAAAGATATGGGAATAGAAATAACAGTTCTTTACTAGGAATATTAAAAAATACCAATGTAGTAGTACAAAAAAATAAGCAAACAAACAAAAAAAATCCTAGAAACACTGACAGAGTCAGAATACGACCTGACACCCTGTTGATCAGGGTGTTGGGAGCAGTCCAATTAAGTTCTCCTGGAGTCACAGATGTGGTTCTGTTGGAGTAGAGATGATCCTGTAGAAGGGTCCAGTGGTGTTGAGATGGGTCTGTGGAAATCCAGTGGAAAACAGGCTGTGCTGGTGTTCTGATTTGTAGGTTTTTTTCCAGGTAGGAATGCTGGGCTCCTCCCTGGGTGGAGCATCTCCCAATGGGATGAAGGAATTGTATCAGCCATGCAGTGAGCCTCGATGGCCCATGAACAGCAGATATCCCCTGGAGGGGGGATGGGTTGTGGAAGAGATAAAGAACACTGCCCCAGCTGGTTTGAACAGCTGCCCATTAACAGAAGACACCCACCCCCTGGAGTTATGAGGAATGGGTTATATAAGAGATAAAGAAAACACCCCCCCCAAATGGTTTCAACAGATGGCAAACAGGACACACACTTTTGGTTCCATATTGCAACCCAAGACAGGGTGACACTGTGTGATGGGAGAGCAGCCTCTGCCACAGCAGGAGAGGGCAGAGACGTGCTGGCAGCTTTTACCCTCTGCAGGTCCCACCTTGGAAAGAACAATGGGCACCCAAGCCAGACACGGGGGTGGGAGGAGCCCCTCTGGTGCCAAAAGCCTGGGATGGTTCTGGATCAGCACCCAGTTTGACAGCCCCGGTGGGTTTGGGTGGGTCTGGGCAGCTGTGAGCCCACCCCAGTGCAGTGCTGGGAGATCCAGGCAGTGTGGAGGGGAAAAATAAGATAAAAAAAGTCAATGAAGCATCATGGTTAAGAATCAAATGGCACAGAAGTCAGGAAATAAAGTATTTAAAGGCTCCTACAGGACTGTTAAATTGGCGAAGGCTGCACTTATGTACATGGGCACAATTTTCCCTTGGTGTGGGCCTGATGGACAGTGGCTGGGGTGAACCTCACTGCTCCAGGCACCGCTGCCAACCTTGGGGTCTGTTGCAGTGCACCCCCACACCCCAGCAGGTGTTCCCATATTAGGAAAAGAGTTTAAGCCTCACCCCTGAACTTTTAAGGAAGAAGAACCAGAAACTTCCATGCTTTTCTCACTGTAGTTGGCCCAGTGCCAGGACAAAGGCTTCAGTTGGGCCCTCGAGCTGTTCCTCAAGGAATGTAGCTATTTTCTATTGGGCAGCATGCAAAAAACCCCTCCTAGACGGTTAAATACTTAAGAGAGAGCACAGAGGTTCTCAGGGCTTTTTCAGGGTGTCTTAGCAGGTGCAAGGGACCTCCCTGCACTGTGCACGGCTTTTATTCTTTTGTTTTGTATAGTTTTTTTTAGTTTGTATAGCTTTTATAGTTTTTAGGGCTTTTGTTCTGTATAGTTTGTTATTTTCTTCTTAATTAAAACCTTTTTGCTTTTTCAAAACCTCTCTGATCAGCTGTCTCACTAATTATTCTTATTTCTGAGAGGTTGCTGGCAACCCTCAGAGCTTGATACACCTTCGTGGGGCTAAAAACACTCTGGTCCCACAGAGAGCTGTATCTGCTGTAGGGGTCCATGCAGAGTGGCTTGGGGGAGGATGGAAAAGCCCTGTGTGAGGATGGAGGGATGGCCACGAGGGTTCACCACAAGCTCCCTGTGGCACCATCCCCTTGCAAGCCCCATCCTGCCTCTCCATCCCTCACTGCTCACAGTTTACAGCGAGGATTTGTCTTGCTACATTACTCAGGGAGCCAGGGTTTTGCTGCCCTCCAGACCACACCTTCTCCCCGCCGTCCTTGATTAGTTACCTTGGTTGTAGGGTAGCCCTAATTTGATCAGCCTTGGAAATCAGTGCGGGGCTGGAACCTTTTTCCCTGTCTCTCAACTGAATGGATAGAGAGGGCAGAAATAAAGGCTCCCTCGGGTTCTGGTTCATATGTCACCATGAACTGCATTAATGAATCACTGGTCCCAGAGCACATTTGCGGCTTGTTACCAGCAGATAATCCTGCACTGTGACCCAATTGCTACTTGGCTGCCCAAGAGGAGATCTTTCTCCAAGGCCCTGAGGAGCAAAGATGGGCTGGGCTGGAAGTCGCCTTCAGCTTTGGAGCTGGAGCTGATGCATTCATTAGGGAGGTTTTTTCCTGGCTAGTGCTTGGCTTTGGGGTTTTTGGGGTTTTTTTTGCTTTGGTTTTTAAATTTATTTTATTTTTAATGGAGAAAGCTTGGATAAACAGCCCCAGAAAACTTGCTGCCATATCATCCTGCCACAGGAGGATGTCCCCAGTTTTGCTGGATGTCTCACGCCTTTGATCAGCTACTGAGAGGCTCTCCAGTGTTCCCAGTTGCTTCAGGCCTCCTTGCCACGGAGAGGTGGGGCTGGCACAGGGAGGGGGACGCTGAGTACAGGAGGGAGACAGAGGTGGTGAGGATGGTTAGGCAAGGAGACCATGGGACGTTCGAACTCCAGAGGAGCTGAGGGAGCACCAGCAATGGCAGCACAGCTCACCCAAGCTGTCCCCAGACTGTTTTGCGTGGGAGGGAGCTGCCATGCCTGGTGGCACGTGCCCAAACAAATGTGCTCCAGTCCCTGAGAGCTGGCAGATAATCCGAGGCAAGTGTGAGTGCTGCTCCTCCTCCCTGCCCTCCAAAAACCAGCCACACACATTCTCCACAGAAAAGAGACTGTGTTTTCAGCTGAGGCATTTCTAATCCTGTAATGAGATGTTTTTTATCTGGCTCCTTATTTTGCTGGGAAGGTTGATGCTATCTCCAGTGCACTTCCCAGGCCTCAGGCTCCTTCTCTGACCTTGAGCAAGGTCACTCCAGCTCCTCTCGCCCCAGTGCCCAGCCTGAGAAAAGAAATGGGGTTGTGGATGCTTTATCTATAATATTTATAATATATATTTATTTATAATAGATACTTATTTGTAATATATATTTATTTATAAATATATCCAGCCTGGCTGATCCACGGGCTCCCCAGGGCTGGCCATAAACTGATGCACCTGGCCTGTGG
Organism: Illadopsis cleaveri; assembly: GCA_013399915.1. NCBI lineage: Eukaryota > Metazoa > Chordata > Aves > Passeriformes > Timaliidae > Illadopsis > Illadopsis cleaveri. The sequence goes on along the minus strand of VXBB01009099.1, from coordinate 112,295 downwards.
TGGCCGTGGCTCAGAGCAAGCTTCTCCAGCCCTGTGGCCCTGCCTCAGCCACCCTCATCAGCAGGAGCTGGTGACAAAGTCCCTCTCAGCCTCCAGGGAGGCAGCTTGTCCAAGGAGACTCCTAGTCCACTAAAACCAGAGGAGCTGCAAGGAGATAAAGGTGAACAAGTGAAGATTCACCCACTGGCAGATTAAGTTAATGTTTTCTTTTATAAGAAACATCTTCATGAGTGTTTTTTCCACGGGTAGTGGAAGTGACTGTGCAGGTCAGAAAAGTCACTAGGAATCAGCGAATACGAGCAGCCCTCATTTACTGGAAAGTTTATCTCTGCCACTGAATTTTCACCACAGAGGGTTTCATTAGGCCCACCAGACTGGTACAAATGGGGTGCTGGAGCAGTGTTTCTCACAACCCCAGAGCTAATTTCTCACTCTGTTTTTTTGTTCCTGTTGTTCACACGCTGGCGCTGCCAAGTGCAGTGAGAGCAGAAGCCTGTATTCAAGTCAGAATTTTTTTTTATTTCCTGCATTTGAGCAGGCCAGAATTTATACTGCTTGGGTCTCCTTAAATTAGTCCAAGAGGATTTCATTTTACAGGCCTGCTTGACTGGGATCCTTTTGGCACGATGGGCTCAGCTTTGTATACAACTGAGATTCATATTTTATGTGTGTATAAAAATCCCAGCCATGAATCTAGCAGCTTAAAACTTCACCTTCATTCTTTACAGCTCAATTCAGAGTACTCTGCACATTTCCAGCCACTTGGTCTTGCAGTTGGCTGAGCTGCAGGAAAGTGACCGGAGATGCAGAGAAGGCTCCAAAGGGATGCTTTGCTCTCCTTGGTCACCAAATATGGCCTGAGAGCCCCAAAAGCCTCCAGCTACAGCAGGTCTGCAGTTCATGATGATGCCTTCCCTGTTTTGGGAATCCAGTTCCAAATCTGAAGTGAAACCTAGGGGATATTCTGGAGAATTAGGGCTATAGCAGCAATTTAAGACTCCAGGAGCTCCAGGGTTTCATCTGTGTCTTTGCTCCATTGGGGAATGCATGGAGATCATCTGGAGCTGTTGTTCTCTGTTGGTGCTTGTAGCAAATATCCTGTGAGCCACCAGAGCTGGATGCGGGTGGTGCAGCAATGCAGGTGTTGGTCTGCAGAGTCCAAGCACCAAATTCCAGCCAGGGTCAACAGGCCAGGCTGGATGTCCTGCATGGGAACAGCGAGGTTCTCTGCTGCCCAGGGCCATGGATGGCTGGAAAAATGAAGGTGCAGAGGACATGGATGGTGGGAAGCGCCAGGATGAGATACTTGTGTAGTTCTGGGTGTATGTAAATGCTGCTGGGCTGGTCCCAGCAGAGCTGGCTGCTTTGGGCTGAAGGCAGCCAGGCTGTGCCCAGCCAGCACCGCCCTGCAATGCCGAGCTCTGGGGAAGCTGCACCAGAGCAAACAGCAGCTGGACTGTTGCCAGCTGCATCTGGTACTGCATGGGTGGCCTTGGTCCCTGTTTCCCTGCTCTCCTGGTGCTTGGATCCACACACAGGGTGCCTCTACCTTCCCCCTGCATGAGCCCAGTGGTGCAGCTGGGCCAGGCTGGTAGTGGTGGCTCACCTCTGGAATGATGTGACACAGCTAACTGGATTAGGGAGCAGCAATGAGCTTGGTGTGGGGATAGCAAAGTTCCTTCTGTGTGCAGACAGCAAGGATCTGCAGGGTCTGTTGGGACACAGTGATGCTCCAAGTCTGCCTGTGTATGGGATAATAGGGTGCTATGGGATGTGCTCCACAGCTCCTGCTGCTGAGATGGGAAGAGATGAGTCCTCATCAGTCATTCTCTTAGAGGTTTTCCTCTTGGCTGTGACTTCCAGCAGGGTTCAGCAGAATTAAATTTTAAAGAATATAGGATTTAAGAATATGGATGTCCAAATGTTGGGTTTTACTTCAGGCTTTTTTGGCAGTACCTGGTCTGCATTTGGTTGGCAAGCTCCTCTGTGAGGCTGCGCTGCCTTCCGGAGTCAGCCTGGTTTGGCTGGGGAGGTGTGAATCCCCTCAGGCTCTCGTCAGCCTCGGCAGATCCCTCCTGGTCCTGAGAGACTGCAAAGAAAACTGGAACAAGAGTGGGAAAGGGATAGGCAGCAGGTCTCTGGCTTTGCCTGGGTGTAGGATGGCTGCAGCAGGAATGTTGCTGCCGTGTGCTCTGGGACCAAGCAGCCGATGGCCTGGGAGCATTTTCCCACCATGAATGCAACATGTTGCCTCTTGGGTTGAGAATCCAAAGCACAACCACTCCCCCCCAACCCATGTTTGGTTTTCCAGTGGTTGGGTTTTATCGAGCAGTTCTTTATTGGATTTATCATGCCAGTTGTTAAAGCTTCCAGCTGCTTAAATTTACTTTCTTGTTTTCTCATTTTCTCATCAGTCTTTTCTGTGTTCTTTACAACAAAATCCACACGGCCCCCTATATCATTAACTCCACGGGCAAGTTAATCAAATTTACTGTCAGGCTCTGCTATAGCTGCTGGAATGTTTCTAATTTCTTCGGAGGGGGATATTGGGCTTGCAAAGAATCAGACAGCGCCTCCATTTATTTCTCCATGAGGCACCCCATAGTGGCTGCAATTCCCAAGCCAGCTCAGACACTCTGTGTCCCACTGTGGTCTCTCCTGTTCCTGCTCTCTCCTCGCCATCACCAGCTCAGTCCAAATTTGGGGTTTGAACGATTTTCCATGGATGCCACATCTTGGTTGGGGTGATCCAGGAGAGAGTCCAAACTAAAGAGCAACTTTTGAGTGGGAGGGCTGGGAGGTTTGTCCAAACCAGAACAACCTCCTCGGGTGGAAGGAGACTGTCCAGGCCTCATCCTAGGCTAGCACTGGCTGTGCAGTGGCTCCATGAGGAGCACTGTTGCATAATCCCCATGGCATCCTTGGGACAGCCACATTTATGGGTCACAGTGGGATCCAGAGGTGGAATGGAGACTGGAGTGCTTGGCTGTTTGCTGCTTGTCTGCCCTCAGCATCCCAAGGAGCAAGGACCTGTTTGGGTGTTGTGGCAGTCGCAGAAAACGTGGGGACTGCTGCCAAGGCATGGATTAGAGGGATCTCACCCTGCTGCTGCAGACTGCACCTCCCTGGGGGCTCCTGGGGATGGCTGCTGGTGCTGGGGAGGGAAATGTGCTCCTGCACTAAAGCTCAGCAGTGATTTGGGCCGTGCTGTTTTGCAGAGTGTGTCACTGTGGCTGACATGGTGGTGCCTCACTGAAAGATGCTTGGGAGACTTTATGTACCTGAGGCAGCTGCCCAGGAAAAGGTTACAATGAACTCATATCTGCAAGGTGGTGGGTCTGTCCAGACAACGGGGCAGGAGCTGTGTGGTTTGGCCGGAGCTGGCCAGGCTGCTGGATCACCCTTGGTGATCAGCCCCTGTGGAGGAGCCATCGGTCCCCAAGCCAAGCCCCATCCCTGAGAGAACCCAAGCCAGGGAAAATCTCTTTAGGTGTGTGGGCTGTGGGGTTTGAGTGGCATTGAGGTGCCCCATGCACGTGTGGAAATGACACAGCTCTCACGCAGGGAGCCCTTGGTGCATCTCCTGTGTCTGCGAGGTGTGAAACAGCTGCTGCTGCAGGAGTGACACCCAGGGCTCGCCTCCCAAATCACCACGGGACAGCAGGCAAGGGAGGAGCACAGGAGGAAAGGGAGATGGGCTGGGAGTGGGTGAAGGAAGAGGAGGAGGAGGGAGAGAGGGAAGGGGGAGCATGGGAGAGAGGGCAAGNCCAGGGCTCGCCTCCCAAATCACCACGGGACAGCAGGCAAGGGAGGAGCGCAGGAGGAAAGGGAGATGGGCTGGGAGTGGGTGAAGGAAGAGGAAGAGGAGGGAGAGAGGGAAGAGGGAGCATGAGAGAGAGGGCAAAGGGAGGAGGGACAGGGAGAGAGAAGTAAACAGAGATGAAATTGCAGGTAAAAATAAAGCCGAAGAAGCCCAGGTGGAATTCATGCAAAGTCTCCTCATCAACACTGCGACTCCCTCCTGTCACGGGAACTGTCATCCGGGCTCGGCTCGTAATGAAAGGGAAAATATTTTATTCAGATTTATTAATTTGAAAATGAAGCCTGCCTGTCGAGAGGGGGACAGTTCTTCTCAATCTGTCATCGTTGAACCACACGCTCCTGACACCGGGATTCATTTGTCTTGTCGGCTCTGACAGTCGGATTCTCCCAGAGCTGTTCCTGGTGGATCGCCCTGGGATTTTAAACCGGATGAAACACATTCCGACAAGGAACAGCCTCTTTATTAATGCAAATTACACGAGGAGGAAAGAGCGTGAGGGAGGGAGAGAGGGAGGGAGGGTGACGCCAGCAGACGCTCTGGTTCCTCTCCCCGTATCAGTCATTTGTTATTTACATTTATACACATTTTTCAGGTTTAATAAAAGGAGATCGGGATTTTCAGTGACATTTATGGATGGATTGTTTGGGGGGGGTGTGGAAAAAAAAAGAGTATCGTCACTA
>VXBB01009099.1:65436-94370 GCA_013399915.1 Illadopsis cleaveri | reverse complement strand
TTTCCCCTATATAATAAGGTTAAAAAAAAAAAAAAATTACAAAGCCCTTGCATTTTCATCTGAAGCTGTAGGATGCTCTGGTGCCACCAGAAATGGTATCAGCGTGGGTGCCAGGGGCTGTGCAAAGAGGTGGAAGTGCTCAGCTCTGAAGGAAAATTTGCATCTTGTGATGAAAATCCACCTTACTGCTTTGGGAAGGTACTTCTGTATTTCTGCTCGTAAAGGAAACAGGGGTTCGGTGCCTTAGTGGGGAAAGCAAAGCCATTTGCACATTTTGGTGTCCCTGCTCAGTCAAAATTTAACAGACTCATGTGGAATACACTGAATTTTCCACCTCAGGTGCTCCTGTGATCTCTGTTAGTGCAGCTGTTTGCTAGGCTGTGATGGAAAATGTTGGATTTTAACCCCATGTAAAGGTTTGGAAAATGCTTCTACTCGGCACAGCCAAAGTTTCAGCGCCACCGTCAGAATGGGCATAAAATGCTACAAAGACATTTTGATTCTGAAATATTGGCACGTCCTTAGAGTAAGTTCAGGGTCAAAGGGAGATATGCTGTATCTGTGAAATCAAAAATTCCCTGCTTTGTGGAAGGTTTGGAGTGTGCCAGGGGCAGGATATCTGCCAGAGAGCACTTTGCAGTGCAGAGCTGAGGCTCAGCAAGCTGGAGCAAAACTGCTGGTGCTGGGGGCAGAGGCTTGGTCCTTCAGGGAAAAGAATCAGTTTATAAGTTTGCTGGTTCTGAAGAGAAAATTGGTGTGTTTTCCTGGTCTGTTATCCTTCTCCAAGAGATGATGTGACAGCGTGAGCTGGACCAGAGCTCCTCTGAAGGGTAAAACCTGACTGTGGGCCACTGCAGGATGTGAAATAAATCTGTGACTGCCCGTCCAAATCTCCCCGAAGTTCTTGGCCTGTTAAGGGAGGGGGCACTGAACCCCAGAACTCGCATAAAAGTCCTTGTCACCCATTGTGGTGGGTGGTCTGTGGCCCTGGAGGTGGCAGGACAGACCAGAGGGTGTCTGGGCTCAGAGATGTCCCTGACAACTCTGCAAAGCTGAGTTATGTGGAGTCGTCATGTTAACGTACAGCCAGGGAGAAAGATGGGAGAAATACTGCCAGGCACAGATCCATATTTTTCTCCACGGAGTAAAATACTGTGTAATTTTATCTAGTTACTATAAAACAGTTTATACTCCTTGTTTATTTAAAAAAAAAAAAAAGCAAGGGGGGAAGTCCCCCATATTTCACTTCCTCTACTGACAGGCTATGGAAAAAAATAGATGGTTTCTTCTGCTTTTCATATTTCAAACCAAATAGACCCAAAAGAAAAGGCAGCAATTAACCACAGGTACCAGCAATGTGTTCCTTGCCTTTCTTCTCCCTGGATTTGGCTACAAAGAATCAGTTTAGTACAAACTTATTTTCCAGTCAAGTTAAACCTTTTAGCAATAATTTTCCAAGCTAGGCAGGAGAGCAGTGCAGCCATGCTTGTCTTCCAGACTTCTGAGATGGGACCCGCATCTCACATTTGCTCAGGATTTAAAAACCTTCACAGGATGGTTAGGAAATGGTCAGCACATATCTGACCATATATTGGAGTAAGCTCATGCACATACACAGGGAAGGAAATTTATAAGCCTGGCAGAACCCAAAAAAAGGGGCCAAAAATTAAATGGGCATTGACTGTGATGCAGGTTCTCTACCTGTGGAGATCCATATTTGTGCTTGTACATGCAAGGCAATGTATTTTCCCTCTTCCCACTGTAAATTCCACATGAGCCCTGCCCTATGGCTCTGTGGCAGGAGGAGAGATTCAGTCAAATAACCTGAAGTTGGAGTCAGGAGACACCTGAGCATCACCTCGCCCACATCCGAACTACTTTGCCACCACTGTTTGGTTCCTTGCCACCTAAAGAGCAGGGTTAGCTGAACCCTCCTCAGGAATGCAGCAAGGACACAGAGTTCCTTGCCTTCCTTCTCCACACAGCCTGCACCCAGAGCTGGCAGCATCCTGTGACTAACTCTTCTAGACTGGATTTCTCCAAGGGACGACCGGCGCTTAATTCGGCTGACTCCGCGCTCTGCGGGAGCTCTCATCCATGCCAGCTTGAGTCCTAGCAAAAACCCATCATCATTAGCCCTCCAAAGGCACAGCTCAGATATTCTCCACCCCCGTTCCTGCAGGCTGGGCTGCTCTGTGTGTTCCCACAGACCGAAATTCCCCTGGTGGGCTCAATTACAGCAATCAGCCTTCATGCTCTTTTCCATGGCACTGCTGCCTCCCGCTCTGCACGGACACCCTGCCGGAGCAGCAGCTTTCCCACAGGTGTCAGGGGAGATGACACTGCTCATGCAGCTACACCAGGCCTGTGGGCAGGCTCTGTGCTCTTTGAGGGCTTGTCCCTGAGGGGGTTGTCCTCTAACTGGAGCCATTTGGGATGTACCCAGGCTCTGCACTCTGAGAAGTTGGTTGGAGCAGAGCGCCGAGCACCAGGCTCTCCTTGGGCAGGGTCTTTGCTCCAGTTTGCAGCAGATTTTTTTCTGGTGCAAGGCAGGGCTGGGATGGGGAGGATCTGGCCAGTGTGCATTTTTCTTTGCTAACACTTTGGCAGCCTCTCAATGAACAAACCACTAGAAAACAAATCTGGAGCAGCCCTCGGCTGCAGTGGCCAGACCTCGGCTGTTAACTGGGCTGAAGAGTACCAGCTGCTCTGCTCCTGCCCCAGGGAGGAGAGGCCCTTCTGCTGTGGTCTGGGGATGAGAAACATGCCTGAACCAGCTCCTGCAAACTGGGATGGCTTTTAGACTCCAGCTCTGGATCCAAATCTAAATTTCATGGCTTTACACGCTGCCTGAACCAATGTCTTGGCTCCAAATATCTCTCTGCTCTAAAAGGGCAAATAATACGGTGGTGACAAACTCTTTTTCTGCCCTTGGCTCTGTGTAATGCTGACTTTGAGGTGCTCTGGCTTGGGCTTCCCCAGCTGCATTGCTGCAGCCAGGACAGTGCTTGAATTGAATTCCCTTTTTCCACCCCTCTGGCAGTGGGTGCAGACGGGGCAAAGTGACCTGCCTGGATTTGTGCATCGAGCTGGGAATGTGTGGGTCATGTTGCTTGAACCATGGGGGTTTCCCCATGGCAGGAGCAGCTGTGCTCAAGGAGGACAGACCCTCTCTGACTGGGGATGGAGAGCCAGGGTATTCTTCCCAGCTCCCCCTGCATTGCCCATCTGATCAGCTTATCCCCATTCCCCTCCTGTGCTTGTGGGTCCCTTCCCATATCTTGCTGATGCTCTGTTCCTAAGCTTGGCCCCCTCTCAATCCCCATAACTTGTGTCTGTCATGCCTGAGGATGTTGTGGAGCCGACCTGTGTGGATTGGAGATGGTTTCTGGTTTGGAAGAGCTGTGTGTAGGGTGGGTAGTGCTGGGGGCTCCACTCCCAGGAGGGGCTTGGCAAGGGGGAATAAGGACAGAGAAGAGAAGGTGTTATTTCAGCTCTTGCAAGGCACTAACTTTTCTTTCTCAGAAAAGGACTGAGCCTGGAAAACCTCTCGCTGTCCCTGTGTTTTCTAGCAGTGCCTGTGCAGCAGTGGGGTAATGCTGGTGCTCAGACACCAGCTGTGGTCATGCAGGGCTCTGCATCTGCTGGGTGAAAGAGGAGATATCCTGCTATAAATGGGAAAGATTTGGTAGAAGAAAGGTATTTTCCTATTTGCATAAATTTTACTGCTGTTTCATAGTTCAAAGAGCATTGCCCAGCTTTCCCATGGGTTGAGGAGTGAGGGAGGGAACTACACTCATGTCACACAAAATCTTCTCCGTCATCTTCAAACGGGAAACACTGGGTGAGCTGCTCAGCAGCTTTGTCCCAGGTTTGCCCTTTGTGCTCGTGGCTGGACTGGTCCCCAGCTCCTGCTGGGCTGTGATAAGCAGCAAGAAGTATCCAGGGTGCCACAACACCCCTGCCTGTCCCCTCTGGCTGGGGACAGGGTAATCCCTGGACAAAAGGGTCCAGCAGCACTGAGCCGTGGCAGGGTATGTATTACAGATGTGCTGTGGGTGGGGAAGGAGATGGGTCAGCTGAAATCCTGACCAGCCCTCAGTGGGGGCCACCATGACCCCAAAGCTGTTGTGGGAGGTGGGCTCACCCCTTGAGCTGTGTTCCCTGATTTGGTGCTCAGCTCCCACCCTGCTGCTGTCTCCCACCTCTTCTCTCCTCCTAGGATTCCCCTCCTGAAGCCTCCTCAACCTGCTGTGGCACCTTCTGTCAAACGCTTCACACGTTTGTCACCAAAATGTTTTGGCAGCAGCAGCATCTCTAGGTTTTGACATAATCCCGACAGGAGACTTTCTCAATTATTACTAATGGAACATTATGCTCCTCTTTGGGAACTCCTGCATGAATAAAAAGGGTCATTAATGACATCTGCGCAGAGCCCGGAAATTATTAGTCAACGCTGATACAGTTTTATTTTATTTTTTTAATTTTTACATATATATTTTCTTAAGCTCCTGCTAATTTCCCACCTTGCCTCCCACCCCCTTCTCCAAAGTCTCCTGTGCAAAGTAGAGCCGAGTGGGTTATTGTCAATGTTCTTGCTTTTGTGCAGGTAAATGCTCTTCCCCTCCCACCCTTCCTTCCCTTTTATTCCCTCTTGGCTTCTTTAAAGATTGTAGCTCTTGTTTCAGTCCCAAGAGATCCCGTCACACCTTTCTCTGGGCTAGATTTTATTGCCAGTCACGCTCAAATATTTCTTGGACTTGGAGAAATCAATATTGCCCCCATCCTACCAAGGCAGTGCTGGAGAAGGAGCAGTAGCCTGTGTCCTGCTACCTGTGGGCCTCAGGGTGGCCTGTCCCCATCCCTGCAGGATGCTGGTGACGCACAAAATATGTTGGGAGAGGGACTGGAGGTGTCCCCAAGTGCCACATAGCATCATGCAACAGCTCAGCTTGGATTGTTTTAGAGGACTTTCTAGACAGACAAGCAAATCATTGGGGTTTTTTTCTGTCCTTCTGCCAGGCATTCCATTTCCCCTGCTCAATACCCCTAGAAGTTACCCAGAGAAGGCTTTTTCTTTACTTTTCCCCCCAGATTTCTGCAGCAATTTGAGGAATTGTGACAGACCCCTACAGAAATGTGACAAACAAAAGGTGTCTCTGCCCTGAGCCATTTCAAATGGCTCTGCAAGTCACAACTGCTGAGGAGGTGACAGGTGCAGGGTTCATCTGTCCCTTGTCCTGTGTTGATAACATGTAGTTCTGAGCTCTGGGGCGATGGCAGAGGCACATCCAGCAGGACAAAACCCTGAGGTCATTCTTCTTGCTGCATCACTGTGCCAGCACAGGAGGCACATGTAGGGTTGGGTTTTGTTCCCAAGAAGAGGAAAGGGGAGGTTTGGGAGGATGGTTAGGCTTTTGGTGGGATCTCTTCCAGCCTGTGGAAGAGGAGAAAACTGATGTCTTCACTGGCTCAAAGCTTGTTTTTCTTTCCTGGATTTGTATCAGTCAAATACATAGCACAGAGGCTGAAGATGGTGTTGGTCTCTACCCAGCAGGGAGGATCTCAGTGTCCTGAAGCCAGCCACAAGATTCCCAACTCCACAGTGGGTGTTTCCAGTTCTGCCTGGTGGGAGACTCTTCCCAAGCCATCGGCTGTGACCTCGGGGAACACAGCTCCTGTGGGGCTTTGCTTGCCCGCCAGGGCACACAGGGAGCACCAGCAGGGCCATGGGATCGGGTGAGAGATGTGACAGCTGTCCCATGGGGCCTGGACTCATTGCAGAGCTGCTGCATGCCCCTGGGGAAGGCCAAGCAGGGACCACCAGCACCCGTTCACACTTGGCACCTGGGTTAAAAGGTCGGCGCAGTAACTCTAAAAAGGAAACAACTAAACAAGAAATAGACTCCTTCAAAAGAAAAAAAAAAGGTAAAAAAGTCCCTGAGAGAAAAGGTATTTCAACCCCTTTTTGATTTATGAGCTACTATAGGATATTGAGACGTTATTTACAATCGATATCCGCTCCTGCAAGGCTCCCGCCGGAGCCATAGACCCGCCTGCCAGAGTGGAGCCCGGTCAGCCTGCTCCACTGGAAGTGCCAGCCATGGCCTGCTGGAGCAGGCTATAAAGCTGGAGGCAGCTGTATATCTCTCAGAAAATGGACCTGGTTACACGTGTCTTTGAACAGCTGACACAGGGATGTAGTTTAGGGCTAAGACAGCAGTTCAGTAGCAGAAATCAGCATTCCTCAGCCTGGCCAATAACAAAATCTCTTGCGCAAGGTAGAGCGCTCCGTGGCCTTAAAAGGTGCAAAATGGAGTTGTTCACTTGACTTATAATGGAATGGGGCCAATTCCAAAGCAAGAGCTGGGTTTTATTCTGGGATTTTATCTTTAAAGGGGGATTTGCAAACACTTTGAGGAGGATGGGGGGGGAAAAAATTCATTCAGCATAAAATTGCATCCTGGCCAAATTCCAGTTTTGGTAATTACGTTCTCTCTCTGTAGTGGCTGCAGGACAAAGGGCCATTCATCACGCTCCAAAGTGCTGCAAAGGGCTCCCATGTTCCACCGGAGAAGTGCCCGCGTTTGAATCCAAGCGAGAAAGTTTTCTTCCCGTGCTCTGGGCCACTCTGGAGGGTAATGGAGCTTGGCACTGCTTTTTAGGATCCTTTTGGGTGAGATAGAGGGGCAAGGACCTTGTCAGGAGCCGCTCAGGCTCCGGCAAATCTGGGTAAGTAGGGCGCTGAGCAAAATAGATTCCTCGCAGCCTCCTGCGGCTCGCCTTTCACCCCAAGGACATGTTTGTCTTTGCAGAGTGCCACCAGAGCTCCAGGGGATCCCTCTGGAGCAGAGGAGCTGGATTTCCTCTCTGCAAGCCTCCCATTTTGGAAATGCCTATAAGCAAGAAACTGGGTCGCATCCAGCCGAGCAGGGCTCAAGGACTTGGGGCGCGTTCAGAAGTGGTGCAGGGGAGCCTGGAAGGACGTGGGGGCTCTGCCCTCTTCTTCCCAGGCCTCCATACAGCCAGAGAAGAAATATTCACAACCCTTCCTCCCACCTTCCAGCTAGAGATGGTTATGCTTAAGTAGTGGACCACAGTTTTCAGTGGAGCATTGGATATTGGGAAGGAATTCTTGACTTTGAGGGTGGTGAGGCACCGGCACAATTTTCCCAGAGAAGTTGTGGCTGCCCCATCCCTGGAAGTGCTCAAGGCCAGGTTGAACAGGGCTTGGAGAAACTTGGTCAAGTGGAAGGTGTCCCTGCCCACAGCAGGGGGGTTGGACCAGATGACCTTTAAGGCACCTTCTGACACAGACTTATGATTCCAGGATTCCTTAGCTCCCTGGTAGCTCTCTTTGCAGCCACTCCCTGTCCAGGCACAGTGAGGTAGCCCCAGTGCTCAGGGAGAGGCCAGGTAAGGAAGCAGCAGCAGGAGCAGCAGCATCTCCACAGGGTGAAGGAGCCTTGTCTGCATGCCCCCCACCAGCTGACCTGCCAGGGAGCATCCTTGGCCTATGTGCCTTGAGAGTGTCCCTTTAAAGCAATTTGTAGACTGTTATCCTGTATCATTAACCTAATTAGTGTAATTGCCGCCATTTATGTAATGAGTATAAATACTGGAGGAATCCCATAATTAGGAGATGTAATTAGGTAATTAATAGATGACATGGTAACAAAAATCCAGGGGAAACTTTGCAAGGTGGACAGTGCCTGTGTGCGTTCTGTGCACGTGCGCGTGGCTGTTCTTGCCAGGATCTGTCACAGATGTGCCTCAGGGTCAGTCTCAGCCTGGAGCCCCTCCATACCCCAAAGGGACCTTCAGGAGATGTGAGAAGGCTCTCCTGGAGCTCTACAGACCTGGCAGAGGGAGTCTGGAGAGCCAGGATTTGCTTAAGGGGGAGAGCAGAGCTGTGGCCGTTGCCTTGCCATAGGGACACGGTTTGCTTTTAGATCCAAGGTGAATTTAGCAAGGTCTGAGATGTTCCTCAGCCCTACTGGAAGGTGGCTGGAAGTCCCATTTGTCCCATAGTGCCTCTCTGCCACGAGCACTGCTGGAAATAGCATGACAGCCAGCTCCTGCACCAATAGCCCGACCAGAGGGATGATAAGGAGCCCCAGGGTGTGCTCAGCTGCTTGATAAAGTCTCATTTTAGTTCTCCTGTGGGTTTGGCTTAGAAAAGAGATTGGAGCTGGCAATTGTGTTTGTGCTGTGAAGAGCTGATAAAGTTCCTGCTGTGCCTGAGGAGCATTTTTTAGAGTGTCATGAGCTGTGAGTGCTCGAGCTGGGCCCTTTCTAGTTGTTGAAATGTTGACTTTTTCCTGCTGCTCTGTTTCTTGCTCCTCCCAGCCTGTTCACACTTCTAGAGAACTTACATGTCCAGATGTATTCGAACAAAATAAGTTGCAGATAAGGGAAGTTTTTTCTTTGTTGTTTTTTGGTGTGTTGTTGTTGATCATCTGCTTGGCAGCTGCCAGGAGGAGTCACTACCACCAGATTTCAGTACCTGAAGGGGGGCTGGAAAAAAAAAATGGAGGGACTTTTGGCAAGGGGCAAAAGGGACAAGTGGTGATGGCTTCAAACTGACAAAGAGCAGGGTTTGATTGGCTATTGAGAATAAATTCTTTAGTCTGAGGATGGTGCAGCACTGGAACAGGTTTCCTAGAGAAACTGCGGATGACCCATCCCTGGAAGTGCTGAAGGCCAGGTTAGATGGGGTAGTGGAAGGTGTCCCTCCCCACAGCAGAGGCTTGGAACAAGATGATATTTAAGATCCCTCCCAATCCAAACCATTCTGCAATTCTGTGATAAACCATAAATATCTTGGTGTAGGATGTCTCCCCTGCAGAGGGTCCTGGGCTCTGCACCTCGACCAGTGTACACTGGCTTGTTTTGAAGACTTTGTGGCTTTTACTCTTGGCCTCTCCACCTTCCTTCTGCAGCAGGTTCTCTCCAAAGGATGAGCTATTTTGCAGTCCTTGGAGGAGCACTGCAGCCAGCAGGAAGCCATCCCAGGACGTGCATCACTGGAAGTGCCAGCTCGCAGGAGAGGTCAGAGTTTGTGCAAGCTTTGGGTGGTCAAAGGCTGTGGAGTCCCTGGGACCAGCAGCTAGAGGGAGATATGACCTCACGCTGAGGGCCAGCCTTGCCTATGCCGTGGATTCCTGTCGTGATGCCAAAGAAAATCCTCCCTGCTTTCGAGTGTTCAGGGCCCATGTAATGAACAGCCATAATGCAGACTTCATTACATAGCACAAGTAATTCTCAGGATTAAAGACTTCTGAAATGGCTGCTGCTGCAGTTTCTGCCAAAGTATTTCTTAGTCCCTGACTACCTGGGAAGTTTTATCAGGTGTATCATGATCAGTGGATGTAGGTCCAGTTACACCAGAAAGGGTCTGTCTAGACATTTTAATTCCAGTATAAAAAGGGCCTTTCTTTCCTTTGGCTTGAATTTGCTTGCACATGCCCTTCACAAAATCAGGGCCTACTTCATCAGTGGAAAATCCTCCATGTTTTGTTTAAATACCCACCCTAGACTGCATCAAAGCCCCCTCTGCCCCGAGGCCAGCAGTTCCTGCTCCTGCAGTTTCCCAGGCTCAGGGATAGGGAAGGGAAGTGGATTGGTGCTTGGCAGCTGCTGGGCTGGAAGTGGCTCTCTGTGTCCAAAGCAAGCACATGGTCTTGCAGAACACTTTTGCAGTCTTTCAGCTCAACCTTCCTCTGCCCCTCTCTGTTTCCCAGCCCCTTGTTCTGTGCTCCCCAACCTCCCACTCCCAGGAGATGTGTCCCATGGGGCAACATTAGCTGAAGTCTGATCCTCCTCTTTATCCAGTTTGGGGATTTGCCTACTGAGATACAAATCTGCAAGAACAGTGTTGTGTTTTGTCTCATTTTCCTTGCAGTGAGCTCTGAGACCCATGAGATCTCAGCTTTAAACCTGTTTCAAAGCCTTGCAGCCCCTTGCCCTCTGCAGAGCTGAGTGAAGGTGCTACAACTCCTACCCTGTGATCACGGAGGGTAACTCAGCTGCTGGTTCTCAAAGGGATGGACTGTGAGGGATATCTGCCTCCTTCTGCCCTGGACCGTCACATGGCTGAGGATTTCTACATTTTGCCCTCATTTTGCCCTTGTCTTTGCCCTCACCAGGCACCAAGCATTGATTTATTCTTGTTGCCATATCCAAACTGCTTTCACACAGACCTCCACTGTGGGTGCAGAGCAGCCATGCTTTCTCTTGTTCTCCTTTCATGATAAAACCCCTTTTTGCTGTGTTTCCGTCACCCCTTCAAGGTCTAACTCTGCCTGAGTCCTGCCAACTTTCATTTTGTTCCTGTATTTCTTGATTTCAGATGTGTCTTCCTTGGCTGATCTCTTCCCCCACCTCATCTTTTTTCCTTTGTAGTCCTGATGATGTGTGAACACACTTTTCCTATCAAACATTGTTCCAGGCTCAAAGCCTTGTTTGAGTGGTTGTCCCACCTGGGTTTCATACTACAATTAAAAAAAAAAAAAATACATTCCCTCCACGTTCAAGCCCTTAGGCTCTTCAGTAGTGCTGAGTGCATTAATAGTATTGGAGTTCTGCCCTAACTTTGTGCATCTTCTCTACTGAGCTTCATTTATCTTTCCAGGATCAATCTGAAGTTGTCTTCTAGGAATGACCAGCTGTTCTCCAAAGCTGTGGCCAAACAGGCATCCATGGAAAGCCACAGATGTGAGTAGAGACCTGGGTGTCAGTCACCTACTGGCAGCAGTTGTCTGGAAGAGGAAGACGGAGCAAAGCTTTAACTGGGAGCAGTGAATTATGATTCTCTTAAGATTTGTCCTGGTTCAAAGCAAAATGGATCCAAGGAAGTCACGTAGTTCATGTTAGGCAAGAAGATTCTAATGTTGTAAATTTTTTCCCCTCCTAACCATCTCTGTCTACAGATTTGTTGGATTACAGGTTGCCAGGACAGTGTTACCAAATAATTATCCTGTGCCTCCTTAGAGTAACCTCTGCAAGAAAGTGTTTAGATAGAGCAGCCACGTGAACTAGTCATTAATATCTTATAGGTCAGAGTTACGGATGTTGCATTGTGATGAAATATGTATTTCTTCCTATTTCTTAGGAAAATGGGCTTGTGAGACAGAGCAAGATTTATGATGATCTTAATTAGTTATTTCCTAGCTTTCAAAATGTTTGGGTTTGAGAGATGATATGATAGATAATTAACTTGTTGTCAGACAGCGACTTCGAAAATGAAATGTTTGTTCTCAAAATATTATTTATCTCAATGTGCATTGTATGCATGCCATAGTGCACACACACAGGTACCCATAGATAAACATGTGGATATTTATCTGTGCAGGGATATGTGCACTCCTGCAGCCAGAGGGGTTGGGAACATGGGTTAATGTTTCCATGGAGGGCGTCATTCCCGGCTCCCTGTCAGCCTGAGCCAAGCACACGGGAATCCCAGCCCTTCCATGGGGGTTGCTGCTCTTCCTGCCGTGCTTGTCCTCACCCCCCTACTGGAAAGGTGACCCACAGAGAGTAAAGGGACTGTTGTCCTGCCCTGCCCTTTCCTGTTGGGAGGTTATGGGCAAAGGTGAAGACCAGAGGGGTTTTCACAGGCTGAGAGATTTGGGAGTTGTTCATCCTGGAGAAGAGAAGGCTCCACAGAGACTTTAGAACTCCTTCCAGTACCTAAAGGGGCTAATAAAGAGCTGGAGAGAGAAACTGGGAGTGATAGGACAAGGCTGAATGGCTTTAAGCCGACAGAGGACAGAGTTAAATTAGATACTAGGAAGAAATTGTTCCCTGTGAGAGTGCTGAGGCACTGGAACCGGTTGCCCAGAGAAGCTGAGGCTGCCCCATCCCTGGAAATGTCCAAGGCCAGGCTGGACAGAGCTTTGAGCAACTTGGTCCGATGGAAGGTGTCCCTGCCCATGGAAAGAGGAACTGGAAAGAGATTAAAGTCCCTTCCAACCCAAATAATTCCATGTTTCTATGATAAGTCCTCCAAACCAGTAAGTTCCCGGGACAACTGCCAGTAACACAGTGCTTGTTAAGAGGTGGGGACTTGTGATATTTTTTGCTAAACAAGTAAAGCTTAAATGAAGGGAATTATATCCTTGGTTGCTATATCCCTGAAGGACAGAGAGAAGGCTGGAGAGAACCTTCAGGGAAGGCAGAGGGCAGGGTTGCATTGACCCCAAAGGATGCTGGATGCGGTCCCTGAAGCCGTGGCTGCTGCGATGCCTCGTTGCTGCAGGGGAGCAGAGCTGCTGCAGAAGAAAAGAGGTCACCTGGAAGTTGATTTATGTTTTTTTTCTTTCTCTTTCTTTTGCATTTTTTTCACCAGAGCTTTATAAATAACAGACAAAACCCCTGGGGAAAAACCTCCCAACCAGCTGCCTGTTGCAAACACTCCAGGAAATGGGAGGTGGCAGGGGAAGAGGGAAGGAAGGCTAAATTTGGTGGCTTTTATTTTTAACGAGGGCTATTTCAATTGGCTTCAAACCCATGTCCAAAAAAAAAAAAAATTTTAAAAAAATAGAGAGCCATGACAAACTTTTGCCAGCACCAGAGGGGCCTGTGGAGCCGAGCACTCGCTCCGGCCAGCACGGCACAAACACAGGGTCTGTGCCAGCCCTTGCTCCAGGACTTGACAGCTCAGACACTGCCAAGGCCATCACAGGGACGGAGAGATCAGCGACAGAGATGAGGAGATATATTTCAAGGCAAGATTTCTCCAGCAAAGCCAAGAGAGGCTCAAAACTTTCCAAAGCAACCAAAGGAGGCATCTGCAAGTCCTCACTTTTCTGCAGGATTGCTGTACTTGGGTTCCTGGTGCAGCATAGCAAAGCTGAAGTTAATGAACCCAAACAGCCAAGCAGAAAGCAAATCCTTTCTCTTATTTTCCTTTTACAAAAAAATTCTGTGACAACCTTCTCCCTCCTGACTGGCCCTTGCTAAATCTTGCTGTTTGCAACACCTGAAGTCAAGGCGTATAAAGTGACTTGGCAGCATCCCTCTGACTTTCCCCTGGCACTCTTGGGAGAGCAAAGGTGTTAACCTTGGTGTCCTGGCTGCATGCCAGGGTAAGTAATTACATTCGGCCTCTATAAATTAGCCCGTGCTCGCAGCCGGGGAGCCGCAGCGTCATTTCCTCCCGCCTGTGCCATGCCCCACACGCTCCACCCGGGCACTGGTTGAATCTCAGTGGAGGACAGGCACGGGGAGCAACCTGGGCTTGCTGCTGCTGATGCTCCCTTAAATTGCTCTGAGGTTACAGGTCTGGATTTCCATGCTCCCGCTCCTGTGCCGGGAAAGGAGAGCGCAGAGCTGAGCGGGATCGGGCTCGCCACCCCAACAGGGTGACCTGATAAATTGCCACCAGTCAGCTGAACCTCAGTAACAGCCTCTCGGCTCGCAGCTAAAATTAGCTGAAATGGCACGAAGAGAATTGCTGAAACCTCCACGAAAGTGATTTAAGGCGAAGCACGTGACCTTGCATTTGTCACGGGCCGGAGCACGCGCAGGCGGCTGGCACAGCGCAGGTGATGTGCAGGAGCCTGTGCAGCCCTCCAAGTCCTGAGCTGTGACTCCCAGGCTGGATCCCAGGCTCCACCTGTGACCTCGTCCCACTGTTCCCCAGCACTGACTCAGCTTAACCCCTTCTGCTGGGACCCAGCTTTAGGGGTCTTCAGCTGGTGTCTGGTTATAGCTTTGGAGTGGACTTTGGAGCACAGTCCACTTTCTTTCCACTCTTTTTTTCCCCCCAGAATGAACTATGTTGGAAAAGAGATTATCAAGTCCAACCTATGACCTAACATCTCTTCATCAACTAAACCATGGCACTGTGTGCCACATGCAGTCTTTTTTTAAGCACGTCCAGGGATGGTGACTCCATCACCTCCCTGGGCAGAGGATACCTAATTTAAGTTTAGGTACAATGTGTTGGTCAGCTGTGTGTATTTCCCACTGCAGACACCAAGATAACCCTGTCCAGTCTGGGCTGAGATGGAGTGTGCCTACCTGGGGGAGATGATAAAGCAAACAGGGCTAGAAGGTCAAAGCAGGAGGAGATGTGCTGCCACATTCCAGAATTGTCATCATCCCTTCCAAAGGTTTTCTGTTTGGTCATTAATTTCTGAGAAACTGTTGGATTCTGCACCTGGGATGAGGCAACCCTGAATGTAGGGACAGACTGGGGAGTGAGATGGGGGAAAGCAGTGTTGCAGATAGGGACCTGAAGGTCCTGGTCAGTGGGAAGTTGAATGTGAGTCAGCAGTGCCCTGGCAGCCAGGAAGGTCAACTTGTCCTGGGGGCATCAGACAAAGCACTGCAGGCTGGGCCAGGGAGGGCATTGTCCTGCTCTGCTCTGCACTGATGCAGCCTCACCTTGAATATTCAGTGCCACAATATATGAAAGATATTAAGCTGTTAGAGAGCATCCAGAGCAGGGCAATGAAGATGGTGAAGGACCTTGAGGGGAAGCCATATGAGGAGAGCTGAGGGCTCTTGGTCTGTTCAGCTGGAGAAGAGGAGACTCAAGAGAGCCCTTATCACAGTCTACAACATCCTTGTGAGAGGAAGAGGAGAGGCAAGCACTGATCTGTTCTCTGGGATGACCAGTGAGGACCTGAGGTTAAGTTCAATATTAGGAAAAGGTTTATCACCCATAGGGTGGTTGGGCCGCTGGAACAGGCTCCCCAGGGAAGTGGTCACAGCCTGACAGAGCTCAAGAAACATTTGGACAATACTCTTGGGGATGGTCCTGTGCAGGGCCAGGAGTTGGGATCAATGATCCTTGTGGGTGCCTTCCAAGACAGGACATTCTGTGATTCCGTGCTCCCTGTGCCTCCTCTCCCTTGGCTGCTGCTGCCCCAGCGTGGGTGCCTTTTCCAGGCTGGCAGCACAGGCTGTGGCTCCCGTGATGGAGCAGCTCCACCTTTGCATGGCTGTTCTGTGTGTGTGGGGAAGGATTTCAAGAAACAATTGACCAAATGAAACCTCCGTAATGCTTCTAAATACTCAAACACATTAGACATGCCTGCCCAGCTCAGAGATAAATTAGAGCTATTATCACTAGAGCCCAGACAAACAAACGGAGGGCTCTCTCCAAACAAGCCATTCACTCAAGAGACTGGATTTACAAGGGTCATGGNTTGTGTGTATTTCCCACTGCAGACACCAAGATAACCCTGTCCAGTCTGGGCTGAGATGGAGTGTGCCTACCTGTGGGAGATGATAAAGCAAACAGGGCTGGAAGGTCAAAGCAGGAGGAGATGTGGTGCCACATTCCAGAATTGTCATCATCCCTTCCAAAGGTTTTCTGTTTGGTCATTAATTTCTGAGAAACTGTTGGATTCTGCACCTGGGATGAGGCAACCCTGAATGTAGGGACAGACTGGGGAGTGAGATGGGGGAAAGCAGTGCTGCAGATAGGGACCTGAAGGTCCTGGTCAGTGGGAAGTTGAATGTGAGTCAGCAGTGCCCTGGCAGCCAGGAAGGTCAACTTGTCCTGGGGGCATCAGACAAAGCACTGCAGGCTGGGCCAGGGAGGGCATTGTCCTGCTCTGCTCTGCACTGATGCAGCCTCACCTTGAATATTCAGTGCCACAATATATGAAAGATATTAAGCTGTTAGAGAGCATCCAGAGCAGGGCAATGAAGATGGTGAAGGACCTTGAGGGGAAGCCATATGAGGAGAGCTGAGGGCTCTTGGTCTGTTCAGCTGGAGAAGAGGAGACTCAAGAGAGCCCTTATCACAGTCTACAACATCCTTGTGAGAGGAAGAGGAGAGGCAAGCACTGATCTGTTCTCTGGGATGACCAGTGAGGACCTGAGGTTAAGTTCAATATTAGGAAAAGGTTTATCACCCATAGGGTGGTTGGGCCGCTGGAACAGGCTCCCCAGGGAAGTGGTCACAGCCTGACAGAGCTCAAGAAACATTTGGACAATACTCTTGGGGATGGTCCTGTGCAGGGCCAGGAGTTGGGATCAATGATCCTTGTGGGTGCCTTCCAAGACAGGACATTCTGTGATTCCGTGCTCCCTGTGCCTCCTCTCCCTTGGCTGCTGCTGCCCCAGCGTGGGTGCCTTTTCCAGGCTGGCAGCACAGGCTGTGGCTCCCGTGATGGAGCAGCTCCACCTTTGCATGGCTGTTCTGTGTTTGTGGGGAAGGATTTCAAGAAACAATTGACCAAATGAAACCTCCGTAATGCTTCTAAATACTCAAACACATTAGACATGCCTGCCCAGCTCAGAGATAAATTAGAGCTATTATCACTAGAGCCCAGACAAACAAACGGAGGGCTCTCTCCAAACAAGCCATTCACTCAAGAGACTGGATTTACAAGGGTCATGGAAGCAGCTTGAGCTGCAGGCACCTGCTTTCTGTGGAAACCTGTTTAAATTGGCCATATTGACTGGTGCAGAAGGAGGGCAGGGAGCATACCTCTGCCCTTTGGGATGTGGGGAGTCACCTCCAAGCAGGGACTGTGGTGCTGTGGGGTACTAACTGGCATTTTGCTGTCTTCAGTCAATGCTGGAAGTCAGAGACTGATCCATTTTGCTTTTCTCCCATGGGATGGCTGGGATATCAAGGTGTGCATGAGCACATAAGGGATGCCCAAGGCCACTTTGCTTTGCCCTTGGATTTTTGTGTCTGCTTCCAACAAAGGATGGGGAGCCAAGCTGGTGGTAAGGTGGCATTGAGAGAGAGGTCAGTTCAAATCAGCATCTTGGGCATCAAGGAGACTGCCTGAAAGGGCAAATGGAAGCCAGAGTGTGTATTTGGGGCTGGGGTTTGCACGGCAGCTATAGGAAAGAAGGAGCAGATGCAGGGACAAAAAGGAGTAAAAAAAGAGATAATTATTCTGCTTGCTGGCTGTGATGGGCAGGCAGTGCCCTGGGGCAGGGTGGCCAGCACAGCTTGCCACAGTGGCCAAGAGCACCACGCTGGGGCTGAGCGTGACCGAGGCTGTGACTCCAGACTGTGACTCGGAGCCTGGCCCAGGCAGGGTGTCTGGAGAAGGGCCATGGTCAGTGCAGGGTTTCAGGGCTTGGCTGGGCCCNACCTGAAGGTCCTGGTCAGTGGGAAGTTGAATGTGAGTCAGCAGTGCCCTGGCAGCCAGGAAGGTCAACTTGTCCTGGGGGCATCAGACAAAGCACTGCAGGCTGGGCCAGGGAGGGCATTGTCCTGCTCTGCTCTGCACTGATGCAGCCTCACCTTGAATATTCAGTGCCACAATATATGAAAGATATTAAGCTGTTAGAGAGCATCCAGAGCAGGGCAATGAAGATGGTGAAGGACCTTGAGGGGAAGCCATATGAGGAGAGCTGAGGGCTCTTGGTCTGTTCAGCTGGAGAAGAGGAGACTCAAGAGAGCCCTTATCACAGTCTACAACATCCTTGTGAGAGGAAGAGGAGAGGCAAGCACTGATCTGTTCTCTGGGANGTGGCCAAGAGCACCACGCTGGGGCTGAGCGTGACCGAGGCTGTGACTCCAGACTGTGACTCGGAGCCTGGCCCAGGCAGGGTGTCTGGAGAAGGGCCATGGTCAGTGCAGGGTTTCAGGGCTTGGCTGGGCCCCCAAAGCAGCCTGGGGGAGCCTGGGGGAGCCAGGCTGGGGGCAGAGGCCGGGCTGGGACTGCAGCACCTCACCCACTCGCCTGGCAGTTCCGGGCAGCCACCCACGGAGGCTGCCATGGAGGGTGGCATTCTCTCCTGAGGGATGCTCTTGAACACAAAAACTTGTTCCTCCACCAGAGTGTTGCTTTTTGGAAGACATCCAGTCCCCATGAGCGACCTCTGACTGATGATGAATTTGCCATTTCCCTTGGTAACTGGACCTCCTGATTAACTATCCTCTCTGCTCAAAATTTTATTTGCCATGCAAGGTTCCCTCGCTCAGTGTTGTCAAGTCTCACTGTTTATTTTGGGTTTTGCTGCTTACTGTGCCTTTTACCTGTGAGCCTAACGAACATGCCAATCTCAGCTATTTTCACTCTGTGGGTATCTGGGATCAAGTCACGATGAAGATTTTCTTTGACTGCTGAGCAGACAGAGCCCTTTCAGTCTTTTGCAGGGTTGAGCACAGGCAGAGCAGAAGCTGTGCTCGCCACTGCCTTGAGCATCTCCCAGTGCGTGGAATTTTATTTAAAGTCCCAGCCTCTGGACTCGCACCATTTCAACAAGGACCTTCCTTTTCTCTCTCTTTTTTTTTTTTTTCCCCAGAAACCTTAAAACTCAACCTAAAAGATGAACAAAAATAATAATGATTTTTTTTAAAAAAAAGGCATCAGGAGTTCTATGTTGTTTTTGTTTATTGTGAGCAGAAGAGGGGGTAGTCGCTGGCTTGGTGAATAATTTGCAAAGATGCAAACTTGCTGAGGAGACACCATGGGGCTCAGGGGTGTCTCCTTCCATCCTGTGTGGTTCCTGCAGGCAAGGCAAACACTGACCTGAAATTCCCACAGCTCCTCTATCTGTACAGTACCAGGGTAGGTTTAGTTAATGTGGGTGGCCTATATGGCCTTGACAGCTCTGAACTGAGCCTTCATCATCTGCAGGTTCTTCTGTGTTGCTGGGCAGGCTGAAGGGCACAAGTGGCCTCCCCATCAGTGTTGTGCACATGGAGAGAGATGAAGTTTATTTTCTGGCTTCCTTTGAGGGTCAGAGGTCCACTGCACTGTGTCAGCCTCTCTCAGCTGAGCTAATGTGCTTCAGTAATCCTATGGATTCTGCTTTCTTTGTCTTCCACTGTGTTTGTCACCCTCCCCATGTCTCCTGGTACTCCTGGCACTCCTGGTATAAACCAGGAATGTTTCACACTGAAGCAGCAAGATGTCTTGTCTAAAAATGTTGAAATTACATGTTCCCCCTAAATTCATTCCTCTCTTTATACCTCTTCACTGGAAAGAAATTTGTGAAGCTGGATCCAGAGCAATAGTAGCTTTGCTGGCTGAACCAAGCTGGTTTCCTGTTGATTTAAAGCAAGTCCTCCTAATGGCAGCCTGCCCCTCTTAAATTCCTCCAGCTCTTGCAGTGAAGATCTATTTCATTCACCATTTCCAAACATCAAGATTTGGGCACCCTTATATGTCATTTCTGCTTCCAAAAGGACTCTGGAGACGGGGAGTTGGGAGCATCTTCCAACCCCCTATAGATTTTGTTATGTGTTATCGCTTCCACAGAAGAATCAAGGTGGTGCTCAGGCCCTGAAATGGTTGACTATTTACTGAACAAAACAAAAAGCTGCAGCAAATAAGGTTTGTTGATGTCTTAGGGCCTGGAAAAAAAAAGAGGGAAGGTCCATACATTCCACACGTACAGGTTCATGTTTCCTAGGAGGTGAAGGAAAGCCCCATTTGTAGCACATGCCTGTGGTTATTGTATTTGCTTCAAACTTATCACATGAGTCCTAAATGAGGGTGTCAATAAAATATTCCAGGGTAAGACAGCAGTGACTTGTGTTTTATGAAATTATCCAAGGAGCAGAGGGTAGATGGGTTGTGTCCATCTGGCACACCTTGATGAACACAGAGAGGCTGCTTTGCCCTCATTTTCAGAGAGGAATGCTTGAAGATGCCCAGCTCTGCTCCTGTCCTGGTACCCAGGTGCTAAGGGGCAGGAGAGACACTGGTAGGGGCTCAGCTCCTTGAAAAATTACCTTGCTTATTTATGTGATGGCAAGGGAGAAGTTTGTGTTTAGAAGCCAGTGAATTAATGAATCAGAACACAAAGAATCAAACTTGTGTTCATTGTTTTCTGTAAAACAAACACAGTCTTGACTTGCATTTACTGCAGAAGCATTTGAGAGGTTATCCTAGCAGAGATCAGAGCTCCAGCCAGTGAAACCCTGTAAGAAAGAGTCCGTGCCTCAGGCAGGAGACAGACAGACACAGCACAAGGCGAACAGAAGCTGTGACTGGTATTTGAGCACATTTAAAGGAGCTGGGACCGCGGGGCCAGCCCTGGGAACCCCAGGCCATGGAACCGCCCTCCTCCCTCCCACAGCAATGCTCTTAACATTGACCAAGACACGATCGTGCATGTGTTGCCCCTGGAGTCAGCGGCTGAAAAGCACTTTATGAGGCAGCAGAAACACAATGGGCTATTATTTTTAGGCTAGAGCCATTCACACATTTTCTCTGCAAAATGGGTACCCTCCCTCTTTGTTGTCTTTAGTTGTTTGTGCTTGCCTGATATTCCCTGCCCACCCGGCATCTAACAAAATGAGATGCTGATCTTGTCTGGGGAGGTAAAATTGTGCAAATTACCCTCATCTGGAAACCCTTTGGTCTGAACCTGAGCGCAGTGCTTCTGCTGCAGCTCGGTGTCCAAAGCAGTGGAGCTAATGACCTGAGGCTGCAGGGAAGTTTGGACACAGACTGCAGCTCCTTCTCCCAGTAATGCTCTCCTCAATGGATTAGAAGAAGCTTCCCTGGCAAACTGGGAAGGAGTCCAAGCTGGGGAGCTGGTGTGATAGGAACTGACAGGGCTGGAAATTTGATTTCTGACTCTTTGTGCGTGTATTTCTTGTGAAAGAAGAGGGAGAGGGAGCCAGGGGTACTTTGAATCCTGCAATCATTAAAACCAATTCCACTTTTCCTGCCCCTGCCCACCTCCTGATATGTGTGTGAAACAATCTTTACAGCTACACAGGCATCAGATGGTATCGACCCTGCGGTGGAAATTGCTATTGACTGCTGCTGGTGCTGCTCTCTGCACTTCCGTGGCTTTTAAAGCGACACTCTTCAGGTGATTTCACTTGGCACTTGATACAGCCCGAGAAGCACTGCCTGAAACGGGATGGGAAGAGCCTGTGTGGGATTTGGGTATGCAACACACCCGTCACCACCCCCTGGCCATAGGAAGGGTGTTTGAGCAAGTGGGAAGAGATGCTCCTGCAGAAGCACTTGGGAAGATTCAGAATCTCATGGGAAGATTCAGAAATTTGATTTTTTTTTTTCCTTTAGTCCATCATGAAAGGATTCCTGTGTCTCACTACAGTTTTTTTCTGCTGCAATGCTAACACAAAGCCAAGACCATTCTTCCACCCCTGTGAAGGATCCATCTAGTTCTACAGCAGCTGAGGACTAGATACACTGATTTCTTGTTTTAAGGGGCACCTCTGATTCTATATTACAAATTCTTTCTCATCTGCTCTGTTCCAATGAAAAAAAGTTGGAAATAATAATAATTGCCTTTGATGCAAGTGTTTTGTGCAGCTTAAAGAGCTCCTCTCTCTCACAGAGCTCTGCCTTTGCTCCCTGGCTTCAACCACACAGCATTGCCCAGGAGCAGCAGCTGGCCAGATGTGTCCAGTGCATGTGTGCAAGGAGTTCCCTTTCTTGTTATCTGGAACAGAGACTGCCTAAAGCTTGCGAGCCACCCCTTAGCTTGAATGCAAATAACCACTGCTATTAGCTCTGAGCACTCCCTGACAGCCTTGATTTCAGGTCACAAGACTGGCAGGCTGCTGAGGTGTCAGGAGACGTGCCTGGCATTTCCCCACTCTCCAGCCCAAGCCCTAGGAGCTGCTCTCACTGCCTTAAACTGATCCTTGATGTTCATGTGGGGAGTGTGACTCTTTTCAGCCTGGCTGTGTCTCAGCTGAATGGGAGGAAGAGATGGGAACAAAAAGGGCTGGATGTTGAGAGCATTTCTTGGTGGGATAGTTTGTATTCCCAGCCCCAAGCACTGAGCAGGCTGGGAAGGGAGATGGGGTTAACTGGAATTCAGCAGACCTGGGCAGAGCTCAGGGATTTGCTGTAGAGGCAGTAAGAGGCCTGGCCTAGGAGGGGTTTAACATACCAAACACTGCCCTGCATGCCTGGGGAGAAAGTACAGGA
Organism: Illadopsis cleaveri; assembly: GCA_013399915.1. NCBI lineage: Eukaryota > Metazoa > Chordata > Aves > Passeriformes > Timaliidae > Illadopsis > Illadopsis cleaveri. Next base: position 72,519 of record VXBB01009099.1, on the reverse strand, counting down.
CACTTGGGGTGAGCACATGGCCCTTGGCTGCTTTTCCATCTGCTGCTCACCCCGAGATGGCCACAGGTCAGGCATGTCAGCTGTGAGAGGGACTGATGACCTTTGCCTCTCTCATGGCAGGTTGCATCTCCCAGCACACTGCTTCCATTTCTCTCCTCCCACCCCATTCCCATCCAGCTCCTGGAAGCCTGGTACTGCCTGTTCTATGGAAACAGGATGGGGACCTGGGATGACTCTTCTCCTCCCTGCTCCTCCTTGGACTCTGTCACTGTGTTTCTCTCTGTCCTGATTCTGGTATTGCTCCAGACCCAGACTATCCAACCAGGGAAAGAACACTTAGCTGGGAGAGGGGGCTGGAACACAGGAGCTGTTTCAGCTCTTTGATTTGAGGCCAGGGCAATGTGAGTCAAGTGGAATCTTCCCAGCCTGGACCTTGAAATCCAGGTCTTCCGTGAGTTAAATTGGGACTCCTAAAAATTAGAAAGCCAGGTCTTTACTGTGAGTTAAATTGGTACAGATTCAAATGAGATTTATTAATTTACATCCTTTGAAGACCTTCCCCAGTATGAGACTAGGGAAAAAGCAGCATGTTAGAATTGCCAGTATCTTTTTGGTTGTTATGTGTCCTTTTGTCTTCCCCATTGCCAGAACCACAATGCCACCATTGTTTTTCCAGCCCTCTGTCCCCATCCCTTGGACACCTTGACTTTTGTGCTTGCTAAATGGAGGCTGGGAAGGCTGAAGCTGCTGCTAAATAGGCCAGTGTGGGAGGCTCAAGGCTCCTTCCAGAACAGTGTCCAACAGTTCCACCTCCTTTGGTTGAACAGGACCTCCTTCCAAAGCCACAATCCCAGTGAACTTGCCTTTCCATTCTCATGGCTGTGGCATTTCCTGCCCAGCAGGTGCTGAGCTGATGGGGCTGCTGTGTCCCTCTTGGAGTGAGTGTAGGTGGTTTTGGGCTCACTGCAAGATGTGCAGAGTGTTTACTCTGCAGGCTTTGCTCTGCTTCAGAGGCGGTGACAACCTGCCCCTTTCTAGCTTCCCCTCTGGAGAACGGTGCCTAGGAAGGGCAAGCTGCTCCCCCAGCCCAGCTTCCAGCTCCACATGTCCCACAGTAACCAGGTGCTGCTGGAGTGTACGTGTGTCCTTATCAAACAAGCAGCCTTTGATAGTTTCTCTTTCTTCCGGGCTTAACCTGCCTAAGTCTTTTTGGGGTGAGATACGATATGCGACTTGACAGCAATTCGAGGTGAGATTTTTTCCTCCTGGGAAAGCATGGCAAGAAATTAAGCTTTGCAGGTTTGCTGCCCAGTCGACCAAGCAAAGAAAAGTCCTTGGTGAACTTGGGTTGGGTCTGGGGACAGGAGAGCTACTGCTGTGATTTGTGGTTATTCTCTCTGCAGCCCTGCCTCCGTAGTCACAAGTGAGAGGCAAGTGGTTTTGACACCTCTTTATGACCTGGGAGCCACAGGGAAGTAGTGGTGACTTGTGTTCCGGAAAGACAAGGTCACTGACAAGGGTGGTGCAAGCAGCTTTGGTTCGTCTGACCATGCTAGAATCCAAATATTTTCAATTCATGGGAATTAAAGTGAACATCCTGGTTTTAGGTTGCCCGGTATTCGAAAGCGGGTGCTTCCCAAGGTGGTGTGCAATACAGGGATATCACAGGGGAAGCTGTTGATAAAAGCAACAGTGAGAATGGATGTCTGGTTTGAAGCCTATCTGTCCTACAACCTTCAGGGCCTGCCAGGGGACGTGTTTCCTGGGCTGTGAAAAACCAATATGGGACACAATCATATATCAGTGATTATATCGATCACTGTCTCAGACCCATTCAGTCCAAGGACACCAGCACCTTTTGGAGAGGAGGTGTTGCTCCTGCTCTAGGAGTCTGGGGAGGGTGTGGAATGCCTGGCAGTGCTAGTGTGCGAGGGGAGGTGACTCTCCTTTAGGGAATGCTGGGTCCATACTCAAACCAATTAGTAGAATGGAGCTGAGCGAAGTACAGAAGGGACCTGACTGATAATAAGCAAAACACTCAAATATGGGAAGTTGGGGAAGAAGCCAAATGAAAATGAAATGAAAGGCTAAGATCCAACTACAGCAGTTGTGCAAAAAGGATGGGACAGCTGATAATAGGAAAGGCTGCAGGAACAATGGGTCAACCCCCCAGGAGAGAGACAGAAGGAATCTATGAACAAGCCAAGCAGGGGCGGGGGGAGTTTATGGAAAAGCGTTTCAGCAAATTGGAGCTGTTGGCTTACTTACCACCACAGAGACTTGCATCTCTCTCTGTGACCTCTTTCCTCAGTGCTTTGTGATGATGGCTAGCTTGAGAGGAGCATGGGACAGTAGGGCCTTGACCCAGGGAGCAGCAAGGGGCTCCTTGGCAGACCTTTGCATGGGAGGACACTTCTCACCAAATGTAGTGCTGCAGAGGAGCTGATGGTGTTGGTTCTATCCCTCAGCTCAGGGATGATGAGAGTTGTCTTTGGGACAGCCTTAGATGCCCCTTTTTATGAAGGTGATACCAGAAACCTGTGGCTGAGCCTCTTCAAAGGCAGCCTTTTTTAGTCTGGGAAATCCATGGAAAACTCAGGACAGAAAAACCAACTCCTGACTGCAGATGAACTCCATGAAGACCATTTGAAGGGAGACAGTGTGGTGGAAAATATTCAAAAAAAACATGAGTCTGCATCTGAGATTCAAAGAAAGTCATTCTGGTTAGCTCTAATTCACAAGAGGCAGAAGGGATTTCTTTCACAGACGCTGTGACCGAGGCAGGTATTCCATGAGACCTTGGAGTGAGAATCTCTGCTCTTGCTGGTGGTTCCCAGAGCCCTTCTTTCTCTTAGCTCTCCATGTCCCTATCTGTACAAGAAGGCTGGGGATAAGCCTTCTCAGTAAATCACCTGAAAACAGGTTTCCCACAAAAGAGAGCCCATCCTGATGATGGTGAAGAGGTCTCGAGGTCTTATTAGGAGGCTTGACTTGTGAGGGCTCATGGAGAATCTGTGGAATACAGTCATGTGTTTGTACCTCTAATGTGGCTTTTTCTCTTTCTTTAAGCACAGCACAAATGTGAGACTCTCTAGATAAAAGTGAATTTAACAGCTATTTGTATCCTTTGAGGAACATCAGTACTGGTTGAAAGCAGGTAAAAGACCTTTTTTGTTGAGTCTGGAATGGACCTGCTTTTATTGGAGGACTCTATGACTGCTTTTGTTGCTATTTCCACTGATAGCTTTTACCTGACTTGTTTTCAAAATCCTTGCTGGATTCTTTTTTTCTGCCTTGAAAAACTGCATTTCCTTGCTGAAATTCAAGTTTGGGGTCTGGAAAAAAATGTCCAAAATGATTTTGCAGACAGCTTGCTGTGATATAGAAGTCCCAGAAATAGGACATTCTGTAGGGGAAGTCACCTGTTTATTTCCAGGAGGGTAGACAATTTATTTTAAACAATGCCATTTTCTTTTCAATTATAGACGTTTTTGTGGAAAAAAATTGCAGCAGTCTCTAAGAAAGTGCACGTGACCACAATTAAAGGATGTGCTGTGCTGTATCAGAAGGTAGCATTTAAACCAGGGAAAGTCTGAATATTGGCTATAACTCATTGTAATTATACCATCTATTTCAAACATGTGAATATGTTTGGTAGCACTTACATGTTTATGTCAGCTATTGGGAAAAGACGTTTTTCTTTTTGGTAAACTTCTGGTGGTAGGAATTTTGTTACTTGTATTTTAATAAGTAAAAAGCAATTTATATATCACGAACTTTTGTGTGAGTAGGATTCGTTCCCTTCTGTTGTGGTTGTAGGATTTTGCCTGTGGTCAGGTTATTTATGGTAATTTCATGAATAGGTAATATTAATAAGCAATGTATTAATTAAAACATGACCATGGCAGAGTTGGTGTGACACACGGGTTGAAGGTGAGGCTGGGATGACTGGGAATATATTTCTGGCTCTTCCCATCTTTACTGGGATCAGTGGTACTTAGCTCATTTAGAAAGGGCTTTGAGATCCCCAGGTTGAGATCCCTCCAGAAGGCCTAACACACAAACCCTGCAAAAAGCTGAAGGCTGATTTAACCTGGCACCTAGAGTGAAGCCATGTCTCTGCTCAAATTGATGAGAAAACTCCCTTTGCTTCTTGGGGACTGGGATCCTTTGCCAGGGGAAATCATTCTGAGCCTATTTCCTGTCCCTTTGACATTTTCTGTCTCATCAAAAGCCAAAGGAGTAAGGAAGAAGGTTAATGACTTGAATTGACAAATAAACAACCAGTTCAAAGCAACCAGACATTTCCAGGAAAATTTTAGAATTTCCTCTGAAAACCAGTTAGGAATGTAAACATTGCCACACTTCAATGTAAAGGGGACCATCTATATGGCGCTCACTGGGTTATAGGGACTGTGGCTGTCTGGGAAATAGAAAGGGCTTTGGGTTTTCCATGGAAAATTTTCTGTTAGAGGAAAATTGCAGAAGAGAGAGGAAAATTATTTTGGTCATGGTGAATGAAGAAGGGCATGGCCAAAGTGATGTCTTAGGTAGAGCCCCTCTGACAATGTGAGGTATGATCTGTGCACTGTCTCGCTCTGGGAGGTCAGGTTTGGGGCAGCAAAGCAAAGGAGTCTCTCTTCAGCAAAAAGGAAATGTTTAAGGAGTCCCAGCCCAGGAAGCCGCTTCTCATCCCGGGGGCTTTGCGAGTGTTGAGCGATGGTGACAGTGGGATGCTTCCCTCGCGCTCGGAGAACAAGAGAGTGTGTTTGGCCTTCCTTTCCAAGGGCTCCACTTTGCCACAGTAATGGTGCATTAACAACAGCTTGATTTTCATTTAATAAATAATAGGAATTACGCTGTGAGGCGGCCAAGATTTTAAACAAGAGGCTCCCATAAACATTTTCTGCAGGAATCTGTGATAAACCAAAGATAGTGTTCGACGTACTCGGGGGGAGTGGGGACGCCAGACTTGGCCGCTGTCCATCTGCTACGCCATTGAAACAAAACCACTTTATAATAACCACAGAGGAGAGGAAGCGAGGCAGCTTGGCACATACACTTACACTATGTGTGGTGGAAATGTTTATTCTTTATTTCAGAAAGATTTAGTGGGTGTAGAGATAATAGAGCATAGTGCTCACTTGTGTCTTGGGGAAGGAGGGGTGATGGTGTTTGGGTTTTAAGGGAGTCCAGTGTCGGCTCCCATGGGGAATATTTTCGGTAATACCTATTGCAATCTCATGCACTTGGAAGGCAGGAGGAGACAGAGGAATGAAATGTGCCTTTCAGGAGAGGTGCTGTAAAGGCCCCAGGATTAGTTATCTCTGACAGGAAGGATTTTACAGACTCCAACAGACGGCAGAGGCAGAATCCTGGCCATTTCTGCACTGGCACATAGATCCTCCAAGGTCCTGTGCTGGGATGCTTCCCTTGGAGCAGCTTGAAGGGTCTCCTGGCTCCTGCTTTCTCCAGCCTGATGTGCTGAGGCATCACACTGCAACTCAGAAAATAGGGAAGGATCTTCAAAACAGGAGTCAGGAGGGTCAGCAGGCCACTGCATCCCACAGTCCCCAAGGTCCCTGTCATCGTGCTCCCTTTCCCGCTGTGCACGCTCAGCTCTGCTGCACTGCCTGTCCTTGGAGCTGCTCAAACTCAAACCCAAAAGACCCCGGGCTGACCTGTGGGGGTGGGAGAGTCCCTGCCAGGGTTTGAGACAGCAAATGTCTAGACTTGGTATGTGAGCAAGCAAGTGAAGGGATGACTAAGTGTCTGAAAGTTTGGACCTTTGGAGAGGAGTCCCTTGGCTCTTCGTTTCTTGGATACAGTTCTTCTTCCTGTGGAACCATGGAGATGATAATATTTTTTTCACCCTTTTTTTTTTTTTTTCCCTTTTCAGAAAAGTAAAAAATATACAGATATGTCTTGGGCGAGAAAGCAGAAACCTTTGAAAAATTTTGGCAAATCAAGACACATGAAGAACGTGTTGAGTGAAACATTTCAGAGTGACAAAAATCAAAACATCTTACTGCGCCTTCAACCGCTTTAAAACATTTTAATAGTTCAAAAGGAAATTTTAAAATGAAAAGTCGTGTTTTGCTTAAAACACTGGAAAGTGTTTCATTAAAAAGGAGGAGTGGAAGCAAAACAGTTGCCTTATATATTTTTTTTTCTCCTATGAACCTGATGGGTCTTTCCCCAGCTGGGGCTGAAGTGAGGAGTTGGAACTAGACACATCTCCCATTGTCTTCCAAGGTGCCTGGAGCTGGCATCCTTGGATCTGAGAAAGGGACAATCTGATGAAGCCATTTGCCATGCAAGGAATTCTTGAATCACCATAACTTTTTAATGTATTTTTTCATTTTTAAATGCAAATTTGCATTCCAGCCCAGTCCCAGGGCCATACTTGCTGACCAGCTGATGCCTACAGAGATACTTCCGGACACAGGACAGACTCAGATGCCAGGGAATGAAGAAAGGGGCTGGGGAAGTCCTTCCTTGCCAAACATGTAGGTTGGAATGGTGGTCTTGAGATCTCTGCTGGCTGTTGCTGTGCTGCTTGGGCAGCTGAGGGGCCATCAACTGTGGGGATGTGGCACCGCTGGCCTGCCTAATGTGCTTGGACAGGCTCCGCACCGGGAAAGAGAAAGAAGAGAATCACAGAAGCAGTGTTAAATTGGAAGGGACCACAGTGGGTCATCTGGTCCAAGGTTTAGAGAGAGAAACAGCACCGTGAAGACATGCTGGTGGCTGAAAGGATCTCCCTGGGGCCCACAGTGGCCGGGGAACCCTGGTCGTTGCTGGGAGATCTGGGGACAGCGTGGGGAGTCAGAGCCAGCTGGATGGCAGAGGGGCAGTGGTGAGGTACAGAGGCTGCCTGGGGGGCTCCAGGGGGCCGAAGGGACGGGGAAGGCCGACGGGAAGGGAGGAAGGCTAAGGGGAGGTGGGATGGCTGGCTAAGGGCAGGCAAGGAAGGAGAGGCTGAGAGGAGATGGAGAAGGCTGAGGGGAGGTGGGGGGCAGAGGGGACCAGGAGCAGCAGCCGGGGGCCCGCGGTGCTCCCCAGGGGAGGCGGAAAGGCTGA
>VXBB01009099.1:48477-64776 GCA_013399915.1 Illadopsis cleaveri | reverse complement strand
GGGATGGGGGGGCAGGTGCCGGGAAGTTTCCCCCGCGCCCCGGCCCGGCCTTTGTTGTCCGGCGGGGGCCGCGGGCGCATCGGGGGACGGGGGGCCTGCTGCTCCTGCTGCGGAGAAATGTGGCCAGGGAGGGAGGGGAAAAGAAAGGGGACCGGTTAATAACACTCCCCCTCCCCCCTTTATTATTTCCAATTTTTCTCCCACCTCCCAACTTCGTGGCGGTTTCGAGGGGTCGCCGCGCTCGCAGCCTCCTCCTCCCTCCATCCACAAACTGGGCCTGGCTTTTCCCAGCCTTTTTGGGGTGGGGGTTTAGCTGCGGAGGGCGATGGTGGTTGGGGCTCCGCTCCGGGCTTCTCCGAAAGAGCCACGAAGTGCTGCCCCGCTTTTAGGGCTGCTAATAATGTTCTTTCTTAGGCCCCTGTAGTGGTGTTATTTTTTCAGCTCGTTTTTGCGTTTTGAAGATGCTTATGGAAGCTTTGCCCTTTTTTTTGATTTTTGTTTTGTTTTGTTTGGTTTGGTTTTTTTCCCCTTCTTAATTGCAGATATATTTAAAAAGGGAAAAATAAGGCTTTAAGAGCCGGTATCTGAATTGCCCTGAGCTTCGGGGAGTGCAAACCTAATGCACACCTTCAAAGGCACTACCAAAAGTTCGGCGAGGGGAGAAAGGAAAAACCTCAAATGAAGGAATTACAATAAAAAAGTTGCCCTGAATTGCTTGGGTTACACTTGATATTTCTTCTGGGCTGCAAAGCTGCTTGGTCTGTTGTCCTTCCTCCTGATACTTGTGCCCCGAGTTGAAGCAGATTGCTAGAATACATTGTTCCTGGAAAAACGCACCGCACAGCCCCAAAACTCGCTTAAGAACTTGCAGAAGGATAAAAGTACCCCCAAATCTCAGCTTCCATCCTCCCTGCTTTCACAGCTTCTATAGAGTTCTCACCTACCAAAAAGGCTGGTTGCAGGGTTGTTCTTATTCATTTCCTTATGTTCTTGCAGGGGCAGAATGGCTGTGAGGAGGAGGAGGAAATCATTCACTTTCTCCCCGGCCAGACCCGGGGCAGTGAGGGGCTCTTCCTTTGGAAAGTTGCAGGAATCCTGTGTGTTCCTGCCTGGATAATTTAGTGTAGTTAATCAAATCAATAAAACCAAAGCAGAACAGAGCTAGGAGAAGGCTTTATGGGTTTGCCATGCTGGTCTATTTCAACTGCTTCCTCACAGTACTTCTTTTATTTATTTTTGTAAATTATTATTATTTTTCATTCTGAGCTGGCAAACACACCGTATTTATCAATAACATTTGGCTTTGCATTTCCTCCTTCCGTGCTACTATTGTACGATTGTTTTGCTGCCTCTTTTTGTTTTTTTTTTCTTTTTTTTTTTTAATTAAGTTTTGGGAAGGTGCAAAGTGCCAGCATTATTTGTAAGAGGGCCCTTACAGCATATGTACGTGATTTGTGTCTATCCAAATGTCTGCGCCCATCTGGGTGTGCTGATAAGGGAACGCTGTGGTTCTGCAAGGGTATATACCTTTGAGAGACTTCATCAGATATATAAATCTTTTTAACATGTTGTGGGTGGTGGGGTAAGTAGTGTGAATGTTTGCCAGATGTTCACATCGTCTTTGGCGTGTAATTTCGGTTGGTAAACAGAAATCCCCGTAACCGGCGCCTGATAGCAACAGCCCTGTGTGCAACTGAACCCTTGGCTAAATCACCCTGTGGCTCAAGAGAAAAAAAATCAAATCACGCTGTTTCTTTGCCCCAGCAGGCGCGTGGTGGGTTTTGAAACCAGCCAATTAAAACGCCCCCTCCCCAAAGTCTCTCCTCAAAACCCACAGGAGAACGGTCAGCTCTGGAATAACAGCAGCCGAAAGGAGCGGCATTCAATAGCACTCCCTCCCCTTCCCAGAAGCAGCCGGCTGTGATTTTTAATGTGTTTACTGTCCCAATTGTAAAGAATTAAATTTTAACACCTGCAAATAAGCTGGATGTAAGTAGCACGGAGGGAGAGGAATGGGGTTGTCTCTCCATACGCCTTTCTGTGCTCCAAGTTGGGCGCTGAAATTCCCTGAATTGACAGCTCTAAGCAGATGATGTTTCCAGCACTGGGGCAAGGGGGAGTTTATTTCCCCTCTGCCTCGCAGGACGAGCCTAATAAAGCACATGGCCTGGTGTGATATTGGAGGTGGGGGACGGGGAGAGCCCGGTGCTGTGTCTGCATTGAACGAGACAGTTGATCCGAGCTTGGCTCCCAAAAGCTGCTGGCTTTGCCGCGGAGCATCGCCTGCCTCACGCCGGCCGTGGAGCTGCTCGGTGGCAAAGGCCATTTTCCAGCCATTCCTAAACTGGTGACATTCATCTCCCCTGCCTTGGGTAGGTGGCTGTTGGCAGCACTGGGGGCTCAAACCTGCCCTGCCTACGCCAGCCAGCATGAATTTGGAAAGTTGTTCCTCATGGTGACATCCTGAGCTTACCCTCCCCTCTTTTCTTTTCTCTCCAGGAAACATGCTTTGAACTGCCACAGGATGAAGCCGGCTCTTTTTAACGTCTTGTGTGAAATTAAAGAAAAAACAGGTAGGAAATCGATGCTGTTGGTCCTGTATTGTTTTTCTTTTTGCTCTTTGGGGATTTTATTCCCCCAAGTTTGTAACCACCACCTCCCCCCCCTCCCATGCAGTAGTATTTAAGTGGGGAGAAATAACTCGTTGGTATTTCATGCTTCTGGCGGTGGATTTGCATGATGTGGTTTGTGTCTAGAAGAGAAAATATCGTGGTTTAATTTCTATTGTATAGCCTTTCTTTATTTATTGCTTTTTCTGGGGAGAAAAAAAAATTCAACCCCCTTGCAATTTCTGTCTTGCTCTAGTTTCTTCTTTAAGACATGACACTGCTTAAAAAACAAAATAAAATCTGAATGCAGAGTGGTTGTGTGGGAAATAATCCCAATGAAACTGTGCAGTTTTATTACCATTAGTATTCAGGTAAACACAAAGGTTTTTTACCTTTTTTTTTTTAAAGAAGGGGTTAAAACACTCTTGTCTGCCAATCATCCAGGCTAGCTCATGTAAGAGCGAGTTGTCAGTTGCCTTTAGTGAAAGCAATATATTAGATTGTTAGTTACTTTAGGGTACTGTTGTTTTATGGCATGGGGTGTTCTCAGGCTTCTTTAGAAGCTAATGGCATGAGAGCGTTGGTTCTGCTGTTTCCCACTTTCCAGACCTCCTACCATGTACTAACACACTTATAACACATCCCAGGGGGGCATTTAAATTTTAAAAGCAACAATTAAAAAATAGCAGTCATCAATCAAGGGTGATCTTAAACAACAGATGCTCAGGGAAGGACATTTAGCAACATGCACCACTTATTTATGTATTTGTTGGAATCTCTCTTTTTTTTTTTTTTCTTTAATGTAAAACAAAAAAGTGGAGGGAATGATGGAAATTTGGGAGGTGGTTCATCTCTCCTGTTGGCTTTCTGAGCTGACCAGAGTTGATCTGTGGGCTTTCCCATACCGGTGTAGCTGCCTTGTTTTAGCACACTACAAAGTACTTGACTTTTCCCCCCCTTCCCCCCTCTTTACAACAAGGACTGAAACAGTCAATAATTCATATCTAAGCCATATAAGCAAGGGCATGACATGAATGAAAGTGACAATAAATATGATTGCACACCCAGTTGATATACATTGATAGTTACACATAAAAGGGGAACAGCTTTCAGAAACCTCAACTGGGTCTTATTTTTCTTTTTTTTTTTTCCCCATTCTTAAATATATATGTGTACAAAAAACCTTCCAGCATGAGCAGCTGATTGAAAATACAATTACTTGACTCTTGCAATATATATAAAATGACTAAGAGGGCCCTTTGTTAAGCGTTGTTTGTGCAGCGTGTAGCCCAGACAAAGCACCTACCGATGGCATTCGGCTCTCCGGAGTCCTCGCGGCTGCGGGGCCGCCTCTGACCTTCCCGAGGAGTCCTTCCCTACAGACTTCCCATAATAACCAGCAGTGGGTTTAGTATGGGAACCTCCAGACTGTTGTTACGCTGTAACGTGAGAGAGTCCAAGTAGAGAGAAACGTTTGGGATTTTACAGCGTTCCCCCATGCGCCTCCACAAAAAAACGGAGCCACCGAGTTCCTTTCCCTTTTCTCTCTTTCTCCTTCAATTTTGTGTGAGCTTTGCTTGTCTCTTCTCCAAGTGTGTTTGTTGCTGTATTTGATGCTCCATGCGTTGCTTGTGCAGAGACACTTTTTGGCGGAGTAGTTGTTTAATCCCAGCTCAGCTTTGCCATCAGCGCAGTGGCAAAGTTAGGGAACAGGGAATCTGCTGGGACCAAACTTGGTAGGAAAAGCCAGGTGAGCTAAGGGATGCTGTGAGGTCCCAGTGAGCTGGGGAGGGATGAGGGACTGTGGCATAGCCACAGGATGTGATAATTCCTGTCTGCTAAGGAAAATGGAAAGAGATGGTACAGGGTGAAGCATGCTGCTGGAAATCAGGATATTCAGGTGTGAACTGGGGCTCTTTTACATTTTTAGCAATGCTGTTTGTTGGCGTTGTGCGTGGATTACTTGGCCTATGGGGCTGTGCTGTGGAAGCCTCCAAAGAGGTTGATTTGAGATGGCTTTTGGAGGGTTGTTTATCTACCCTTGGATATGTTTGCGGCGAATTCTTTCACTTTGCAAATTCAAAGACCTCCTCCCCTCTCCCCCCATCTGCGTCCCCAAAAGTCACACTTCATAAGAAAGCAAACAGCCAGATGGTTTCGGTTTATTTTCATTATTTTTTTTTAAATTATTGCTTTGTGGGCCCAATGCTAGGAGGAAGTTTGCCTTGTTTTTTCTGGGGCCGAGGGTACTGCCTGCGTCTGTTTGCTTACCCCGTCCTTGCGGGCAGCGGCGTGAAAGTTGAGCCAACTTCTCGCTTCCCACTTTCCATTTAGCTTCCCAGATTTTTGCATGTGTGGCGTTTGAAATCCTGGTGATTGTTTGTGGTCACTGGTGGGTGTTTGAAAGTGCGTGCGTACATCTTCCCCCCGGCGTTATGATGTGCAGAAATGTGCGTTCGGTTACCCCGCTGCCTGATTTAAGTGACTCCAGAGCCTTGCAGAGACTTTACCACCATCTCTCGCAACATTATGGCTACTATTTCATAGCGTTAACCTTGTCTTGAACAAACCCAAAGTGTCCATAAAGTTCTTAGAAAAATAGGTCATCTCTGCTGGCCAAAGAGTTGCCTTTTGCATTTGGGCTTTTTAGTTATTTTAAAGTATTTATTATCACTTTTAAAGATTATAATGATTTAAAAAAAAGCTCAGGGGGGTTGCCTTTTGTCTGCAAATCTGGGGATTGCTGCTTTTGGGGTGATGTCTGTTTAAAAGTAATAAAAGTTGAGAGGTCAGGAGTATGTAGAGGAGGAAAAAAATTGCTGCTTAAATATACATCGAAGTTGTCAGCCTTCATTTGGTGTGTTTTCACTTGCTGTTGGTCGCTTTGTTGCGAGGGAAGGGGCAGGACTGCCTTCAAATGGCTGGCTGGCTGGCTTTTTGGAATAATAATTATGGAAATGGGAGGCATTGTTGTCCTAAATACAATTGATTCCTCCATCAATAGGGATTGAAATCGGAAATTGCATTCCTGATTTATAAAAAGTTTGAAGGCAGGGATAGGGGCTCTGTCTTTATGGCTGTTTGTTTTTTTTTTTCCTTGTTTTTTTTCCCCTCTCTCTTGGTATTTTTTTTTTAAGCTGTTCTCTGCATGAGCAGAATAGCTAAGCAGAAGAATCAGGCAAGGCGTACGCAGACGTGGGGTCTTTGGATGGCAAACTGGAAAATATCTGCTGTCAAAATGCAGCAGCATCTATTTCAGCTGTGAGCATTTCCCAACTCCCATCTCGTTCGGCAGGGACCGGCGGGGAGAGGCTGAGCACAGGATATATGACCATTTAATCTGATTCCTCCTCCTTAAGAGCTTTTCCCATCGTTTCACTTTCTCTGCTCATTTGGGGGAGGTGAGGGCATCGGGCAAATTCTACTTCTTAAAAAGACCCTGACTTTGCATTTGAAATCCCACAATTTTTATTTTCTTACCCTCCTCTCCCTCCTGTGTTGAAGGAATTCAGGATTAAAAGAAAAATGTACATAGCGCCAATGGGGGAATTTAACAAAGTGGAATATTTGTAGACAGCACTGATTAGCCGTGCAATTGTTGTTGAATAATGGATTTGTTGTCCTTTTTTTTTTTTTTTTAGATTTTAGAACATAATAGCTATATAAGGTGCCTCTTAGCTGCCTTTCCCTGTGCATTATCTTCCCCAAACTTAACTCAAATCAGATCTTTGGAGGAGGTAGGATTTTTCCCCTTCTTCTCTTCCTTAACACCCCTTTGTTCTCTCCAGCTCTGTGTTCAATTAACACCCCCATTGCAGAACTGTAGTCTTTTTTTTTTTTTAATGTGTGTTACTGTATTTCACTTCTGACACCTCTCTTATTATTCTTGCCTGCTATTTCTCTTTAATATAGCAATTATGATATGGGGTTTCTTTTTCTTCCTCCCTCCCTTCCTTCTTCTCCCCGACGCCCCAAGTAAAACCCCACCAAGAGCAGCATGGGGAGAAGAGGGACAGATGTGTGTGCAGTGCTGGGGTTTTTGGGGTGTGGGGCAGAGCTTTAGGAAGGGTACTCTGGCAAGCCCAGCGCCCTTTGGCTCAAGCGTGGCTCCCAGCAGGATGGGGCAGCTTGCTTTCCTTCCCTCCAGCCCTTCCCCAGGGTATCAACTCCTGCCCTCCTCCTTATCCTGCCTTTCCGAGAGGAGGTTTCCCAAGGCGCAGGGGAGAGTTCAACACCCCGATTTGAATTTCAATGCAATTCTTGCACGTAAGGCATCATTCTGCTGCTTGGAAAGAAAGCTCATCAGGAAAGTGCTCAGTGCTCCAGCCCTGCAGGATCTGGGTCCCTGCTCAGCTTTGGGCAGGTCCAGCCCTCGCCCAGCTGCTCTCCCTCCTGCCCTTCAAAGGGGAGTAAGCCTTTGCTTTGATACTTGTTATTACTATTTTTTTTTTCCTTCCAGCTGAAAGGCTTTGAAGGCAAAAATGATGCTTCTCTGATGCTTCTCAGGCAGAGTCTGCAGGGTCCCTGGTGTGGCTGCCCTGGGGGGAAGTGAAACATTTTGGGAGAGCTGGGCCTCCAGTCCGATCCGTGCTGCCTGAGGAAGCCTCACTGTAACTCACAATTAAATTACTTCCAGAAACCTGATGCCTTCAAGGGAAAGGAGGAGAGGGAATGTGCACGGGACTGGAAGATAGGAATGGTTTGGTAGACCTTGTCTTGGTGAAGGACTGAATTAACACAAGAGGAATGGCACCTCTGGGACTAGCTGGGAGAGAATGGAAACCAGTCATCCTGATGGGAGGTGGGGCACATCCCAGTAGCTCCTGGTAGCTGGAAGGAGCAGGGTCTTCAGGGCTTCTCTGAAACAAGTCCATTTTTCTGGGCTTTGATTTTCCAGTATGGTGGTGTCCATCTGCTGGGGATGGATGGCTTTGGAGGACCGTGCTTGCGGGGAGACTTCTCTTTTTTCCTTGTAATTTCATATTTTCTTATTCTCCCCTGGTAGCATGTGGTTGGAGCTCTTTGAATGGAGCAGGCTTAATTAGTTTAATCAAAATTGGCCTCCTGCAATCCTCCAGGGGAGGAGGTGGGAAGAACAGGGCTGCCAGTGGGCTTTTCTTCCCACCTCCTCCCCCTCGGCCCTGCCATCAAAGCAGAGAAACCAGGCCTGGCTCTGGCATAGCATTCCTGCTCCTGAGGGAATCCTCACGATTTGGGGTGTACAGGAGCAAACTTGTTTGCTTTTTATTTCTAGGCCTGATTTTTGTGGGTGCCTGATGTTGAGCAAACTTTGTTGTGATTGCAGCAGAGCAGGAAGGTGCTCTCGGAGGGTCTGCTGTGTCCTGTTGCTCCCAGGCTGTTTTGCTCCTGGGAGATGGATGAGCTAGTCTTCCAGTTCTTGATCCCCATGCTCCCAAGTTTTCAAGCCTTTGCTTGCACTGGCCTCCCCAGGTTTTGAGTAGCATTGGGTCCAGGGAAGGAGGGTTCTTGGAAAGTGCCATGCCAGCAGCCCACTCCTTGGGTAACTCCTGCTGACAGCACTGGAGGAGAATAAATCTGTGTCCATTATTATTGCATCCTGGAAAAATACCTGTATTAACCAGATGTGGACATAAACAGCAGCTAACCAGAACATTCTCTTCCATTAATGTTGGGTATCTTCCCTGCTGCCACGGGTCTCTCTCCAGTCCATCTTCCCTCACCTCTGCATGATCCTGGCAGCAGTCAGTTTGTGGGTGAGTCCAGGGAAGGAGATCTTGTTATCGGGCCTTGTAGCTCCAAATGAGAAACTCAGAAGATCTTTCAGGCCTAAATTTCTCCTGGGAAAAGTGGTTCAAGTTCCCTTATTTGAGACCTGCAGAGGGATTTCCTCCTTGGAGCGCTGAGTGTCTGCAAGCAGAGCTTTTCTAAATGCTCTCAAATGTGAGATTTATTCCTGTTAGCAGGACTTGTGCTGGCCCTGGGTTTGAGGGCAGTGGTTGTAAACAAAACACAGAGAAAACTTTGAGACAATTTCATCATGGTTTGTTTTTTTTTTTTTTTCTGTCACAAGGAAATTACTGCATGCAGCAATCCTTGAGGGGAGTAGGGTGGTGGTTTAAACATAAATGGGTTTGTTTGCAGTGAGATATAGTAGGCTGTGCTGCTGGTGGTGCTTCTGCTGAATCAGAGCTGTGGATTTTGGCAGGGAGAAGGGAGGAAGACAGGACTCCTCCTCTGCCTTTGGTTTAGCACCTTATTCCCCAGTTCCTCCTTTAATCCTGGAGCTGCTGCCTTCTCTGCTAATGAAGCTCTGCAAAGGGTTTTGTGATTTCTTGGAAATCTCCTGGGAGGCATTTTACTATTACCCTTTTTTCCTTCCTGTGCTTGGATTTGGGGTGCTTTGGGAGACAGGAGAGCCTGTCTTTTCTGCCCTGTGCACTACAGGGGTGGTTTGCAGTTGATGCAAAATATGAGGAACCCAATAAGAGCAGGGGGTGAGTTTTCCCCCTGAAGATGTGATATTATCTATTTTCCACTTTTTTTATTATTTGTAAATTTTTTTTTCTTCCTGCTTTGCATTCCTGTGGCAGTTTCCCTATGCAGTGAGTTTCTCCTGCTAACATGTTTTGCTTTGGGAGTTGCTGTGGGGAAGGTGGGCTGCACAAAACTGGCTCCACAGCCCCCAGAGCAGGATGCCCGTGCCAGGCTCCAGAGTTTTGGGCTGAGTCTAGTGATGCTCCCTTGTGCTGCAAGGATGTGCCCTGTACAGCGCCTAGCACAGGGGGACTCCGTGCTGGGTCAGGGTTTGGAAGGAGGTAATGTGATTTACAGCAATGGATCTGGTTAATAATCTCCAGCAGCTTCTGTATACTCAGGGGCTGCTCGTATTCCCAGCCAGGTGTTTGCAGACCAGATCAATATGGCCCTATTTGCATGGGGCTGTCCATAATCTAATAAACCAGCCTCAATCTGCATCCTTTGCTTTCCCCAAACATCCGTCGGGTCCCGATCTACTCGGCGTGGTGAGTGTTCCCCGTGGTGGGAGAAGGTGTTTGTGAGCCCTGCCTGGCTCCTGGGCTGCCAGCCTGGGGTCACATGAGGCAGCCCCAGTGCTGCACCCTCTGCCAGAGCCTGGGCTGTGTGAGCACTCCCGATTTTGGGGTGTGCTGGGTGCCTGTAGGTGCTGCCTGGTGCTTTGCAGATAAGCACCTCCCCGGCATGCTCCAGAGGCGTCAACATTGGGGGTTTTCTGTGAAATCCACACTGCCTTTGGGGAGCATCTGCTGGGAACTCCCTTGGAAACAAAACTGATGGTTTGTGGGCTAGGTGGTCAGCAGCTTCTGCCCCAAACTGCCTCGGAGGTGCTGCATCTCCTGGTGACTTAAATAGTCCAGGGTGGCGGGTGCTATAGGGATAAATTACAGAAAGCTGTGGCCTGAGGAGGCTGTGGACTGAATACATTAGTGTGTGTTGTCAGGCCAGGCTCAGGAGGGACTCAGGTGATGCTTTCTCCCAGTGCTGGGAATCACTTGGCCTGGAATTATTGATTTGCAGCTGTGTCAAGTAAAAAAAAAAAGGAATAATAATATCTCTTGGCCTTGTGTTTGTGAGCTGTGCCCCTGTATGTGTATATATATAATTTTTTTTTTTTTTTGAGCTGGAACAGAAAGCCACTTCTCCTGGCTCCTTTTCCTGGTAGGGAAGGCAAGGCAGCCAGAGAATGGGCAGCCCAGTGGAGGGTTTGGCTGCCAGGGAGGCCGTGCCTGCCGAGGAGCAGAGTGCTGCTGGTGATGCTCTGTGTTTTGGGGAGGTCGCACCACGGATAATAGAAATCCCCTGTGACACCTTGAGGGAGCTGTACATTGTCACTGTCCCCTCCCTTCCCAGCCTTTTATTTATAGGAGAAGCCTTACCCAAAATAGCTTTTCTGCTTGCCCTAAGCTGATGGGCTCTTTCCAGCCCCCCCGCCCTTTTTTTTCCCCTAAATCTACTGATAAATGGAAAACCCTTGGAAGAGCCAGTGCTGTGAGGAGCTGCTCTAATCTAAAATGATAACTTTGCCATTTTACTTCAGCCTTGTTGAAAAATGAGCAGAACTGCCTTTGCAAGTGGGATTAGCCTGCTTAAGTGCTGGTGCCTGGATTTTTGTTTCTTACCCGAATACAGGCCTGGAAACTCAGTTCATCGTTTCCATGTCCTGTTTTTGGTTTCACACAACCTGGCTGACCTGCCCATCCTCGTTACCAGAAGAGGAAAATCAAGTTTCTCTCCTAGCTGGATAACATTTCCAAATTCCAGAGTGATGTTGATTAGCAGAATTAGCAGTGGCAGGTTACCCGGCAGAAATACCCTTCCAGTTGTGAAGTGTTCCTTGCTGGTTGCTCCTTCTTTCCCAGCTCCAGCGGTCCCGATCTTGGATATGTCTCCACAGCATGGGGATTTTTCTCTCTTAACTCAGTGCAGTTGTTTCCTTTTGACATTTGATATTTACAAGGCTGGAGCCAAACTGAAAGTGAATCTGCCCATAACTCTACTAAATGTGCCTTTCTAATTTCAACATTAATGTTTCAAAACCCAAGCTGCTGGTGGGTGTACCTTTGCTTGTTTACACACATACTTTTTTTTCCCCTGTCCGCTGATTCTCTGGTGAAACATTAGGAATGATACAATACCTGAAGCCTCTGCATGGATTGGTCTCTGGCTTTCAGCTGTAAATTTAGCTTTTAACCCTTAAGTCTCTAATTTTAAAAGGTTGCAAATGTTTTAGGTTAGTATTCTTTTTTGTTTGGGAGGAACCTGCTTATATGCAAAAAATATTGTTGTAATACATGATTCATTTCAATCATACTGCAAGAATTTTCGATAATATGATTGATTGCAATATTGCAATAAATTGCAAAAATATTATTTCAAATACTGCGATAACGTGATGAATTTGCAATACTCTGATTATTGCAAATCTCTAGACAAAAGGCTAGAGATTGCAGTTCACAGGGTAAAAGGAATTAGCTGGAAAGAGTTGTGGCTGTCAATCCTGACTTGGTTGCACAGGGCATGGGACTCCCCCGGTAGGTTTGGTGTGAAGCTGGTGCTTTCCAGAAGAGCGCCTGTTCACGTTTAGGGAAGTTACAGGCAGTGGGACATGCTCCACTGTTTGGAAGTGTGTTTTGAGGGGTTTATGACCCCTGCTTTGAAGGGATCACCTCTTTATTTCTGGATTCACGAGGCTTCTGGCTGCAGCGTAGCGCTGTGCATGTGCCTGCAGAGAGCGAGGAGCCGCTCCCGGAGCGGTTGCGTGTTTGGGGGGAGCAGGTGGCAGGAATGGTGTTTTCACTGAATGTATTATTCCCCCGGAAAATCCTGGCTGTTAGATCTGGTCAGCAGATGTGAAGTGTCGATCGGTATCGGCGATGGGAAGAGACTTGCAATATACTTTGCTAATGGAGGAGAACCCGAGGAGCAATTCCCTGGTTTACGCTTTCGGCGATGTGAAATGAAACCGTCTGAAGCGTGTTGCTCAGCAAGCTCTTAGCAGACCACTTCTTCCTCCCTACTTCATGCAGATTTTTCCAAAGAGGCTGTTTCTTGGCTCCGTTGCTGGGTGGACAGAGGTGGCTGGGAGGCATGGACCCCTTAAATGCGTCTGGAGGCACAAAGCATCCAGCTTGGGAGCAGGGAGCAAGCGGCAACCGCTGTAGCTCACTCCAAAGCCCCGGTGCAATTCTGTCCCCAAGTGGCTGAAAAGGTCATTTAGCGCAAGAGCAAACGTTGGGGTTTTTTTCACTCCCTCAAATAGTCAAATTAGCATCCTCCCTCTGCCACAGGAGCTGCTGGAGAGAGCATCCTGAGAAGGATTATAGGTAGGAGTGCCTGGGCCTGGGCTGTTCCTCTCCCGAAGGTCCCTGGCTGCTATTTGCACATCCCAGTGTCTGACTGCGGCTGGCATTTCCCTTGTTTGCTGGAATTTACTTTCTGCCTGGCGAGGGCATTGGGTAACATTTGCACACCTGGGCTGCTTAAGCTGTGGAGGGGCTGGGGGAGTGTGTTGGAGAAGGTCAGGGGTCTCTGGTTTCCTCATGGGCAGGAGGGAGCAGGGAGAGCAGCTGCTGGTACTGTGTCCTCTCCAGAGGCAGCAAGCAGGAGGGGGAAAATGGTGTTGTGTAATGCTACGATACCTGTGCAGCCATCTGGACCTGCTCTAATATTGGGTGGATGCAGGGTTGGCCCTGGCTCTGGAGAGCTCAGACCTTGCTCAGTTTCCTCTTGTGGATGGATCCATTGGGCAGTGGTTTGTTTTTATTGTGGTGGAGGGGGCTGTGTTTCCTTTTGGATAGGATTGCAGTGCTTGTCTGATGGCTGCACAGCCTGGGGTGGGAGTTTTCCTTGGAAATAACTCTTCTGCATCCAGGTCTAGTAAGTCATGGGATCCTCACTTGTGAGCTCTTGAGGGGTAAGGATGTGCAGCAGCACAATGGCATGGCTGGAGGTTTAGGGAGACTGTCCCAAGGGCAGACTGGAACTGTTTACCATGAAAAACTCACAAGTAGTATGGAAGGAAGTGAGACACAGCAGAGGGTGGTGGTAGGGGATATCCCTGGTCTTTTCATGTGTCCTGAGGCAGTGGCAAAGTCCACATAGGTAGAAGGACAGATTTTTATTTCCCTTTTCCTGATGTGTTTGGTTAGACCTTGCACGAGTCCTTCTGCAAAGGCAGCATATCCAAGGGTCTGAGAGCCAGGAGCCAGGACAGAAAGTGAAGCCCATGGTGCCACAGTGCTCCAAGACCCTGTTGGGAGCAACGGGCACGGCTGGCAGAGCACGCTGGTGCTGCGGGCACGGGCAGCCAGTGGACCTGCTACATCATCCTGGGCTGGGACTGGGAAAGGAGCTGTGCAATTAGGAGAGGTCCCTGCGGTTTGTGTTTGAAAGGAGCTCCATCAGGGTAATTTTTAAGCTACTGTTTAATCAGAAGGCCGTCTGCTAATAGGGCAATGCTGGATGGGCCTGTGCTTGTGCTGTATCCCCTCTTCCTGGTTCCTTTTGCTTGTTTTTAATTGCTTTTGCTTCACCCTTTGGGAATGCTACCCCAGAGGCACCCAGGTGCTCATCAGCACTATTGGGTAGTGCTTTCCAAGGATTTCCTTGGCGTCTTGCCTATTGTGTGTAGTTGTATCCTGCTGCCTTCCTCTTGCTGCATCTCCTCCCTGTGTGCAGGCACCGGTGCTGGGTCTGATCTGATCAGTGATTGCCCTTGCAGGTTCCCGAGGGAAGCCAGTCCTGATGGCTCCATGGAGGGCTCCTAGGAGTTGGCAAGGAACATGGAAGAGACCTAAACAAAGAACAAATGAGAACTATATAGAGACAAATGGGAATCAGATTTAGGAAGCAGATGAGACAACCCTTTGGAAGGGGCAGGGGGTATGTTTGCCTTAATCAATCTCCTTGGGTTTCCAGCAATAATAAAGCAGATTTGTTCTTTTACCTTCTCTTCCCCAACCCCCACTTTTTCCCTCTCTTTCCTCTTCCTTGGTCTTCTCAAAACAGCCCTGGATTCAGCAGCACCAACATTTCCTTCCCAAGCTCCCACTCTCTGCAAATGGGATTACTGGCCAATCCAGTCAATATCCTATCCATTTTTTCCCCTTCCTTCTATCTGCTTCATGCTGGTGGGAGCTTGTTCCTTTGAGACAGGCTACCTTGGCTGAGCTGCTGGGTACAGGTCCCTCCCACCACCAGATGAACTTTTGGGAGTTTCTGAAGCGAGCAGGGGAACAAACTCTTCCAAATGGGCTGCAGTTTTCTGCGTGGAGTCGATCTGCCCTGGCACGCTCTGCTGTGTGCTTTAGAGGCAGTCCCCAGGGACTGGCTGTGCTTGGAGGAGATCAAAGTTTCTCCATCAGAGGTCTTGGGCAATGCCTCTGAGATGCTTGAGTGACCTCCTCACATGTGCTCCTCTGGGATATGGTGGTGGCTGCAAGGGAGGACCCTGCTTTCCCAGCCTGCACAGACTGCTGGGTTCCCTGCAGAAATGTGCTTCCTTCCCCTTCTTCTTTCATTTTTCCCTGGTCATTGTCTTGGTGCAGAGCAGGTGGATCTTGGGAGGGCTGGGGCCATGCGTAGCTGTGAGTCAGTGAAGCCGAGCCTTTGATCTGTTCCACTTTCTGCTTCTGGTGGTGAGTTATTACCTTTCCAAACAGAGAGGCCAGATTGGATCTGGGATTAGTGGTCTGCAGCTCTCCTCTGCTGGGCACCACAGAAGGGATGAGATTTCTCCCACCCTGAAAGGGAATGTGGCCCCTGCCTGCTGCTGTGTGCCTGGCTGGGGAGATCTCACCAGTGCCTTCTGCTGGGCTGCTGTGTTTGTTTTTCAGGGAGAGCTTTCTTGTGCAGAGCGGTTTTTCTATTTGCTGGTGTTTAGTTGAGAGACAAGGCATCCAGGGTGATGTCCAGCATGTTCCAGTATATTGCTTTCAAGTGCTCTCCTAGGTTTTGTAACCCACATAATCTATCTTATGTAGGATTCCCTGTCCTGGAGAATAAGTTCACCCAGTCTGCTGGGATTTCCAGGGAAGGCTGCTGGTGAACAGCCTCCAGTATGTCCCTTGGATTCTCAACTGTTCATGCCTCAGCCAGAGACTTCCAAGGTGGCAGAGCTGGTGTTCCCAGCCAGCCTGTGGGGCTGAGGGTCCCCTCCGGAGTTCAGTGGGTGCAGCATGGTGGAGTGGGTTGTCTGGGACACCCTTCACCCCCAGCACTCAGCAGGTCTCTCAGGAGCACTGCAGAGTTGCCTGTGAAGTCGCAGTCGTTTTCCTGCCTGGCTTGGCACATCTTGTGCCGAGGCCCTGCCGATCGATAATCCGTGACGGAGGCTGTGTCCCATCCCAGGGCAGGCACCTTGGCTGCTGGGCAAGAGCTATTCAGGAGAAAGCATAGTGGCTTTGCTGCCCAGGAGGGGCTGATTTACCTCATGTCTGCAAGACTGCCACAGGGCTTTCCAAGTGGCAGACTGGTTTGGCTTAGCCCTGAAAAGCGAAGTGAAGCAAAGGATCAGAGTGTGCCCTGTAGTGGCTTTTCCAGGTCACAGAGCACGGGACAAGAGAAATCACTTCTGTCCCAACACAGCCTGAGCCTCCTCCCTTGCTCAGAGCAGCAGAAATCGTGGTTGTAAGCCTTCACCCCAGTACGTGACTGTGCTGTAGGCAGTGTTCTCTCCCAGCTACTCCGGGTGGGTGCCAGGGGAGCTCACGGGTGCTTTGGTGTCCTGGCCCTGGCTGTATCCCAAAACTTCCTGCTCTGCACTGTATTTCATCTTCCCATGCTTCCAGAGAGGTCTGTGTGCAAAATACTTCATGTTGCTGCCAGCAAGCTTCCCTTTACCCGTGCCACGGTGGGACTTTTTAAAAAATTTTATTTTATTAGGAAATTCCCATTTGGTTTCTTTAAAAAGCAAGCCCTTGTGGCTGGCCCCTGGCCCGCCGCTAACAGATTTGTTTGAGAAAAGGCTGCGTTGGCATCCTGCTTTATTGAACATGCCTCCTGGGAAGGCGGTTTGAATATCCTTCTGTCTCCTCGGAGCAGGGAGCTCTCAGGACTGCCTGCCGCCATGGGGATGGGGAATGCTCTCCTCTCTCTTTCCCTCCCACCCCTTCCCCTTGTTCAAGCCTCCCTTTTCTTTTTTTTTTTCTTCCTTTTTTTTTTTTTTTTTTTT
>VXBB01009099.1:10682-48454 GCA_013399915.1 Illadopsis cleaveri | reverse complement strand
TTTTTGTGGAGAGAGAGCGCTGTGCACGGTGCGTCCCGCTCCATGCGGCTTTTCTCTTTCCCCACGGAGTTCATCCAAAGTTCGTATCCAGACGATGAACAAAGTAGCTCAGACCTTTTCCTGACTCCTCACCCTTTGTCCTCATCACTTAGTGACAGACAGGAATCAAATGCCACAGACAGGCTGACGGGACAGGGCTGTGTGAAAGTCCTTGGAGGAGGAGGAGTGGAGCAGTGCTGGCTAAATGGGGGACTCATGTTTAAACTCATCTCCCCCTCCCTGGGGAAAGACCAGAGCTACTTTTACTTTGAAGGGCAGAGGGGAGGTGCCATGTTTTATATATATATATGTTTGGTTGTTTTTTTTTTTTCTTTCAGAAACCGGATAAATTTTTAGCGACAATAGACGTAGGGAAGGAGGACCGGATGGAGTTAGGCTCAGTGTTTAGCACTGGGTGTGCCTCCCGTTGGGAGCAGGGGAAGGAAGGGGCTGCAGGCCATTATGGATCAGAGGCATGGAGGCTGCTGGCCTGCCTGCATTGCCTCTCTGCTGGGGCAGCTTTGCTCTAGGGAGGAGGGCGTGCATGGTGCTGCACCCTGACTGTTCCTAAAGGCTGGCTTGGTCTCCATTTCCCCTGGCTTTGGAGCTCTCCTCTGGGTGGTGGGTGGTACCCCTGTGAGTGGGCAGGGAGCTGGGGTTTATTGCTGGGGGCCTCCCTGTGCTGGGGTAGTGTGTCCAGGCTGGTGTAGCTGGGCAGCTGCCCAGGGTGGGCTTCTCACTGCTACCAGATCTGGGAAGGGACCAGACCTGGTGCTCTGGAGACTTGCTTCGGCCTGTCAGGAGGGGAGAGGAGCAATTTAGCCTTTTTGTTCATTAGCACTTGTCTAACTCATTCAGCTGTCAGGACTGGGATGACTCCTGATAGGTGTTTATCCCTCTTCCAGATGTTCTTCCCGGGATTAACTTTTTTTTAATGAAAAATAATGACAAGTCCCTAGACAAGGAAAGAATGTAAGCACCTCATGGCAGAAATTTTGTGGAGGCTTTTATGGAAGCTGGGTTGGCTGTAACTCAAGTCTGGCAAAGTTTTGTAAGACTCTCAAGCCTCCAGGGAGAGAAGGTCTCCACAAAATGTGTGGTGACCCTTTGTCCAGGGGTGTTCCTCATGAGATGCTGTGATCCAGCAGATGTGCTGCTGGTGCAGGGGCCACTCTTGTCACGGAGATGTCAATGTCCTTTGCATAAACCAGCTCCATGGTATGAGGCATGAGTATGTCATTGGGAGGGAGGGGAAACACTGCTGTCAGAAAAGGACTTTGAAAGGACCATTTACATTTGGTCCTTAAATCCTGGGAAGCGCTATGGGTGAGAGGACATTCTCCTGAGTTGTTTGCATGTGGAGAGAGACTGCTCATGTCTTAAATAAGCAAGGTTTGTCTTCCTTTGTTGGGAGAGGAGAAACAAAACTGCTTAGCGAGCCCCAGGACTGGGTTCCTGTGTTCCCTAGGGAAGTGAGCCGACCACCTCCTTGCCCCAAGGCATAGCAGGTTGAGTCTTTATCCCAAGCCTGGCTGCAGCATTCCACATGCCTCTGGCTGCTCTCCTCAAGCCCACACTTGTGGGGGTCATCTTGGAGGCAGCAGGAAGGGGCAGGGTGGTCCAGGTTTTGCCCTCTTTTGTTTGCTGATGTTGCAGAGCTTGCTGATCTGGGCCCTGGCCAGCTCGGCTGACTCACAGGAATCCTCTCACGAGTCTCCTACACCCTCCATTACCTGATCCGAGTGCTTCCTGGCGTGAAGGGAGCTGTGCATTTGTGCAGCTCGTGTCTGCCGCAGGCTGCTCCGGGCGGGGACCACAGCCTGGCTGGCCTTGTCACCCTTTGCTGTGCTCACTCCCATCAGTAGTGACCATCTTCCTGACCCTGCAGACAGTCCCTAAGTGTATTTACAGAGGCATTTACTCTGCTTGAGAGGTCAAAGGAGAGACCTCCTTGCTCGTTTAGGAGGGGTGTGTGTGAGGGGGTGTCCACTTGCCTCTTAGCTGGTTTTGGTAGGGCTGCTGCCTTTCTGTTCATCAATGCAACAAGTCAGAGGTAGAGGACGATTGTAGCAATGAGGGAGTTTTTAGTATCCACAGGCTCCTTCCAGCACTCCCTGTCTCTGGTAAACGGTGACCACAATTGAGTCAAAATTCCCACGTTTTGGTGCTGCAAATGCTGCAGTCCCGGTTGAGCAAAGGCGGGTGTGAGACGCTTGCAAATCCCCTGCCTTGCAAGCTGGGGAGTCTCCTGGAGTTCCTGCCTTGCCAGTCTCGCTGTGAGGTTTTTTGCACGCAGCTTTACCTTCTCAGGGAAGCGGCTGGGGCATGTTCCCATCTGAAGCTGTACCCCTGTGAGGTGCTTGGGTTGGCAAAGCTCTGCTGTTGCATCAGGCCGGGCCGTGCCCAGTGAGCACAGGGGGAAGGTTCTCATGCCTGTGGCAGGAGCATCGCTCAAAATAGTTCCATATTGTGGCTCCTCCGGGGGCTTGGGGAGGTCTGTGGGTTTGTGGCTTGTTTGCATGTGCCACACGTGAGTTTCTGTCCCGTGGGTCCTGCTGAGTTGCACGATTTGGGCGTTTGGTGGCTTTCTGGCCTGTGGCTGCCAAGCTGTGTGTGATGTTGTGCAAGTGGTTTGCATCTTGTGTGAGGTTTGCAGGCGCTTTGTGGAGAGCTGGAGGGCAGGAAAGTGCTGGTTTGGTACAATCAGGGGGTCACATCACCACTGAACTATGGAGCAAACCTCTCTGTGGGTGCCAAGGGGCAGCCTGACGTGGTACAGTGGCAGGGAGGCATTTTTGGGGTCTTGGGAGCCACATCAGGGGACTCCCTGTTGTGTGACGGGGGCTGTTGAGGGGCCTCACTTGACTGACCCCTCTCACAGAGGGGAGAGTCCTGGATGTCCCTGGGTGCCAGAGGAGTGGGAACAGCCTTGTGCAGGACTGGAGGCTGGAGAAGCAGTGCTCTCCCCTCTTGCAGTGAGGTTGTGCCCGTGGTGGGGTGCACACCTCCAGGACAGTGGCTGAGGTTTAGGTCTCCCCTGAGCTTCCCACTTGTGGGGCCTTGGTGCAGCCTGTTGATAAAAGGGGAAGGTGATGTCCTGAAAATGCCCTCCTAGGTGACTTAAGCACTGAGGTTTTATCACCTTTTCAGCAGAGCTGGAGTCCCACTGCTGGTAAAAATTAGCCACTTGTTCAAGGTTGTGGGCTCTCCCTTTGGCAGAAGTCTGCGTGCATGGGTACACAAGGGGATTTGGGGTATTGCAGGGGAGCACTGCTGTGTGCCTTGATAGATTCCCCATTCTGCATCCCAGGGAGTGCAGCAGTGTTCCCCAAGGCGTGTGACGGGTTGCTGAGCCAGCCCTGGGCAGAGCTCTGCTGCCATGTCCCCCTTCCCCGCTCTCCTCCTCGGCGACAGAGCCTTTGTCAGCCGGCCAGGACCCGCAGCGCGCAGCCAGCTTCCCTGAAGTGCCAGTCATGCGGCGCTCGGGTCCTGGCCCCCCTCCTCGCCTCTGCCCCAGCATTTATCAG
The DNA here is from genome assembly GCA_013399915.1 of Illadopsis cleaveri. Taxonomy (NCBI): domain Eukaryota; kingdom Metazoa; phylum Chordata; class Aves; order Passeriformes; family Timaliidae; genus Illadopsis; species Illadopsis cleaveri. The sequence continues at coordinate 44,888 of VXBB01009099.1, read as the reverse complement.
CAACCTCCCTTCCCTCCCAGCCGCCAAATTCTTTCTCCGTGCCGTCATCCTCCGGCCAGAAGCCGCCCCGTCCCACTCTCTCTCTCTCCCCCTCCCTCCGAAACCAGCCCAGAACTGCTAGGCAAACATTTTGCCTGTTGTTATTACAGTATTCCCATCTGCATACTTAGTCATAAACCCCTTTTAATTCCAGCCTTTTTCTGGGGCGGGGTTAAGAGTTCAAACCCATCATTTTTCTTTCGGGGCTGGAGGCTTACAAAAGCAGCCCGTGGCGAGATTGTTCAGTAGGATGGGGCCGAGAGCGAGTTTAGGGGAAGGGGCGGGGTGGAGGGGGGTTGCACACAGCAGTACTGGCTGTGCAGTCCCTCATCCCCAGGGAAGGCTTTGGACGAGGTTTGTGTGGGGCTGGCTGGGGCAGGGGGTGCTCTCTGCCAGCCCCCTCCTTTTCCCCTTCCAGCAGCTCCAAGCCAGAGGTGGATGGAGCTGGCCCCTTGGTGGGGAGGCGTCAAGTCCTGCTGCTGGTCTTACCTCCTTTGCTGGAGTCTTTGGATAGTGGAATGCCAAAAGGAGAGTTCCTGACTGTGCAGGGAGAGGAACAGCCCTGGACCTGTGCAAAGGTCTCTCCAGGAGAGCTCCCCAAGAGCAGCTCGAATGCTGCTGATCTTTAGTTATGCAAAGGATGCTGTCAGACTCCCTTTGCCCAGCTCTCCATGCCCTTACTTTAAAAGGCTGTGCCCTCCTCACTTGGGGTAGTGAGGGTCCTGCTCCACACTCTGGCTGCTGCTGTGCTCACCTCCCACCCTGTGCAGGCACATCCAGGCTGGATGAGCCCAGATATTCCTCCATGTCTCCCAAAAAACATTGGGGTCCATTGCTTGTGAGCCTACCTGGACTTAGTAGGTGGCTGCAGTAACAGTTCCCTATTGTCTTTGGGGTGTGGCTGCTTTTAATTCCCTCTGTGGCAAGGGTTCCTAGGTGCTGGCGCTTCCCACCAGCCCAGTGCTACCCCATGGTAAGGAATTCCTGCCCTCTGTCTCCTTCCCTGGGACCTGGGTGGTGCAGGTAAGGCAGCAGGAGGCAGAGAGCTCCTAAGGGCTCTTGATTAATTCCTGTGCAAGGTTTGGTGCCTGCATCCTGCCCCTGTAGCTGCTGCTGGACTCCTAGACTGGCTGCTGACCTGTGTCTGGTGGGAGGTAATCCCTCCTTCCTCTTGGCTGTGGCAGATACAATGCTGGATCCCTGTGGGATGGGATATGGACCAGTTGTTGGTTTGGGGCTTGAGAGGCATTGCCATCTCCCTGTGTTTGGGCAGGATGAGGTCTTACCCTGCCCCCCTCCAAATTAAAAGGTCTCAAGGAGGAGAAGAAATAAGAATGTGCATTTGGGTTGACAGAAGTGTTGTACAAATTTGTGCAGCTCAATTTCCCAACATGTTTCAGTAAAGAAGAATCTCCTGCTTGGCTTTTGAGAAGCATTAAAAAAGATGGGCACGTCTCATATTTACATATTTGAAATTAAGCCTTTGCCTTCTTTATTAGAAGTATTTCTCTGAAATTTGAATTCAGTTTTAAATTACAAATACCTTTAATGACAAATCCAGCTCTCAAGTGATGCTGTTTAAAAAAAAAATCCTGAAAGAACAGGTATTTGGGTAATTCTGTTGGAAAGTTACTCAAAGGCAGGAATGCAGAAGCAGCTTCCACTTCTCTCTGCATATCCCACCATTCCATCTGTGGTTGTTACCCCACATGGACTATGTGATGGCTTCTCGTTGTAGTTTCCCGCCCCCTCCACTGGTTTTGTTAGATAGGTTTTATTCATGACACTGTGGATATTTACAGCCACAGGAAAATAATCTAAACAACATGCTCTGATTTTTAGAGGATCAGGTAGGAGCTTTCTTAAAAACCATTGTGATCTTGCATCTCTGCCCAGGTGGTGGATCCCTGGCAGGATGAGTGGTCCAAATTTGCATCTAAATTATCTCTGCTTCTTGATCCCCTAAATTGCACTTCTAGGTGGAGAGATTTTAATTTTTTTTTATACGTGGGTGCTGAATGCTTACTAAGCTGCTGTAGAGGGAAGGAAGCTTGTCACAGGAGAAATTTGGTTTTAGTCCCCATTAATCTCACAGGCATTCATTCTGCTGGCCTGAACACTTGGGTCCCTTGATGTGATAAGCCTCAGCATGTGTTAGATCTGCGCTTTTCTCTTTGCAAGTGCAAGGGTGGAAGGGGAAAGGTCCCTCTGCGAGCCAAAGCAGCCCGTGAGCCTTTCCGCACGCCTGTGCCTGTGCGGGGAGCAGGAGGGGGGGCTGGCCGGCTCCTTCCAGCTGCGAGCACGCCCGGGATTGTGTGCTCGGAGCGCGGGGCTCTGCCTACCTGCCCTCGGCGTGCCGGGCAAGCCACGGCTTGCAAGGCATGGCCAGGTCCTGCACACAGCCTGCCTCGCTCACTGCAGCCTTCCCCAGCTTCAGAGGGGAGCTGGGCGACTCAGAGCCTGCCACCCTCTTCTTGGACTTTCTGAAGGGGTGCTGCTCTTTCCCTGCTGCTGCGTGGAGTTTTGGGAAGCAGTTTTCCTTCCCACGAGCAGTGCTGAGCTGTGCTGGCTGCTCGGAGATGCCAGAGGAGAGGCTCTGCAAGGTGCACCCAGCGTTTATTAGACTTGTTTAACAGGAAGCTTACGTCTCAAAAAAGGACTGGCCAGGCTGCCTGGTGCAGGGCAGGAGAGCGGCTCAGCCCTTGTGCAGGAGCCAAAAGAGGCGTAGGTTTGGTTTCTGGGCATGCTGTGCTGTTGAGTGATGCTGGTCAGGTCACTGTGCTCCCGTGCTGGCCTGCCTGTGCGGCAGGGACATCTGTATCTGCAGGTCTTACAGCTCTTTGATCGATTAAAGCAGCTCGGGTTGTTGCAAAGGAGGGAGCCAGCCTGCCTGTTGTCCTCTGCCTGCAGCCTTGCCTCGTGCAGCGAGGGTTCTCTGGCAGGATACTGGGCAGGAGCGGGGCACTGGTGGAGTTGGATTTGAGTTTTCTTGAGGGGAACAGAGACCACTGATCCCAGAGGTGTTTGAAACCTTTTCTCTCTTCCACATCTCCATCCTCAGGGTAGATGCATCCTCAGGATTTGGATACTTGTGGGTGTTGCTCCCTGCAGGTGCCAGCAGGGACATTGCAACACCGTGTCCTGCCTCCCACACAGAGCTGCTCCAGCAGGAGGGGAGCTGGTGCCCCAGTGGAAGGGCGCTGGGCTTACATGATCTGTGTTTGAAGATTTCATTCAATCAGGGTTAATTCAGAGCTGCTTCTGTGTACAGTTTGACATTCTTCTGCAAATGGGCACCTTGCCTGTGCCAGGAATTGGAAACGTAGAGTATGCACACTCCTGCTCTTCCCGTGTCCTTTTACTTGAAAACGAGAGCTCTTGTGAGATTCTTTTCCCCCCACGCTGTGTTCACCTGTGCCTTTTGCCTCTCTGCTGCCCAGTGCCTTAATTACAGCTGAGGAAATGACGTGCTGGTAAATCTTGGGAAGAGGTTGGCCCTGCCGCATGCCAGCCCCGGGACGTGGCCGCGCCATCCTGGCTCCAGCTCCCTCCCAACCATGAGCACATTTCCATCACTGCTCCTTCGAGCTCTCTCCCTCTCTCCTTAACGTGCTGCTTGTGTAATTGTTGGCTGTTTGTCCGCTAATGATTATAAATTAGCGGCCGAGTGTATAAAAAGTTAATGAAGTTCTGTTGGTGGAACCATTACGCCTTCCCAGGCTGGCACGTACAGGTCGGCCGAGCCGGTAAGAAAAGCCAGACACCGAGTCCAGCCTTTCAGGGGATCAGGTTTCAGCTCGCTTGCTCTTTCCTGCTGTGTTTTTTCTTGCTGGATGGAGCCAAAGTTGAGCGCTGGGAATGCCAAAAGGTGGCAGGTGATATTTTCTCGGCTGTGGAGTGCAAAAAATGACCACAGTGCTTGGATTTCTCATGCCATCACTTATTTCCAGCCCTCTTGTCCCACTGTCCCAAGGGCACATCCTCTACTTGTCTCGTTCCTGGATATTTCAGGACAGTGGTCTGAGGATACCCTGAACTCCTCAGTTCTGGCCTATAGCAGATTTCTACACATGGGCTTCTTGGGTTGAACTCAAATATTTCAGACCCCTTTAGCTTCTTCTGCTTTGCTTCTTGAGCATCTAACCATGATGTGGCAGTAACAGCTTCTTTCATCGCAGAGCTCATGTACAAGGTGTAAGATGGGTGTTGGAGGAGATGGCATGATCGTACAGGTATAAATCTACCTGCTGTAAACCGCCCACCCCCTTAGTTTTTTTCCTCAACACTCAGAACTTGGCAGGACTTTAACTGTGTGCCCTGGCATTTCTCTGGGTGGAGGCAGGCTTGGCATAGGGCTTGCTAAAATGAGCCCAGTGGCTTAGGGAAAAAAGTGCTGATAAAAAAAGAAGGCGTCCTCCTTGCTGTGGTGAGATTTTTGGAGGTGTCTCTTGGGCTCTGGCACCCCTTCTCTGAAAGAGCTGTGGAAACTTGGCAGTAGGGCTGTCTTGTGTCATCCTCATGAAAATTCAGTTGAATTGGGAGGAGATACTCGTCTGCTCGGCAGGTCTCCGAGGAGCCCGCACAACATTTTGGCAGCCAAACCCTGGAGAGTGGCTGCCAGCCCCACGAAGCTGCAGGCTAGGGGTCCCCTCTGGTCATTCCTCAGTGGAACTTTTCCTGGACAGTGGCTGCTGTGAAATGGGAACAGGGGGGAAATGCAGCTCATGTAGCTCCTTGGAGACAAAACAAGGTCTGCAGGGCCAGAGAGACTGTGGGATCCTGCAGTGGATGCGTGACCTGCAGTGTGGCTGTGCCGTGTAGTGCCTGAGTGTCTTGGAGAAGGTGCCATCTTTTCTACCAGACTCTGTTTTTTCCCAGATGACATGATCTGTGCTCTTGTGGTGCTCAAAGTGCGAACACCAGTCTCCTGGCCTTCTTCCAGGCTGAATGATCGCTTTCAGCATCCCTTATTTTTCCCCTGCTGGGCTGTGCTCAGCAGGGCTCCTTCCCGGGCCTGGTGGGCTTCCCTCCTCCTTCTCCCGAGGAATGTGGCTGCAAGGGTGCTGGAAGGATGGATGGCAGGAGGAGCATGAGCCTTGCCAGACCTCCACGGGGTGTTTTGGGGTGGGCTGGAGCCACTGGCCAAGCTGCCAGTGTGGATAGTCAGCACAGGGCCTGGGGAGAAGCTCCCTGCAGTCAGCAGGAGCCTTCTCTTTGACTTGGCCGGGACTTGGATAGGCCCCTGGATTTTGGGAAGGACTCAGTAAACCTCTGTGTCCAGCTGCTGGCACGGGGATTAGCAGCAGGAGGTGTGGGTGAAATCTGGAGCTGAGGGTGGTGTGGCAGCAGCCCGGTGGCCTCGGGCACGTGGTGGGGATTATGGGCAGGAGTCCTCCCTGCCGGCTGCAGCCCTGCTGCTGACTGACTCTTTGGGACAGGGCTGGAGGTTTTGGGGTCTGCACATCCCTCCCTCAGCAGAGGAGACCCACAGATCTCTGGTTTTGGTTGGAAAACGCTCCTCTTGTGGAGGAGACGCCAGCCGGGAGCTGCTGCTTGTTGCTGGGGAGCTGCCAGTGGGGAGGAGGGGTGACTGGGAGAGCCCCCTGCCTCTGCCCAGGGCTGGTTTTCGGGGGCGCAGGCATTCCAGGAATTTGTAAGGAATTAGGGAGCGGGTGGGGAAGAGCGGGAAGAGTCCTGCAACATGAACCATCTGGCCTCTTCAGTCTCTGCGCACGGCAGTGTCTGGGATAAAGGAACTGATCGAAAACAGACATTGTTTGAGACAATAAAACCGTATTACACGTTAATGAGAAAATACATTGGAGAGCCGAGGGGATGGGGCAGGCTGGGTGTTCTCCTCCCTCTCCCCTCGACCCGTGCGTGGCCTGGTGCTGTGCTGCCCACGGGCAGTGGCAGCTCCTTTTCCTCTGCCGTGGGTTTGTTCAGCAAGGCAGAGTGCTGCAAGTGAGCAGGGTTTAGGCAGGGCACGCTTGGCTGGGGTGCATTGCCCGTGTCTGTCTCTTGGAGGGGAAAGCATGATCCCAGCAGGAAGGTAAAAGGCAGCTCGCAAGCCTGCAGTCTGCATGGTCCAGGGGCGCTCCATTTGCACCTCCTTCACTCCCACTTGCCTCAGGCTCCTGCAGTTCTTCTCTCGAAGTAAATGGAGTGGGTTAGGGCTTGTTCCGTTGCTGTGGGGCAAGTGGCACAGCCTGCCTTCTATCTACCTGGCATTTTTTATGCTCCCTGAGTGCTGCAGGAGAGCCCCACAGCCTGTGCCTGACCCTGCTGAACTCACGATCTCGGGGAGCCTAGCACTGTGCTGGTTATTAGATCCTACAGGCCCTGATTTCTTTCCTGCTTTTCATCAACTCATGCCTTTTCCTGTGGGGTGGGCAGACGCTCTCTGCCTCAGGATGTGGGGGCTCACTTGAGTGTCCATGGCTTGGCAGAACCCCTGTCAGGTTCCCTTCTCACCCTTGAGATCCCGGGCTCCCTGTGTTTTTCCATGCTGGAGCTGGGCATGGGTTTCTGCATGTCCTGTGCTCCACATCCCCTCCTGTGAGGGAGTTAGGTACCCTTGGGAAGAAAGCCGGGATGGATCCTCACCTGGAGGAAGCTATTGACTCATCCTGGCTTTAGTGATCCAGTGGCTGGGCTTTCAGGCTTCCTGACAGCCTTTTTTTTTTTTTTTCTCTCTCTCTCATCCTAGTAATGGGTGAAATTTATAAGCAAGGGAGAAGCAGGAGTTTTGAAGGTTGGGGATGGAGAAGCAGAGGGGTTGTGGGGGGTGACATGTCTGGACTCTGTACCTCCCAGCCAAACATTTTTGGAGATCTTTCTTCACCTCAGGCAGGAGCGGGAAGCTGATGGTCCATGACAAAGGCCCCTTTTCTTCTCAGGGCTGGTGTTTTCATAGTGTTGGGTTACATCCCCCTCACTTTGGGGGTGGGCGGGAAGGGGGCATTGATAGGACCTGACACAGCTACATGATGTAATGTTATTTTTTCAGTACCAAAACGAGGCAATTTTTCACTCAAGGTCAGCAGAATTTATGTCAAGCCCTGCTGGAGGGAGGGAGCCCGGGCTGGGGGTACAGGATGGGGGTGTCTGACCAAACCCTGCACCTCAACACCCCCTCTAGCCCTGCCACAAACACCGCTGCAGAGGTAACAAGGACATCACCCCCAGACTTTTCCCCACTCTCCCTACCCCTCTCCTTGTGCTTGAGCTAAAATATTTTAATTAAAACGGATTCTGTTGGGAGCGTGGAGCCAGGGAAGCCCACTGCAGACCCTGCTTTTGGTCACTGGGCCCTCAAACATCTGTTTCCTATTGAAAGCTCCTTTGGAAAGGAGAGCTGGCCCCTCCTCCCATCCCCAGTTTCAGTCCCTTTGGAGACTAACATGCAGCCCAGCTTTCTAAGGGTTTGTCCCCCTCCCCAGCCTTCTTCCAGCCCAGCCTAGCTAAAGTTTTGCTTAAATAAAAATAAACAAGCAGAGTTGATTGCAGGCAGCAGGGCAGCTTGTGTCCTGTTGCATGTGTGAAGCCTTACCGATGTGATCCCCCCCAGTGTTGCTGGGGGTGAAAATGGGGTCTCCACACTCACCCAGCAAGGAGGGAAAAAAATCAGTAGCTTTGATGCTGGGGGGTTGAAAAAGTAGGGTTGGTTGTGGGGATATGCATGGGAAAAGCTGTTTGTGTCTTATGAGCAAGAGCTCTGCCTGTTCCTTCAGCTGGCAGCAAATGATGCCACTGGTTTTTGAGCACTTTTGCTTGTTGGTATGGTGCCTACCCTGGCCATGGTTTGCATTTTGGGCATCAGTTAAACTTTGTGTTTGCTCTTTCCAGCTGAGATGGTCCCACGATGTGGGGAGCTCTGGAGCAGCTGTGGTCTGGGTGGAAAGATGTTTGGAAAAACCACCCCAAGTGGTTGCAGTGGTTGTTGGTGGGCCCTGCTGGCATGAGACCTCCTGTTCCTCAGGACCATCACTGCAGTCTTCCAGCAATGTGTTAAAACTGTTGGCTGTTTGGGAGAGGCAGCTCCTATGAAGAAATGTGGCTGTGTGAATTGTGGGGAAAACTGGTGAACACAGGGAGGGAGCATTTGGACCCTCATATGTAGGAACATGATGTGGTATCAGTGACCATCTGTTTTGGCCCATGCATGGCTTGGAAAGGCAGGGCATGGACCACCTCATGCTGAACTGTCTGGGGGAGGCTGAGGCTGTGTCAGGCACTGTTTTGCTCAACAGCCTGGTGAGATCTGGTGGACTTGGTGCACCACAAGAAGGAAGAAAAGTCACCAAGGCTTTTCCAGAGCTCCATCAGAGATGGTCAAGGATCTGTAACCCCTGCCTGAGGGATGTACTGGTAAAGGCACTCTGCAGGGGTATAGGATTTGAATGGATTTGTTGATGCTATTTGCTTTGGTTATTTTTATATCTGGCCAGTTTGTAGTCTGGATCCTCTTCTCCTTGACCCCCCTTCTATCTCCCAAGCAGAAACACCCTGGATTGGGGCCTGTGGGAGCTGTCAAGGCCAGGCTTGTCTGGAGGAGCACCCCATGTGGGACAGTGCCATGTCCCCAGTGTGGCTGGGATGGAGTTCAGCAGAGGGACAGGAGATGGGTGGGTCGGAGAAGGGAGGTCAGAGGACCACGATTCCGGGAAGGTCGCTGCACTGCCGGCGTTCGCCCTTGAAAGCCGGAGGTTGCAGGCATGTCCAGATGTGGAGAGGTCAACCCAGAGCCCTCCTGCACAGGGAGGGGAGAGGTTCCTCCCTGGCCATTTTAGTGGAGTGCTGCCGCCATTTGGGAGCGTGGGAGAGGGGGGTAAAGATGATTGGAAAACCAGAGGGAAAAAATATAAACCTGTAACCTGTGAGAGCTGATTCTCACCATATTAAAGGGTTTTAAAGAAGGTTGTTTCTCTTCCCTTTCCTGGAACTTTTTCCTGACCTCTTTCAAATTGAAAAGCTTTATCAAATGTTAGTGGTTTTTCTTTTTTGTGATTGTTGCTTTTGGCTTGAAAGGCAGGAAGCCAACAAAAGCAGTTTGTGCTGTGCTGACTGCCATAACCCCCTCTCCCTAAAACAGTGGATGCTTTCCAGTGTCCATATTTGAGTGCAGTGTTCTGGTTGGAGTGGCAGGGCAGGGAGTCTGCTTGGAACTGAACAAATATATCTGCTTGTTTAGGGAGACCTCCTGGTCCTTCTCTGGGGTGTTGCTGACCTTTTGCAAAATCCCTGGATGTGGGTGGTACCCGGTTGTGTGGTGAATGAAGAAGGAAGATCTGGCTGAAATGATGAGATGAGCAAGTCTTGATTCCCTAGTGCCCTTCCATCTCCCAGCACAGGTCAGGCATCTCTAACACTCTTCCCGATGGCAAAAGGTGAGGCATGGACACCCTGTGACTTTTCCCAGAACCATTCCCAGACAGGAGTGGTAGGGATTAAGCCCCTTCCCTAGGATTCCAATAGGCTACCATCCTGCACTCTGCTGCCCTGTATTTTATCTTCTTGGTGATAGCTTCCTGGCTGTGATGCTCCTCTGATATCAAGACCAGCTGCTGCGTGAAGGTGCGCGCATGTGCGGGATGCAAAGGTTGTGCGTATGAATGAGTAAAAACTTGGAAAGAGTCTTGATACCGCCTTTATCTCATGGAAGAGGAATTTTTTGATGAAGACTCGCAAAATCATCCATCTTCCCCCTGTTGTTTTGGCAGTGGTGCTGCCCACGAGGATGCGTTCTACCCGTTCCTGAGGGACCTGTGGGGGTCTCTCCAGATGAGTGCGTAAAAGCCCCCAGGCTGCCTTTGCCGAGTTTGTTTTATGTCTTTGTTCTAATGAAAGTTGTGTGCTGCTTCTCATTTCCAAGCTGTTGCTGCGGTGGTGGTGGTGTTTGCTCTCAGCAGCTGAAGAAAAGCTCTTGGTTGTTTCCTCCCCCCCCACCTTTGCATTAACATCTGGACAAAGATAAATGCATATGCGGGCTGTTTTCACTTGCTTCGGCGTCTTCGCAGCTTTAATGAAAAGATCATTTCTGCCATGGAGGAGCACTGGCTCGGATTGCAGCGGGGTTTGCTCCCCACCTCTCCCCAGACAGCGAGCGAGCAGCTTGTTGGGAACAAACTCTGCAAACTTGGCGCAGGCGGGGGGAGCGTAAGTGAAAGCTAATTGGAAGCAGCCCTGACTTGCACTCTGCTGGAGCTATTTACAATATCTTTCATGTGGTGACTTATTGAGTTATTTTCTCAAAGGGAAAAAAAAAAGCCCTTGCTTATTTATAGCAACGGTGGTAACCACTGATACATGAGCTGGCTTGGGCATGGAAGCATCTGTCCTGGTCAAAGCTTTGCCTGTTAATTCACATCTTTACCCCTGGATGCATTGGAGCACCTATGCAAATGTTGCTGTCTGGGACTCCCATTTGGCTACTGGAGACCTTTCAGGCTTTTCTTTTACGTTCTTGACCAAGGTCCTGTACCGTCCCAGGCTGTTGTGTCCAGCACCCTTCATCTCCTGCTGTGTAATGCTGGTGGGTGGTGGTTTTCCATCCTCAGGTTACCTGGGGTGGTTGCTCAGTGTTATGCAGTCTGAGCTGCTGGGGTGAGGCTGGTGCTTGGCATTGCCTCAGACAGGTTTTATCTTGGGGCTGAGGAGAGGGAGAGCTTAATGTTCATTTCAGGAGGGAGAAACATGGGTGTCTTGCACTGGGTTTTGGGTGCAGGCTATCCTTGCAGGGAGCAGGGCTGGCCTGAATAGGTTTGAGGGATGTCCTGGAGTTAGCCAGACAGGAAGGGTTCAGCTAGGGCCACAGATCTGTACCATGGGGCTCTTGTGGACCCTGGCCGTTGCTCCCATTTTACCCAGATCCTGATGGTAATTGTTCAGGTCTGTGATCCTGACTCATCTCTGTACCTGTGCTGTATCCTGATCATGGGAATATTACCTTAGTCTGTGAAAGACACGCAGTGTGTGTGAAGTATCTGCCTGCCTGGAGATGCTTGTTTCACCTTCCACATCACCCTGGTTTCCCAGCAATTGGCTTCTGCCCCTGCTTCTCGCTGATCTTGTTGTTATTTTTTTTTAAGCCTGGCACTGATGCTTTTGATGTTCCCAGCCTCCTATCTCTGCACGGCTCCTGCAGTACCAGCCCCGTGCCTTTCATTACCGCATTAACAAACTCGAGTCGTGCCTAACGAGGACGCCTCATACGTTATGCTAATGATCAAGAGACATGTTAATGATATTTTAGAAGCCTAATTAGTGGAATATATAACTATATGCAATTTGGTAATGGACTGTGACAAGAAGTTGTTAAAAGGGGGCTTGACAAATCCAGTTGCATGTGGCCTCAGACAAACAGTTGCTGAGAATAGATGAAGAGGAGCGGGGTCTCTGCATGCGTGCGGGTGCTTGCGTCTCTCTTCCCCATGCTAAGGGGTGTGTTTCTTGGCGCCTGCGCTCGTCAGCCTGACTGACACAAGCTGGTTTCTTGGCTCTAAATTTTCTATTCTGCTTCTTGAACTGACGTGACCAAAGCTTCAATTTATGGGCACAGTAATTTTCTCTCTCCATCTGTCGATATCTGCACACGTACGTGTAAAATACAGTCAGTCTGTCTGTGCGGGGAGGCTGTGCTAAGGACAGCCAGAGCTGTGGTTCTTCACTACTTAGGAGGAGGCAGAGGAGTTGTCAGAGCAGATCTCGTGTGCTGTATGTGTCTCCTGAACATCTCGTTCAGTGGCAACTCTTCCCAAGATGGGTACACAGCCATGCTTGAGGGTACATGACTTGGTGGGCCATGGGAGAGACCCACAAGTTGTGCAGGACTTGGGTCAAGCAGGTCCTGAAAGCCCCACCTTTGATGTGAACCTTAGCAGGAGGTGGGCTTCTTGGTTTCTCTTCCCTGAGCAGTGGAGAGAGTAGTCTGGCTGTAGAAACCTCTCCATGGGCAATGCAGATACTTCTCAGGTGGTTTTGGCTGATGTGCTTTGTGCAGGCTTTGAGAGCTGGTTGCCCTGGTTCAAGGCCAGTGCTGAGTGTTTGGAAATCTGATGTTCAGTCTTGGCTGGAACAAAGGTAGTTTGAACCTTCAGAAAGCCAGTCTGGATATAGTTTTGTGGAAGTGCCAGCTGGAGGCTGTGATTTGGTGGCATCTCTGAGAACTGGATTATGGGGCCTGTCCAATGGGGATGTGGAAAACACAAATCTGTGTCTCATGCTCACTGTGTGTGATGGGTGGGAGCAGGCATGACAGCCAGGTGGTTGTTGCCCATCCCATTTCAGACTTGCTGAGGTTGCAGACTGCTTCTTTGTGTGTTGGACATCTCTTCTGCTTAGCAGAAAAGGAGCTGCCTTGCTGCATCCCATGGGAGAGGTGAAACCTGGTTTCTTTTCCAGCCTCTGCTCCATCACTGCCGCATGACCTGCGGCAACTCGTGTTGCTGCTGTGCTGGAGCCTCTCGTGTGGGGAGGAGGTGACTGTCCTTGTCTGACAGCAATAGGGCAAAGGGTTAACGGTATTAATTCCCATTGCTTATGAAACAGTGCCAATTATTAGACCTTATTTCATGATACCAAGGCTAATTTTTGTCTGTCCTTAATGACTTCCCAGTTTTCCCAGCTGTATCCTGAGACCTGCACCGTTTCATTACTTTGTGCCTCTTCACATGTATGAGTTATGTACCTGCCCTAAAATCAAGACTTTAATAAGATTAAATTCCCATTAAAACTCTCACTTTCTTATTATGTGAATGTATGCACTGTGCCTCTCTCTGGAAGGAGGTGGTGAACTGAAGGGACAGGGGAAGATGTGCGTGGCCTCTCAAAGGATTTTCCAAGTGGAAGGCTGGATGAGAGGAGTGGGATCACATGGTCCTGCTCTGCATGGAGGCGTGCTCCCATCCCAGGTGTCTGTCTGGTCTGTGGTCTGGAGGACACTGTCTGTTCCATCCAGGAACAAATGGATCTGTGATGGGAATCTGACCCCAGAGCAGCTCGCTGCCAATGGGGCTGCCTGAAACGTTTGAATCGAGAATTCACAACAGCTTTGAAGCTCGGAGAACTTTCATCCTGTTGATTTTTCTCCTCCCTTTAAAATACATTTTTTAAAAAGATGTTAAATTTATTTTACTTATTTGGTTTCTTTTTCCCCTGCTAATAACTACATTATAATGAGGCTCCCAGTGGGATTTAAAAATATTAAAGAAAAAAAAAAAGAAACCCACAAAAAAAAACTCCCTGCAGAAATTATTCCCCCCCCTTTTTTTCTTTCCAGTGCAATCCGTTCTGCATAATAGCTCTTTGTCTGGCTGGCAGATAGGCACGGGGGAGGCCAGGAGCTGCGACGACGCAGCGGTGCTGTACAGAAGAATTCCGTGCTGTCTTCGGCCACATGGCACAAACTTCCCTTTGGGGGGACAGCGCAAACTCTGCACCCCTGGGCAGCCAGGAGGGGTTCGTGCCCCGGTACTACCCTGCCTAGTCTGTGCTGGGGCTCAGATAAGCTCACCTCACCCAACATTCCTGCCACGAGACAGGTATAATAACGCAGGAGAATCTTTACACTTCGCGATTTCATTCCACGGATCAAAGATCAAAGCAGAGGAATACACAGTGACCATAAAATTAACTGCTTTTTCAATTTTACAATGCTTTCGGTGATAAAGAATCATATAAATTTAATATTAATTAAACACTTAGCTTTTAACCTCCTCCTGCATCTACTTTTGGCTCCTTGTTGGGGAAAAATTAATTGGGCATCTTAAATCTTGCGTTACTAAATGCTTTGACAGGGGGTTTCAAAAGCACTTAGAACTCGAGCAAAATGTATTTGCTCCATTCGTCCTTCCACTCACTTAATTGAAAATCTTAGAGGGGAAGGGGAGGGGGCAGGGAAGAAGAAAGGGAAAAAGTACCATTTTATGGGTTTGTTTCTTGAAAGGCAGAAAAAAAGAAGGAGGGAAGGAGAAAGGCATAACTTATAGCCGCTCTTACATTCTTGGCTTTAATTCAATCCCCGTCACACTTAACACCTTGCAAAATGGAAGCGATTGATCTCCTATTGCAGATGGCCTATTGATCGGGAGCTGCCGCTCGCTGCCGTGGCTTCCTTCCCTCCATCCCCAAATTCTCCTCTGCAGAAACCTCTCCGTGTGGCACATGGGTCGTGTGGGCAAGGCAGAAACACGAGTCCGTGCCTCTCCCTGCCTCGCGGTGTGGGAATGTGTACGATCAGCTCCCGACCATCGCAACGCAGCTGCCTTTGGGGGAAAGCCCAGCAAGTGGCTTTTTAGTGGCAAACGGCAACACTTCATGAATGTGTGAGGAATGAATTGCAAAATACTACCCTCACGATCCAAACCGGAAAGATTCAGTGGGAGGAAAGCCCTTGGAAATCAGTAATGTTGCAAAAGACCTAAGGAGCACAGCGGAGAGCAAATTAGATGTGTTACTTGCAGTGTGGTTTGGCAAAAAGGGTAGCAGTGGGCTTTCTGGGCTGCAGAGGCCACACTTGATAGAGCAGGAGAGATCTTAGTTCCTTTTCCTTACTGGCTATGGCATGTGTCTCCAGACATCTTATTAATGCAACGATACTGGTGAAATGAAGGGAGTTTCAAGAACTCCAGATGTATGGAATCGGAGCTAGCAAGTTACAGAGTGCAATTCTCCCTTCGTGGTGGAGCCTCATTAATTTCTATGGCAGAGTGGGAGATCACCAGCAGCCACTCTCTGAGGGGATGTTAGGTGCTTGGACATGGTAGGAAACACCTGGATCAAGAGAAACCAAGAAAATCAATTAATGAGCAACAGGATGTTGAGTAGAAGCTCATTGGACAAATGATGTTTCACCTGTTTGTACTGATTCTTTGCACAGCACCAGAGTTTGATAGGATTTTTTGTGAAAACAGAAGAGTAACAGCAACAGAAAACCTTCTACAGGAATCTCTCTCATGGTCTTGGCTGCAGATTATGGAGAGTCTGAGTGCAAATTCATGGAGCTGCACAAGCACGATGCAGTAGTTGGTACTGTATTTGGGATTCTCCATCTGAGTTTTAACCCAAAATTCCCCCTTGATTTTGGGGATGCTTGAAGAATTTTTTTTCCAAAAAAAGAAGCCCTCCCTTTGCCAAGTTCAAGTAGCAAATATTGCTGCTTTATTTCTTCCTGGATGAACTTGATGGAGTGTCAGATGGTGAGGAATTACTGAATGAGTAACGTAGACCTACCCCTGGACTAGGAACTGGATGGTGAAATTCTGGATGGACAAGGAATGAATTGAAAAATGGGGCCAGAAACAGGGTCTGAGTGGAATTGCAGGGGATTATACTGTGGGGGGCAAAAGCTGTGAGGGGCTGGAGATATTTTGCAGCATGCTGCGTGGTTGGCAGTGTTCTACATAGCTCCTCTTCTGTGTCAAGATCCCAGTTCCTGGCAAGGTTCATTTTAAACTGGGGAAATGGAGGGAAGCAGAATAATCTGGTGCAGATCACCATGAACATATCCCAGGAGAATGGTCTGTTGGTTTATTTTTTCCCTTTTTTTTTTTTTAATCATTACTAAATTTCTTTGAGCATTTCCCCTTCCCATTCTTGGCTGGTTGTATGTTTTTAAGAGGGGGTCTCATGCTTGATGCTGAGAACCGT
Organism: Illadopsis cleaveri; assembly: GCA_013399915.1. Classification (NCBI taxonomy): domain Eukaryota; kingdom Metazoa; phylum Chordata; class Aves; order Passeriformes; family Timaliidae; genus Illadopsis; species Illadopsis cleaveri. The sequence continues at coordinate 29,201 of VXBB01009099.1, read as the reverse complement.
GTGGTCCAGCAGAGCAATTTAAGGACTCATCATTTGAAGTGGGCAAGGCTCTTCACTGGAGGATTGCAGCCTCTACATCCAGCAGCATTTGGATAACAAGGTAGGGCCAACAGGATCTCTCCTCTTGTTGGAAAAGCCACCTGAGTCATGGCACTGGTTCATTGTGGCTAAGCAGTGCCCTCTTGCCTCTCTCCCAGGCCATACACCTTGGAGAACAGGAACTGCATCCTTTTCCCATGCTGGCTCCCTCAGTTCAGCCCTGGGAGAATGAGCTGTGACGTGTGTGCGGACTTTGCCTGGTGGAGTCTCACCCTTTACTCGTGAGTGGAAGGAGGCTGGCACTTGGACTCAATGTTTTGGTGGATTGATTTACTCTAAGAAATGTCTTGGGTTAGATGGAAGGCATTAGTGGAAGACTGGGGAGTGTAGATGCTGCGGTGACTCCGCGTGAGTTCTCACAGAAGGTGTTTGGGAGTGATAAGGGATGTTCCCATCTTGAGGTGTGTAGACAAATCTGAGGCTCTGCATATTTGGGATATGGGACTCAGTCCTTACTTGCAGGCTGATTGTTGGTCTGTTTAATAAACACATTGCAACTCAGCATGTGTTTTCAAATAGGACTAGATGAAGAATGTGCTAAAGAGACCTCTGAAGTTTGGTGCCAAGCATCTCATGTCACCATGGGCCCTTGCTTGCTTTTGTCTTCACCCTAAAAACTGCCAGTGCTGGGTTAGAGGCTGCAATTGGTTAAATAAAAGGCTTAGGTTACCCAGGCTCTCTGTATGCAGCTGTGGAAATGCTTTGATATGTCTTATCCTCCAGGATCCATAAGAAAAGTCATTGAGAAACAGCATTGCTCCAGCGAGGCTTTTCTAAGTATTCCTTTGTGCTTCGGAGTGTAAGATAATGTTAAGGGGAGAGCTTGGAGCGCTGCTCGCCCGCCGTCCCCAGCAGCAGCAGCAGTGAATGGAGGAAAGTGCTGCTGGGCCCTGCTTGCTTCCCCGTCCCCAAAGACTCCAGTTTTAAAGGTTTCCATGTCTTTAGGATTGCTGGCAGCAGAGAGAGGTCTCCTGGATTAGAGGTGACTTCAGGGAATGGGTGAACACCTTGCTGTACCCTGGTGTATCATAGAGAACTTGAAAGAACCTGGCACGATGACACAGCTTGTGTGGGACCTTTGCAATGGTCAGAGGGGCAATACTGGAAAGGAGATGGGAAAATACAGTGAGGGATTGACAGTGGGCTTAAACCAGGCTATTCCTGCTGGTAATGGAGGAGCTCTACCCATTTATACCAGCTGGGACTCATCTTGTTTTTGTGCCATGGTGCCTGCAGCTCCACATGGGGCATCAAGTGCAGAACTGCTGGGTTTGGCTTGTGTTTAAACCCCTTCGGTAACGTCCCTGGATTTCCCAAGTCTTGCTGTTGGGAGAAGCTGAGAAACTGCATTCCTAGCCAGCTTTGAAAAGGAGGCTTAGGGTCTTGAACAGCCCAAATGCTTTTAAAGATGTTGGTGTTTCTTCAGGATCTTAATTCTCGAACGGAGGTGTGCGGAGTGTGTGCCTACAGCATGCCTATGTGCACGTGCAGCCTGTGGTGGATGTAACTCAAGCCTTGTCAAAATGATTTCATGCTTTAACAAAACTTTGACTAATTTGGAGTTTGGTAAGAAGAGGAAACATTTCAACTTTGGTTGGCGCCTGAGGCAAAGCAGCTTTGGGTGGTGGATTGCTGCGGTGCCAAAGAGGCTGTGAGCAGCATGGAGATGCTCAGGGCATGTTTGCAGATGCAAAAAAAGGTAGACTGCAGTAAAGTTTATTGAAAAACCCCAAACCGTTGGAGTTCAGCAGGAGCAGGACGTAGACCAAGCCTAAACCTTCTCATCCTGTCGATCCCATGGCATGCAGTGCTTGGGATGAGTGTTTGAAAAGATGGCATGGATCACCCTCACCTTTAGCCTGGATGGGAGCCTGCCATCCTGCCAAGGCTCTCCTGGCTCAGCATATCCCCAGACATTTTCATTCTGGGGGGCTGTAATGAACCCTCAGGTGTTGAGTTTCTGCCTCCTGTGTTCAGGCTCTCATCAGTGCAGCACAGCAAGGGCCCAAAGGCAGCTATGGCTCAGCACCGGTCACTTTGCCAGTGCTAGCAGGAGGGAGAAAGTGTTTGAATTTGGGTCAGTCACTCACCAGTGCTCCTCAGGGAGGCTCTGGTTTCTTGTTCCTGTGAGAGTGGGATTGCCCGGTTGTGTTCAGAAAGGCTTGAGAAATGTGCAGGAGTTTTTGTTACCTGCTCCAGCCATGGAAAATTAACGCTGCGCATGCGTTTTGCTCTGGGGAACTTTGCAGTCTTTTGCTCTTAATTCATGGTATTTTCACTGACTTCTCCCTCTAGTCCCTTTTCCACGAAAGTAAGTAAAATGAAAAAAAAGGAAGGCAGGCAGTGGAGAGGAGAAGGTGGCTACAGAAAGGCTGATCCACCAGCAAGGGGCATAAACCTGTTTGTCAAGCCCTCAGTCCTGCTGAGAGCTGGAATGGGCTGTTCAGCCCTCAAAAGGGAGTTGAAACCACCCTGGTCCCAGCATTGGGACTGCCCTGCCCCTTTGCTGTTCTGCGTTTCCACCCCCATCCACCCAAGGCCCATTTCTCTGTGGCCCCAACACGTGCAGCATCATGTCCCTCTTGTGTTCCCGTGCCTTTGTAGGGTGTAAAAAGCTCTGTTCTGTGACCAGGCACATGGAGAGGAAAGGAGACCCCTCCACCCTTCTTGGGCAGCTCATGACCTCCCCTGTCCTCTTCTTGCCCACACCCCCCCGCCCCTTCCTGCCATCGGAAGGAGGGAAAGAAAAGGCGAAACAATCATATGAAAAAAATGTTAATTTATTAATCACGGAATATATAGCAGTTCATCTGAAATGCTGTTGCTATGCCAACACCCTGGGAGTTTATTTTCTTAATCCAGGAGCGAAGCGTTTGGTCCCCCGCTCTCCTGCTGAGCTATTTGAATATGTTGCTGCTGCCGCCATATCTGTTTAAAAGGGAGAAGGAGGGAAAAAAGGAGGAAAAAAAAAATAAAGTAGGCTAAACCACCAAAGCAGTCAGATGCAAAGCAGTAAGAAGCCTTTCTCAGTACGACTTAGTAAAAATGACACAAATTAATATACTCTACTTAAACCAGACCAAGATTAATGCTTCTCTTTCAGAGCAGCTTAGTCCAACTGTCACTCGACAAGCGTTCGTCGGACAAAATCAACACTAATCAACATTTATTCCTCTCTTGCCCTTGGGTCTGAGGAGCGTAGAGCGGGCTGCGCCATTCTCCGGCTCGTCTCGCCACGCTTTTCACCCTCCATCCAGCTTCGCCATATATCACCCTTCCTCTCTGTGCTTCTGCTTGTACGGATCCACACGCTCAGCTATCAGGCTACATTAGAGGCATGATAGATTTTCTGTTTTAATTTACATCTATTATATTACAACATAACAGATCTTGATTCAGTGGAGACCAGTGTCTCCTATAGCCAGACTCTTTGGGAAGGTTTCCTCATGAACTTTTTAAGGCCGGTTGCAAAGTGGCTTCAGGTGGACTCTTCTTGCTCTTCTCACTTGTGAGTGCTGAGTGAAGGTGGTGTGACCTGTTCAGGGAAACCTGTGGCTATGTTGGCTGGCTTGTCATGTTGCTGGGAGGTGATGGCTTTGGAGGGGACAGGCAGTTGAGCGCTGGATCCTTCTTTTTCTGTGAGCTGGCTGCCAGGCTGCTTTGTAACTGGAGCCTGGAGGAGCTCTTGCTGATGCCCTGTGCCACAGACCCCCTAATGGGGTGGAGGGGAAGAGGCTTGAACCCAGCTGTTGATGTTGGGAGAATGAGGTCGCAGCATACCCATAGGGCGTCTTCCCATTTTCTGTGCAGGGGTGCTGAAGCCATCAGTGTCTGGCACACTAGGGTGGCAGGGTTTTGTGAAGATTCATGGCTCATTTCTGGTCGCTGAGGTACTGGTTCCTGCCATCACTTTGGAGCAGGGAAAGGACAGGTCTGACCTGAAGCCTGGCTGATTTCTCAAGGTGTTGGTGGGGTAATGCTCCAGCTGGCTTTGCTGTTGAGCATTACATTTGTCTTCTCTGGTTGTCTGGAGGGTCTGTGGGGAAGAGAAAAAGGCAGAAGAGTGGAAGAAACTGGAGCATGTTGTATTCATTTCCTCTCCGATGAGCGGAAAACCGGTGAAGGTCGTGATGCTGCTGTGCCCAGCTCAATGTGATTTTGAAGAGCTCTTCCTGTCTTTACAGCATTGGATTATTAAAATGGGAGGAGGGGAATTCCTCCTTCAACTTCCCATTTCTGCACTTCATGTTCAATGCTTTTTTGTTTCCCTGATGTGTCTCATAGAGGACTCATTTGGGGTTTGGGTGGTCTGTATTTGACTTTTTTCCAGGGCCACATAGCTGCAGGCTTGGACAAGAGTTTGTCTTACAGTCACCTAGATGGAAGTGTGTGAGGCTCCTGGGCAGACTAAAATCAAGGTGGTTCTTGCTCTCCTTACTTAGTAACCTCTTCTTCAGGTTTTGTGCAAGTGTAAATTCGTCTGGGAAGGTGGTAGACTAGCTTTCCAATGGATGCTTAGTAACAGTGTAAAATATCCGTCAAGGATGCTCCTGTTCCAATGGTAGATAAAGAATCACTCTCCAGGTGTCTGCTCCAGCCCTTCCACTGCTGATTTGGGCTGTGTGGGACTAGTGTGGTGTTGGGCCTCCCAGTCAGTTGGTGCTGATGTGGTTTCCATCCACTCTGCTCCAGCTAGTCATGGGTAACATGCTGAGGTTGCCCTTTATTTGGATGGTGTTAAGAGTAACCCTAAGTCTTAAGGCTGCTCTTTTGGATTCGTTGTCTGGGGGTCCAACACATAATTCTTGATTGCTATGGCTGAACTTGTCTCCATAGCATGCTATGGATGATGGATCAGCAGTCTGAGGGATGGCATCCATTTAGGAAGTTGCTGTCAGTCTCCCACGTCAAAGCAGAGCTCGATGATCTTGCTGGGAATTCCGTGTCCCTCTGCTGCTGTAGGTCCTTTATACCCTGTTGCTAAGACTAGTTTGGAAAGTTGTGATTTCTCCTTTTTCCCTGGGAGCACCTAGGTCTGTGCAGGCTGTGACAGAGGCTTCTGCTGCTCGTTTCTGCCCTCGTGGCATCAAGCAGGGGCTGCTGGCTGGCACAGCACTGGAGCGCGCTCCTTCCCAGCCTGGCTGGACTCAAGGCCGAGCTCAGGGAGCTGGTGGGATCTCTCTCTGCCTTTTCCTCTCTCTCTCTCTCTGCTGGTGTGAATGAAGATTTGATTAATGCGGGCACTTTAGCACAAGTGCCATTTTCCAGGCTGTAGCTCTTGGCACGGGGAGTGCTGCCGGACCGGAGCAGAGGAGAACTGCAGGCAGCATCTGCGCGCGCCGGGCACTTTACAGCGTGCCTGGAGGGGAGCGCCCTGCTTCCCTCCCTGCTCCTCATTGCCGAGCAGTAAAGTAAATGATGCTTGGTATAACTTTGCACTTACAGGACTGCAACTTAATTTAAAAACAACCCCAAACTCCAGGAACAGGAGGGGGCTCTGTAGCCGGCTCGTCTCTGCAAACCCACCTCGTTAATTTTAATGGTGGGAGAAATTCTCCCGCCAGGGAGAGCGGTGAGGCAGAGGTGCTGAACTTGGAGTGCCAGCAGCCCTCAGGGATGGGAGGACAGCAGTAAGCCCCAGCCTGTGGGAGATTGGCCAGGGACAGACTTCTCTGTCAAGTCCTGGCTCTTTTGATGACTTATAAATTATCCAGGCTCCCACTCCAGCTCCAAACAATGGTCTGGAGCAAAGGCACGGTGGGAGCCTGGATGGTGGGACCATGAGCTTGCATGGGGGATTGCTTGCTCCAAGGCTGCTCCAGGCTGTGGGGCTTTGCCAGCTCCTCAGGGAGGTTTTGGAATGGAGATAGCATGTGTAGGAATTAAGGCTGTTTGTAAAGCACTTGGAAGATGGGAAGAGCTATAGGACAGCTGTAATTAATAGAGGCTGGCTAATTTAATGTTCTGCCTTGACATCATCTCAGCTGATATATATGTAAGGAAAAGCACCTCCATTAGTGCTGGGGAAAATCATTCGCCCTCCAGTGCCGAGGCTAAAGAACCAGATTTATTTCTCTTTATTGTCTCCAGGAACCAAAATCTACACATCTGAGTCTTGGAAAAGACTGTGCCTGTGAGACAGCAAAGCTTTGCAGAACGTTTTTGCCCTGGACAGATGCCCAAGTGCCCTGTGGCTGAGGTGCTGCCACTGCAATGGCAGAGGACAGCCCAGGTCAGGGTTGGGGGAGAAGTTTGGGGTGAGCATGATCAGTGAGCTCTTAATGAAAGCTGTGTGGGTCTGGAACAAACTGTTTTTTAACTGTGAAGAGGGGGCAAGTTTGTTAGGGGGATAGCTCTGTGCCATCAGGCCAGAGTGGCCACGGGAGTGAGCACTTTATTTGGATCCTGGGGAAACTGAGGATGAGGGCATTTCTTTGGTGGCAGCATATGAGATATCAACTGAGGGATGATGTTTCTGCTGCCCTCAGTGGGATACCTAAGGAGATTTGGAGGCAACCAGTATGGAATGAGTGAAAGGAAACTGGTCCTGTCTGCTGTGCATTAATTATTGTTGCAAAACTGAAAGATTTGGGTGCTGGTTCTTTTCCTTCCTGGATGTCTTGTGTTAAGCCAGATCTGGGCTGTTGCGAATGCCTGATGCTGCAGTACTCTTACTGAGAGCTGTGGTGTTTAGTGACATATTTATACTGCAGAAGGTTTGCTTTTGTTTTGTTTGAGGATCTAGTGTAAGCTGCATCTCTTTAATCCATGCTCTGATTTACTTTGTTGCTCTGGAATGGGGTGAAGTGGAGGAAATCTCCACTTCTTGTTTTTGCTTTTAACTGCTGTAAACCCATTTTCTAGTTTTCTGGTAGCATGTCCCCTGTAGCTGTGTCTCAAGAGCGCTGGTCAGCACAACCCTCCCACCCTCTTCTCCCAGGGTAAACCAGACTGGATTCAGGATCCATATATAGCTCTTGGAGAGGCTTTCTGTGATGCTGGCTGGTTTCTATCCAGCTTTGGATGTGCTGGGCTCACTGGGAAGCCGGGCTATTCCCTGCGCCTGAATATGGCATTGGGGCCTGCCCAAGTCTGAAGCCATTGGCCTTATATGCATAGAACAGGCAGCTTCTATATAAATGTTTTTATAAGGGCTGTAAACCGTAGTGCTTTGGAGTGTGAGCCAAGCTCTGCACACTGAGCTTGGAAGAAACTTCCCTGTGAGCATCTCATTCCGAGCTCCTTCTCCATCGGGCTTGTTGTGATGGCATGTGCAAACTGGAGAGCTGCCTGCACCAGGATTGGGGTGACAGGAGTGGGCAGAGGGGATGGGGAGTCAGGGCAAGGCTTGCCCTGCTCCTGCTGAATGCTGCTGGCGTAGGAAGCAGCCCCGAAGGAGCTGGGGTGTGAAACCAGACACCTCTCCTGGAAGGTTTGTGGGTGTCTGTGTGTGTGCACATGCCCACGGCCCCCCCAAGGGCATCGGCTCACTCAGTAAGTGACCTTCTCCCAGGTCACTGCCTGCCAGGGTCACTTGGCAGCTCAGCTGCATGTCAGGGATGCTTTTCCCTGTTGCTGAAAGAGCAAAGGAGAGATCCTGCTGGAGGAGGGGAGGGCTGGCATCCCCCACGGGCTGGCTGTGTCTGGACCTGCTCCAGAGGAGGTGTGAGAGGAGCTGGGGAAGGGGGGTGGCTGTGCAGCAGTCGGACTGGTCAGTGCAGCATTTCATGAGCCTGAGCTGGCCCCCAGGGCTGCCCGTGCCTCAGTTTCCCCAAATGTAAAGGCAGTGATCATGTGAGCCAACTCACCCCTTTTTCTTGGTGCAGAACACTGTTGAGACGTAGTTGAAAAGTGCCAAGGGAGCCTGTGCAACACGTAAGCCGTGAGTGATGGTCTAGATGGAGTGCCTAGTTGCCAAGGCTGACTTTTTCCTGACAGGGATGCAAAGCCACTGCTGGAGCAGGTCTCCCTGCAGGAGGCAGTCTGACCCATCTGTGTTTAATGGGGACCACACAACACGGCAGCTGGCCCTGGGCCCAGAGATATTCTTGTAACTTAATAGCGCCCTGCAGAGTCAAACAGTGCTGTAAAGGGGGTACAGATTTTTTAAAAGGTATTTAGAAGCCCAGGGCTACGGAGAGGGGTCCTGTGGAGTGTTTAAAAGCTGTGTGCTGCCCACCTTGGTTGTCTGTCCTTATATATTCCTGAGCCACTGGGATCATGTTCCTGCAGTGAGTGCCTGGCTCGGGGCTGCAGGGGTAACAGGTGCTGTCCTCTGCTGGGGCCTCGCCTCCAGGCAGGGATGACTCAGCCCCAAAAGCTCTCCAAAATGGGTCGAAGTGATTCGGGAGCTTGTGATCTAGGGTTTCCAGCAGGACAGGCGCTTGTCTTAAGGGGCTCTATGATGGATGATTTTGTGTAAGGTGGATAGAGGTGTTGACCCTACACAAGGGCTTCTCCACCGCAAGCGTACCGTGTATGATCTTGGAAAAATGGGATGATCTGTGGAGGACATTGCTCACTGCCATGTGTTTCTCCTTTTTGGTAAAGCAGAGTAGGGGAACAAGCAACTTCCTTGGCAAAGGGATCCACGGAGAGGGTTTGACAGTGCTCCAAAGTGTGATTGGGGTATGGAGGGGAGCTGACTCTGCCTGGTGGCCCAGCACAGCTGCTGCAGGCCGTGTACCCTGTGTGTGAAGGGGTAAGCTCTTGGGAGGAGCTGGAAGATGTGCCCAGTCTGCCAGGTGGGTGTGTGGAGTGCTGGGGCTGGGAGCTGCAGGGACATCCATCACCCTGCCCAGCTGGCTGCTGAAGAGGTGTCAGAAAGCGACAGCTTTCTGTCACTGCTGACCTGGACTGGGGTTGAACTTCTGACCTGGAGATAAAAGCCTTTCCCCTCCCTCCCTTGCTCCTGTGCCCTTTTCCTCACATTGCCCAGGCTTTCCAACCTGCATCCTACCAGGCTTAAAAAGATCACTTATTCTGCTGCTGCACCTCTGCATCCCATTCCCCCGGTACCTTCACCATGAGACCATCTGGCTCAGCCAAAAGCCTACCTGCCTCCTGCTTTCCTTCCTCATCCTCTGCTTGCCACGGCTTTAGCACTCATTTCACAGAAACTTCACAGCAGATGCAGTGTGCCAAGATGAAGAGAGAGGGGCTGGTGGTCCTTTGGCTCTGGTGGGAGCTGCTGGAGAGCGCTGATGAACAGCATAGTTCCATGCTGCAGAGGCAACTTCGTGAAATCTGCAAGAGATTTTGGCTTTCATTGGGTCATCAGAGCCCACAGAATGTAGCCATGAAGGTGGGGGAGGTTTCCTCATGCTTCCCCTCCCTCTCCATTCTGCAGAAGGAAGAGATGAGCTGGGGAGTGAGAAACAAGGTCCATGCAAATGTGCGTTGTGTCTGCCGCTAATTCTGTGATTGGAAATGAAGCAACAAAGGGAGGTGGTGCAGCGTGAGGATGGTTTAACCTTGATAAAACAGTGATTTCACCAAGGATGATGTTCTCCCATCTATCTTCATCCATCAAGGCGCCGCTGAAATATGCTGATGAAGCCTGTGGATAGGAGTACAGTGCAGTTAAATGGGGCGTTGCAAACGCTCTCTGTACCCCCGTGACAAGGTGGTGTTACTTACTGTCCAAATGCAGTGCTGGGAACAGCATGATCCACTGCCTTTTGCTCCGTGGGCTGGGGTGGGATGCAGCCAGGGCTGTGTCCCCTCTGTGGAGAGTCAGAGAGTCAGTGGCACCTCAGCTCATGGCTTGATTCCTTCCTTTTCTTTAGTGACACGGAGAGTCAGGAGCAGTAAACAAATTCAGCTTCACTGTAAAAATGCCTTCCCCTCCTAGCAGAGGGAAACATTTATTCGTGATCAATACCAGGGGTGCAGGTAAGGCAGGCAGTGATCCTGTTGGCTTCAGTTAAACATGAACTGTGGGTCTGGTCTGCGGGGGAGTCAGGAAATCCCGGGGCTTTGCTGTTTGCTCGGCTACCACGCGTTTCGCCTGCGCGTGCTGTGTCGGAGTAGCAGTAATTAAGCTTTATTTATATGGGGTTTCCCAGCTTGCCGGGTGGGAAGTGGTGGTACGTGGGTGTGAGCGCTGTGTTGTGTGAACTTCTCCTCAAGTTTGGGGATTAGCAGCACGGGCCAAGTGCCACAGTCTTTTTTGGTCAGGTATCTGGGGGTGGTTTGCTGGCCATGTGCGAGTGTAAATGTAGATAGGTCAGTGGTAAACTGAGCCCTGTAAGCCAAGCTGCTGCTGTGCCCAGTCCCTCTGGGACTACGGCCATGGATGTGGCCCCAGCACTTCCAGCTTGGGTTTCAGCAGTGGTGTCCCCATGTCTGAGCTGGCCTGTGCCAATGCTGGAGTGAGCTGGGATCTCCTCGCCTTGGGAAGGTGGAGCTGGCAGGGAGAGTTGCTCCATTCCTGCCATGCTGCAGAGAAGTCATCTGGTGCTGCTGGTGGCATGGGCCCATTGTAATTCCTGGAGGAACTGAGGGTTCAGGGTCCTCTCTTGAGTGCATGCACGGCTCATCTCCAGCCAACTTCTCCTTTTGCTGCTGGGTTTATCTTCCTAGGTTCTGCTTTCAGGAGCTGGCAGGGTGTGAGTGCTACCTCCAGGCCTCCTTCCAGACTTGAGCTTGCAGGAAGGTAAAGCTATGTGCAATGCTTCTGCAGTCAGCAGGGCTCTGACACTGCTCCAGAGCTCTCCTCCATAAATAACCCAGACAGGCGGATGTCTCCTTACAGACCAGACATGTGGTGAAGGCTGGAGAGCTGGCTCTGTACCTGGAGAAGGGACATGCCCCTCCAGAACATCACCAGGCCAGCATAACCTGCTGTGAGAGGGTAGAAAGCCTGAGCAGAGCTGCCACCCCCACTGAGGCAGTGACCAGAACACTGATTTCACACTGTCAAAGTTCCCTTCATCTTGGATCTTTTGGGCATCCTGGTTTCCCTGTTCCATGCCAGCCTTGGACTGTTCTTTGGGCTCTCAGTTATTACTCAGGATGCTGCCCAGCTACACTGAGACCATCCTCAGCCTACCTCCAGGTACACACAACAACATGGACCCAGCAAAGACCTTCAGCACTCAAGGTCTTTATCCCACCAGCAAACTCACTGCTTGTTGGTAGCTCAGACTTTGTGGTGGCCTCCCTCCTCCTCAGACATCTTGTGAGACACTTTGGGAATTGGAGTGATGTGCTGGTCAGCTCTAAGCAAGGCTGTTTCTTCTCCTCCTCAGCCTCTTGTGTTCCCATTCTCCTATTGCTGCTTCCACTCCTGATGCTTTCGGGAGCATTTGGGGGAAAAAAAAAAGTTGACAAAAGAAATGAATTATGCATAAGGAATTAATTTCCTTGATGAATAGGGACTTACATACTCAATTGCCATTCGCTTTCAAGGAATGCTTGGGGGAGGGGGTGTGGGGGGAATAAAAGCAGAGGATGGAGCAGTGGCTGAGTGGCTGAGCCTGGAAGTGTTCCTGGCCTTTAAGTGGACTTTGGGAAACAGCCCTAGGTCATTTAAACCATATGATGGGTCTTGTATTCCCATCAACGTGGGGGGTTCTTAGCTGGAGTGAAAATCAGGGTGGCAAAGATGCAGTAAATCTTGCAGTGCATCTGTTGGTGAGTGCCATTTTTGCTGTGGAATAGAAGGAGAAGAGGGACAGATAAGGTTTTGGTATTTTAATAGATGGGGAAACTGAGTCAGGTGTGCCCATGTGACTTGTTCAGATTGGGTACAGGCCAACAGCCAATACAGGAGTGGTACTCAGTGCTCTTGTTTTCCAGAATTTTGCCTTTTTTCCCTCGTGCGCCTTTCCCTCCTGCATGCTGCTGTGTCCTGGGAGCAGAGCCAACAACTGGGAGCACTAAAAGCAGTGGAGTGAAAATGCTGTAAAAGAGCCTTCTGGAAACTTTGCCCAGCCAGAAAAACTTGCCCCCAAACCCAAGCAGAAAATTCAGATTCCTGATGGGAAGAGAGCATCTGTCAACCCAAGTGATCTGCTGGGCATCAAAGCTCTTGTGCTGTGTGTCCATGTTCATGGGAAGTGCAGAGGGATGGGGCAGGTCAGTGCTTTGGAAGAAAGGAAACCTTTGCGTTGCTCTTGGGCTGAGAAGTATTTCACCTTGCAGAGCATCAGAGGCATTGCAGGAAAGTCTGACCTGGCAGTTGTGCTGGCTGATGGATTGGAGAAGTGATGAGCAGAGCAAAGGCACCAAGAGGAGCTGTGCTGGGTCCTGAGCTACAGAGAGATCCTTCTTCTAGATCCTGGAGCTTTCCTGCCCTTTGCAACTTGCATATAGCCTCTCAAACATTACAGTCTCAGCAGGAATGATGTACCTGTGTACTCCTGGACTTGGGATAAGGGTTTGCAGGTGAGCAGAATAGGGTGTTGGTGGCTGCCTGCATGTTGTCAAAGAGGGCAGTGAGTGTTGGCGGAAGCTGTGTCAGAGCCATGGATTCCTGTAGCCAGGACACCAACCCCGTGACACACTGGAGCTTGCTCCTCTCCCCCTTGGTTGCTGCTGTGGTGACCCCTGGGGGATTTGTGCAATACTTGTTTCATCCTGCTCTCCCCTTCCCCGTGCTGTTTGGAGGAGGGAGAAGTGTAGCCCAGGCACAGATAGCATCCCCAGAGCCCCCACCCAGGGACCAGGCACAGAGTTTGGGATTGTGCAGGCCAGCTGGGAGGAGGTGCAACTGTCTGGGGTAGGGTGGTTTAACCACGGGAAGGGTGGTTTAATTGCTGCTTTTCTTTTCCATCCCCTTCTCAGCCACCCTCCCCTTCCCCAGGCTGAGGGCAGAGGGGATCCGCGGGCAGGAGGCTTTGGAAGCTGTCGCTTTTCATTGCGTGGCTGTGGAAAGGTCTCTACCTGCCTTATTTTGTCCCTTTTGCTGTCAGTGCTGACAGTGCTCATGTTTATTTCATCCTGCGTGGCGGCTGTCTCGTTTCCCTATCCTCCGATGTCATTAGCGCGCCGAGAGCGGGCCCTGCAGTGCTCAGCCTAATGAATTCCGCTGTGGCTCCTCTCTCCCCACCTCGTTACCAAAGCTCAAGGTGTCAAATTAAACCTGGCCAGGGAAAGGAGAGAGGGAACGAGGCGCAAAAGGAGGAGGGGAGGGGGAGGGTGTGTGTTGTGGGGGTTCCTTTGATTCCAGGGTTTCCCCTATTTCCTGCTGTTTTTTCTTTTAAGCTGCTTCCCTTGCAGCTGGGGTTTCTCTTGGAGGCTGGATGTGTCGTCACACCAGAGGTGGTGACTTTGTCCTTGGTCCTGAGTCCTCTTCTGTGGCAGTGGGAGGAGGGATGGCCTCCTCTGCAGAGTACATCTTGGCTTTGAGCAGCCTGGTCTAGTGGAACGTGTTCCTGCCCATGGCAGGGGATAAGATGATCTTTAAGGTCCCTTCCAACCAAAACCATTCTCTGATTCCTCAGCCCCTGCTCTGTCTTGTCTACACAGGAGACAGCAGTGAGTGTCAGAGTGCTGTTTTAAAAACCAAGTGGCTGTTTCTCAGCTTCTGCTCCTCCTCCTGGGCTGTGCCCTCAAGCTGGGATGAGTTTTGCAAGTTGGTTTTAAATGAAAGCTGCCATCCCCTATCTCTGAGAGCTGGTGAATTTGAAGTGAGCTCCTGTCTGCCTTGAGAGTAGGGGTACTAAAAGCCACACTGGCAGTCTCCTGTCAGCTCTGAGGCCATGCTCTGCTGGGCCATGTTTCACTTTTCTTTATTATTACTCATCCCTGCTTTGCCCAGCCCCTGGCACAGAAAGCTTGGGGATTCCCTGGCTTCCCTAACCAGGGAGTCCAGCCCTTTGGAGATGGCAGGACCTGGAGTGATGGCAGCCTGTCCCCTGCAGCCCCCTGCCCCATCTATCTTGGCTCTCATTGATTTCAAATAGTTTTGTAATATAATTATCTCCTCGTGGATGGGCTTTCTCATTATGTCGGCTCCTTCAGCTGTGGGGAGCATATTAATATGGGATTAGTGCCATGGTGGAGCGTGTGTCAGCAGGGGCAGGGAGGGACAGCCCTCTCCACTGTGGCTGTTCCTGGTGTCCCCCCAAATTGGGGTGACCTCAGGCTATGCTGAGTCTGGGATCTGCTGGTGACAGAGGAGCAGAGCAGGAGCCAAGGGGGCAGGGCCTTTCTAGGGTATTGGGAAGCTGGGGCCCTTTTGCAACCCAGGTTTGGCTTCTCAGGGCCACTGGTGGATGCTGCTGGGAGGATTTGGCTTGGACAGCACTAATTTGGGTGACAAAGTGGCCCTTGGATCCCTCCAGTGACCTCTTGACCTGGTCCCTCACTGGATGTGAGTCTGTGATAGTTTGAGGCATTTGTTTTTGCTTTGCCTTGTTTGCTGGAAGGGGAGCACGTGGTGAGAGGGGACAACATGTTTGTCCCTCAGCATGGGATGGAGCACTGTCACTGCTTGCCTGGGGAGCCTGGATCTTGGTCCCCCAGCCTAGAAAACAGAGGAGGGACCCCAGACCTGCTCCACTGCCTACAGCAGCAGATTTTGGGTGAAAGGAAGGAGGCTCAGAGTGGGGAGAAGGCAGAAGTGTGTGTCTCTGTCCTGACAGCCTGCTGGACATGGGCCTGTTTGAACTGACAGGCTCAGGACCCACAGCCTGGAGCTGTGGCTTGTGGCAGTGGCTTTAACCCTGTGCTGGTGTGCAGGGCACAGCTGGGTGTGCCGGGAGGTGAGGAGCAATTTCACGTGCAATTGGAACTGCCAAGGGAGAGCGGAGGGAGGCACGATTTAATCACCTCAGCTGGCCCTGGGCCAAGACCACCAAGGTTCAAACACCTCTCCATCACAGGAGAAACCAGGGGAGTATTAATTGGCATAATTTGTCAACTCTTTGGTGCCTCTTGGTGTATTGTCCTGGCAGTGTCCGGGTGCTCCGGGCTGGGGGGAGCAGTCTGGGGAGCTTTGAGGCTGTTCTGCAAAGCAGGTGAAGGCAAGTGGCCTGGGGCAGCTCCTGAGGCCACCACGTGGGGCTCAGGGGTCAATGGAAGGTTCTCCAAAGCTGCCTGCTGCTGAGGAAGGTGTTCTGGGATGGATTGGTCTGTGGCTCCTGGTACACTGGGCACTTCTTCAGCAGGTTGGTGCAGGAGCTGAATGAATCTTTCAGGCCCGGCTCAGACTCTCCCTGTGCCTACTTCTTGAGAGGGATTTGGACCAAAGATGCTGAGGAGATTGGACAAGCCCCTCTGGCTTGCCAGCTGCCTGTTTAGTTGTCATGAGCCTTGGCAGGCTCCCTGGTATGACACTGAAGATCTGAAGAGGAGTTAAGTGATTTGAAAACTTGCAGAAGGGACAGTATGAGATAAAGCAGAAATGTTTTCCCTGCACAGTCCTAAGAAAATAAAAGCAAGCATTCCGTCTGATATGCCTCTCTGGTTAAAGCCTCAGCTAGAGATCATATGAACATACCTCTTTTTACTTTTTACTGTGCAGCCAAAAGAGGTAAGTGTGGCCTAAACTGGACTCAGCACAAGTATCAGCCTTGGTACATGGAGGTATTGCTGCTTTTTCTGGCCACAAGAGGCACTGAAATGCAGCCAAGTCATCTTGATTTGAGTAGTTCACGTTGTGTCCTCTCAGCTGGCTGGTACTGGTGCAACTGTCTCCTCCACCTCTGAAGACCTGGGAGAGCAAAGGCTCACGAGGTCTGAACAGCATCATTTTCTGGGAAAGCCTGAAGGTGTTGCATGGCAGGTGCATGTGTGGTGTGGGTATCTCAGGGTGGCTGTGCTGGGCCAGGCTGAAGGTGGACCCAGCTGTGCCAAAGCCTGATGGCAGCTGCTGGGGGAAGGACCATAAAAGGACAGAGCCAGAGTAAAGTACTCCTTTGCTGGTGTCCCAAATCCCAGCAGTGAGCAGCAATGTGTTCAGTGATGCTCAGCACAAATACCCTCACCCAGCTTGGGCAGCTTTTGTTTTGCTCTGTGTGTAAACCTTCTTGTGTGGCTGGGGACAGGTCCCCCTGCAACATGCCTCAGTTTCCTATCTGGGCAGAGGGGTTGGTATGGGTTTGCTTCTGCTCTGGAGTGCAGTGGAGACAAGTTCAGTCAAGCACTCTGAAGTTCTCTGCTGAAAAGCACTGGAGAAGGACAGAGGCTTATTAATTGTTGTTGAGAATTATCTGTCAGTCCCACGTGAGGAGCTGCTGGCTGAATTTCTGCTGTCTGCTCTGCCTAGCAGAAGGTAGTGACAAGTAGTGAAACGATGAGAGTGGGTCTGTCATTCTCACAGAAATCAGTCCTGAAGGCTGAAAACCTCCAGGTTTCTGGGAGCAGTTATGTCCAGGTTGTGAAGGGAGATGTGGCTCTGTCCTGGCATACCACTGTGAAGACTGGGCCAGCATTTCCTTTCAGGTACCAGTGGAGCCATGAAGGCACAGGCACTCTTTGGCTGTTGGTGGCCTTCCTCTTCTGGGATGGAGCTGCTGCCTGGGTTTTGGGTGCTTGACATTGGTGTTGATACCAGCCCATGGGAGACTTAGACACAGGTCTGTTGGCAAAAACAGGGAGTTGACGTTGTGTGTGCAAAACTGATGGCTCTTTGGAAGGCTGGATTTGTGCCTGACTCAGTGACCTGATGAGCCTCTGCAGAATATTAAAACACAGCATTCTCTGCAGCTGTGAGACGCTGTGCTGGAGCAGCAATGAACCTCTTGGCTGTCTCACACTCTGGTTGGATCCACGTGCGTTTCAGAGTCCGCAGCGCTGCTGGATGGGTGAGCTGCAGGTGCTGTGTCCCTGTTGGTGATGCTGCCCGAAGAGCCTGTCCCTCACACCTTGGGGGAGGAGGCACAGACTCCTCTTGGAGAGCCATGGAGGAGATTGCTGGGGGACAGAAGGCCCTTCTTCCGTCAAGCCAGCTCATCATCGCCTCTGTGCTTTCACTCTACTGGAAGGCTGGAGCATTGGCTTGGCTTGCAGAGTCTGACCTTTCTGATGGGGTGGGTTGTCTTCCTCAGCCCAGAGGGAATTTGGAGCTGGAACTTGACTGTTGCAGGTGACGTATCCCACAGTTTGGAAGCAGGGAGATCTCCATGCTCAGAAGCTGAGGGAGACAGGGAAGAGCAGAAGTACACCCTGGTGACAAATCTTGGTAGGACAGCACAGCTCCTGACAGCGAGGGCCATGGAGAACTGGCTGACCGCAAACATGGTGAGTGTGGGTGAGCACTGATGGTGCTGGGATCAGAGCCTAGACTGTCCCCCTGGCACGGCTGAAGCACCAACTCGCTCCCTGGTTGTGGTGGTGCCAATGTGCATTCCGATCCACCCACTCCAGCCAGGCCCAAGGGTGCTCTTCTGCTGCAGACGGGCATCTCCCAAACCTGTCAATTCCTTGGGATCTGTCTCCTTTCTCCAGCCTTGTCCCTTGTGTGCTTTCACATCCTTGCCATGACACTGAACATCTTTCTCATGGATGAATTTGGCAGTGCCAGGCCCAGCTTTCTTGCCAGTGTGGCAACAGACACGGCTCTCAGCTTGTTAGACTGAAAGAATGTGCCGTTTTAATTAATGATATGTAAATATCCTTGAATGGGCCGCATTTGCATATTAAGAGAGATTTGCGGAATCTGCGGAGTAATATATTTTAATTAAGGATTAATTAAAAATAATGGGAATTTCATTTCGCCTGGCAGAATCCGTTTAGATCTTCGCACACGTCTGCTNCCCGGCACCATCGGCACGGCCCGTGGTCCCCTCGGCCGGGCTGCGCCTTTCCGGGCTGTTTTCTGATATTCTTTATGGCAAAATAAGCAAACGGCTGTGAGACACGGAACACTGGTTGTGTTGGCAATTATGTTAATAGCATGCTATTAGGCTATGATTCTATATGAGCAATTGGGGAGAAGAAATGCCTTACTGAGAGAGAATGATACAACAGACGTCTGTCTTATTGATATAGCTCCAGAGGAGCTTTCTGCGTAATTACACTCGGCCACTTTTCGGAGGTGGGAGAGAGGCTGTGGCCACAGGGTGGAGAGGAGAGTGGCCCCCTGCATGTGCCCGCATCCGATGCAGAGATGCGTTGGGATACCCTCATGATGCTTCCAGGAGAGATTTGTTATCCGGCTGCAGTGGGCTGAGCGTCCAAGTGTCCAGTGGGCTGCTTGGCGTTTTGCTCTGGATGGTCTTGCAGAAAGGATTTTGTCCTGCATGGCCAAAGGGTCACCAGGGAGCTCTGGGGACCTTGACTGGACCCTGCAGCTTGGGTGTTTGAACCATGGTGATGGAAAGCATCAGTGGGGGACCTCATGGCTTCTTTGGGAAAGTTGACTGCTGAGCCAGGCAGATAGACAGGTGGCTCTGGTGGGACTGGTGAGGAGCAGAGCGGCTCTTGAGGACTTGAGGTGGGTGGGGAGCAGCAGGGAATGGCAGGGGTGCT
>VXBB01009097.1:275358-512457 GCA_013399915.1 Illadopsis cleaveri | reverse complement strand
TTTTTTTGTTACATCAAAAACTGAACAACTTGTAAGTGTTTCAATGGAAGTTATTTAGTACCATGCAGAAGGGAAGTCTGGTGTAGGAGGCTCTCCTGTAGTTTAGTCTAGGGGGTTTGGAGAGGACACCAGAGCCTAGAAAAACTGTGTCTTGTGCTTTGGGTAACACAACTTCTAAGCATTGCTGAAATTGAGCCTAATGTATCATTCTCCACTACTGGAGCAAAAATAACATAACCTGGAAGTAGCCTTTTAGCAGAGGTAGTAAGGATAAAGGTAAAGCCAGGCCACACAATTTCCCAGAAGGNNNNCAGGCCACACAATTTCCCAGAAGGTAAAATAGAGGGAGGGTCTGATGACAAGCAGCTTGGTTCTATTCTCTGGGTAGAAGTGAGGAATGCCATCATTCCCTGGGGGGTCCTGTGGATTAACACAGGCTTCAGCCTTTAGGGACAGCTTAGGTACATGGCCTTGGGACCTTGACTCTAGACCTACTTGATATTCTTTGAATTCTCTGTAATTACAGAGTCCACACGCCACCAGTGACTCTTCTGGTAAGAAGAGATCAGTGAATTGAAGAACCATCTTCAATTTTCATTTTTACCATTTCCCTTTGTGTTAGATATCCCAGAAGTACAGAAAGGGGTTTGTTGTAAAAGCATGGTCTTGTTCCTCTGGAAACCTCAGGCCTCCATACTCAGCCTGGAATTTGGCTGTTTGCTGAGTTTTCTTTGGTTATTTTTAGAAATAGGACATCCATCCCTTGAGGTACTGAGGCTTCATCCTGTAGCTTAAAGGGAGTAGGGGGCACATAAGGTTTCAACAGAAGATTCATGAACCCCTACAGGATGAAAAAAAGGTAATGGCTATATTTCTTTGTTTCTGATATCCACAATTTTTATGGTAAAAAGCTCATTTCTGTTTTATTTGAAGAGCTGAACCTTTGCTTTTGTTGTCACTTAAAAAAACCCAACCAATGAACCAACCAAAAAAAAAATAGGTGGAAAATAACTAATTATGAATAGCTATTTTATGTCATTAGGGTTACTGGAATCATTTGTGGTATTGGCGTTTTAAGATGTAGCTGAAATGAAGCCAGGGTACAAACCCAGTAAATTAGGACACTTACTTTTCATCACTTGTCTGGAGTTTCCATGTATTGTGCTGTTTGCTGCAGTGTGAGAAAATGAGAGTTAGAAACTAAATATATTTCTTTGTGATGGTACAGTTTGCAATAATTTCAGCACTGCCAAAACTTCCTGCAAATAAAGAAGAGGTTGAGTCTTATGAATTTACTTCTTTTATTTTAAAATTGCTCCTGCAGTAGTTGTAAGTGCTTGGAAAGCAAGATTAGGACATTATTAGAAACTCATCCCTTGGGGCACATCTTTCATAGTATTACCACTGGGAAAGAGGTGTTTGGGAGGGAAGCATTTATACTGAAGCAGCAAGGTCAAGAAATATTTTTCTAAGTAATACACTACTGAATGTACAACCTGGTGCCCCTTCACTGTCACAAAGAAATCCTTTGCTAGGCAGAGTGCCATTCATTTCCTAAGTGCCCTCTAACCTCCCTTACTTGTGCACTGGCAGTATCTTTTTCCCCTCTAGTTTTCTTAAGGCATTAGGCATAAGAGTCTCCAGCTGAACCTATTCAAACATGGGTGTTCTGGTGAACTGGGATGTACTTTTTGGCTTTTCAGCATTCTCTCCCCAGCCATTAATTGCCACATGGCACCTATGGAGAGCTATCTTCATCTCACTGACAGTCCATACAAAACAGATTTTCTCTGTTTTCAGCAGCACACCAGCTGTGAAAGTCTCTAATAGGCTGTGGGATTGAATAGGAAAGAAGGAAGAGTAGGCTGTGGGGAGGAAAGGAGGTGGTGAGACCTGTCCTTTGGTTTTTATGATACTTTCTTAACTGTGTTTGGTCTTGTAATGTTTTTGGACAGTTGATGTTTTGTTAAATCTGCAGAAAAGGTGACTGGGGTCCCATAGGGCTGCTGTCATTTCCTACCCTTGAATACAAGGATTGGGATCTGTCTTCTCACCCTAAGTGGTTTTTGTTCTTCATCTAAGGAAAATCTTCTGTAGGATATGTGCTGACTTGCAATGGACAATGGGATACTCATTCTTTGTTTTCCAGTAAAGCAGTGCTTTCCGAGATGAAAGCCTTTCCTGCCAACCTATTTTGGTTTAAATCTGTTTCTACATATTATCCTATTTTCTTTCATGAGGGTTGAAAAATCTTTTTGAAGAAATTTTTGATTACTTTGCTCATTTAGTTTAATGAACCTCTGGCCCCAGTCTAGGTGCTGTACAGAAAGAGGTATGCTCTCATCAGATTCTTTCAGGTCTTTTATCTATGAGGGAGTGTTTTGGCATGCCCTTTCCCTTGAGACTTCCTAATACTGAGGTGGTAGAACAGATAAGCACCCCAGAAATCTCAAAATAGATGTAGAGTAGCTGGGATAGCTCGGGGGTTTTTTTCCTCCCTCTCCTCAGTGAAAATGTTTGCCAGTTTTAATTATGAGTCCTGGATGTGCATCTTGAGATTTGCAGCATCTGGAGCATGGTGCAATGATTTCTGCTCTGTGAGAGGCATGCAAATAAGCAGCAGCTTAAACTTGCTCCCTATTCCTACTGGTATCTGTGTCGCTTCTGCATGCAGGCTGCCTTGTCAGCCCATGCAAATGTCTGCCTCCTTGTGTTAGTGTGAGAGACACATTTTCAGACTCCCTCAGCTTCCAAGGCAGAGGGATGGATTCTCTTAGGGGAAAGCCTTACATGGCTTGAGTGGTTGACTTCTTGAATTAAATGAGTATTTTCTAATTGGATAAGCTCAAGTGAGTCACGCAGATACATACGACAGGGGAGGGAAGATTGGCTCTGAAATGGTTTGTTTATTGCTAAAACCCAGGGATAATATTCTTCATAGTACCAAGTTTTCACTCCCACTTCCCCATCCTGTCCATCACTTCATATATTGCCAAGGATAGCTCTAAATGGAACAGCTGTGCCATCTGCCTCCAATATTATTTCAGCCCTCACTGTTTTGGGATAAATTTCATGAAGTGTATTGCACATGCAAACATTTAATTGAACAAATGGGAAGCCTCTCCAGTTAAGAAAGCTTTGCAAATGACAAGTAGTGTCCAATTTCCATTCTAATGGTTACTCTGGGGCTTTAAAATATGTGTGAATTCATCTAGCAGGGGCTGATGGTATATTGGAGGCAGATGGCTTGGTTCTGCAAAGAAATGTAAGTGGCTTTTACTATAAATCTTATTTTTTTTTTTTGGCAAAGAGTTGACACAATAAAGATGTGACTATTACTGAGAGTGCTCTTTAATAATCATACTACCTTATGTTTCCCCTCAAGAATATGGTTAACTGACTAGAAAAATCTATTCTGAATTTTTATGTTTAACTATAACAAACAGCTCAGGAACACCCTTTTCTTCTTCCAGGTAAAAGACTGAAGAGTGGGCAGGTGATTAAACAAAAGGCAAGCACCAGGCCTTGCAGAAACACTGCAGCCTCTGGAAAGGTGTTGGACCTTGTGAGAAATGCAGCCCAACTACACTCAATGTCCTTGCCTATCTGAGGACCTTAAGATTAAGCATAGACCTCACTTTCCCTGCAGATTCTCAGATTTTTAAGGCAGTTAGGAAGTGGGCAATCAGAAAACATTTGAAATGTTTCTCTTCAGGCTGTGCTGGTGACTGTTGCTTTACGCTTCAATATCTTACACATCTTAATGCTCACAAGAGCTCAGCTGTGAAGCTGAGGATTTCTCAGTGGTTTGGCTGAGTGGGTAGAGACAGGAGTTGCTGAATCCAGTGGAGATGAACATGCCTATGGGATGAGTAAAGGGGGAAGCTCTTCAGAATTTTGATAGTGCTTGTCTGAATTTGCATTCAATGAATGCATGGAAGTAGAGTGTTTAATACAGATTTAGCTGTTGCCTGTGACTTTGAGACACTTATGATACCTTACATGAACAAGTATGAATTTGTCAGTAAATTTAACTGCACAGTAAGGACAGATCTTGCTAGCAGGAACAGGAAGGATGAACACCCCAGGTTTGCATAACTGAGAATATCTGCATGTTTGCCACAAATTTGATCAAAGCTGCACGGTCATCACACCTTTCTTCTCAAGGTTTACTGACCTACACTTCTTCCTTCCAAAATAAACTCTCATCATTTTGTTTCCTACTACCTCAGGATTTGGATGTATGTCTGGATTTTTGTAGATTCTGGTATTAGGATTGTAAAGATGTTACTTGGATAGTTTTCTGAGCTCTCTATTTGGAAAGTTGTGAACAACAACTGAGCTCTGGAGTGCATTTTAAATCTATCATAAAAATAAAATTAAATGGGAAGAGAGAACTAAATGTGCTACCTACCCTGGGGACAAGCACTTGACATTAAATACAAAGAAGACTTGAATTAAATCCTATTGCAGTAACTATTGAAAAAAACACAACAACTACACGCAACCTCCAAATAATAATTATTTGGTATAAAGTCTGGGCTTATGTGTTTGAATTTGTATACTAATGAATACTTGCATATGTCTTAAATGTTAAAATATGCTTGTCAGGGCTCCTTTTATAAGAACAGACAGGATTATTGAGTCTTCAAGTGGCATTTTTTCATTACTACTTGAGACAAGTTTTACTAGAAAAGAAGACAGACACAATGAAACCTTGACAGACTCCTTAACTAGGGTAGTTTTGGCAGACACCAAACTAGTGTTCATAAGCCTTCTCAGTGATTCTTATTCTAACTGTAATAAGCAGGTATTGACTTTGTTGTAATCAGCATCAAGATTCATTGACTGGAGAGGTAAATAGTGGTGAGAGCAAAGCCAGGGTCAATACAATCCTCAGGGGACTCTTAATCTCTGTAGACTGAGAAGGAAGTCAGTATTGGTGGCATTGCATGATTCCAGTGTAAATTTTTCTTTTATATGCATACACAAAGGAAAAAAGGAAGGATAATCCAAAAATGTAATATAGCTATTTCAACGGACCCTATGCGTAGCATTCAGGTCATAAAAGTTGATTATTTTACTAATAATATTCTGCATGTAACTTTTTTCTTGTGGTACAGTCTGAATTTGGATCAAAAGCAAAGGAAGGCTCTGAGATAGGGTGACAAGCAGATGACACTGCCCAAGTGTTTTTTCTACCTGGTAGGCATAATGCTGACAAGTGCTAAATATTGTCCTTTTAATGCAGCAGAGTGTTGGATTTGCTGTCATTGCTCACTGCAGAATAACTAAGTGCTTGCTGCTTCTCAGGCTCGAGAGCCACAGTTCTTACAGCAAGGCAGGATCTGCCTTAAAGCTGGCTGGTAAACTGGTCTGTGCACACCAGGTCTTCTTGTCAGTCTTCCTAAACAATTACCTGACTTTTAATTGAGTCATGGTTTGGAACAGTGCATGGTTTTTTTGTGTCATCTTGCTCCCTGCTTGTCCCTCCCCTGGCCTCTGCTCAGTTCTTCTCTGTTCCATCTCTATCTCAGCTTGGGTAGAAATCTTAGAAACCAGCTTACTTGATGACTGTTCCATAGTTTTGAATGCCATGCCATTTGAAAACAATGGTGAGCTTTTGGAGAACTTATTTTGGACGGGCTCTTGCAATTCATGATTTGTACAGTGCAGCAGTAATATGGCACGAAAGAACCATGGGGTCATAGTGATGCCAAATAGCTGCTTATGAATGTCTGCAAAATGTGAGGTCTTGCCATTGTCCTAGGGAGGTCAGTGGTCTGAAGGGTGCTTCTGGGCTTCAGAAGCAAAAGCAAAGCCATTTTGAGAGCCTCCTGTAGCATTTTCCCTGCTACCTGTGTCTGAAATGGGATTTGCCTCCTGATGAAGCACCCTGCCAGCCCTGCTGCTGTGGTTCATGAGTCACACTTCTCAACGTGCTTTCTGAGAGAATATTGTCAGCTCCTAGACAGCTGGGTAAAGGTGGCTTTTCACTAGAGAACAAAATTGGCTGTTCCTGATTCGTGATTTGTTATTCCTCTTGTATGGGTAAAGAAGTTTAAAGCTTCACTCATTCACTTGGGGAGTAGGAATAAAGTTGTGTGACTTGGGAACCTGCTCAAACCCATTGGATAATAGGCAGGGAACAGTAAAAGTGAACAAGCTCACTGACAAACCCTTAGGCTGCATTTCCTTCATATAAATTATTAAGTGAGTAATTTCCAAACAGCAAAGATATTTGTTGAGAATGGATTTGGTTCGTGAATGACTCAACAAAGCAAAAAGATTTGGAAACACTGGACCACTTACCCACAAAAAGTAATGACTGGCCCTTTTCTCTCTTAGGATAGTCTGCAAGTTTCAAAATTCACATGTTTTTAGAAATACATAAGACCCCTCTTTTTGCACTTAGTAACATCTACTTATCTACCCATCAGTCTACAAACACATGCTCTTTTTGCATTAAAAAAAATAATTCTTTAATAGGAAATAACTCTTAAATTGGAATATAACTGAAATGATGTAGATATAAATGCATTACAGGTGCTGTATTGAGATATATGTACACATACAGCAAAAAATATTGAGGTAATTCTATAAAATACATTTTAAAAAGTACTTGTCAATAATAAGAAAGGAAATACCATCTTTTCCACTGTTAATCATCCTGGCAGTTCATCTTCAAATAGACTTTCTGTAGGCATAACATCCTAGAAAGGCTTGCTTTGAAAAGTGAAATTAGCTTCAAGTGTGGCTCTTATTTGGTGTTATTTCAGGTTTATCATGGTACAGGATGAAATTAGATCAACAAAACTAGTTTAATATGGTGGTGCTGTGGTTCTAGCTACTGTAAGTTTTGACAGCTCCTGCTGTCCTTTTTATCCCACCTCATCATGTCTCCAGCTACCTGTTTTTTTTTCAAGAGAGAAATTCTGTCTGGGAAAACTTGTTTTGTTGGCTCTTTAAATGTTAAAGCAATATTTTTGTGCAATACCTTGCAAATTCCACAAAATGTGAGCCAGACTACTGAGAGGTAGTTTTCCTTGATTGTCTACAAGTTAATTTCCTTCTCTGAATGTTCATCTCTGGACTTCATGGTAATTTTCCTGCATGGGTGATTATTTTCAATCCAACCTTCTTATCAGAAGTTGGGTAGAGAAACAGTCAGAAAGCCAGACTGTTTTGTCTCTTCAGTGCTGTCCCGACCCAGAGATTTTCCTAAAATGAAATGTTGCATCCAGTATTGAGAAGCACAAAGAGGATGCTGCTATTTATCTAGATGTATGTTAGAAACAACTGAAGCTAGATAAAAATCATGAAAAAATTGAATATTTTCTGTCCAGAATTAATAGAGCTGAAAAACTGGAACTGCATAATTGTGACTGACTTTTTTAAACCTTGGGTTTCAAACAGTTTGTTGGAAAGAGGAAGAGAAGGAATGATACTTCTGCAAAATATGGAGGGTTTTGGTGGTATTTTCTTCATTTGTTTGTTTGTTTGTTTGTTTTAAGAGAGGGGATTGCTTGTTTTAATGTAGCTCTTTGAACTAGTTTCCTGGCACTCTGTAGTCATGGGATTATATCCCAAATGAAGAAAAAAACAAAAGAAAACCTGACACAGTGCGTCTACCCTCATGTTAGGATTTCTATTGTCTGACATCTCTATTTAATAATAATAATGATAACCTCTATTACGATTTCTACAGAAATCAGGCAATTCCTCTTTCCTGAGGTAGAATTAATTGTATTTTAGGCAAGGGAAACTTAAGCGTAATAGTGACCTGCTGAAACACTCACTTTTAGGGAATTCCAACGTTAGGGGGTAGATATATTACTGACAAGAAAATATTTAAATAAAAAAATTTGAAAGAATTTGATAGAAAATATTTAAAAAGCCTTATGTAAAAATCTTCCTAGGCAGAAAACTGTACCCCAAGTGCTCATTGCTATGTGTGCATATTGTGAGTGCTATAAACTGTGAAATGTATGCTCTCTTAATCTGTCATGAGGATATCAATTGGTCAAATATTGGGCAGCAGCCCATCACAGATTCATGCATCTACTTTTTGTTGGGGAATGATAGCACAGTTTTGTTTGAAAGATTCCTGCAGAATCCAAATTTCTTTTTTTCTTTAATACAAATGAGACTGAGATATGTATAACCTGACAAGGGAAGAAATGCTTTTTCTAAAAGCCCAGTATTTAAATGCAAAGTGTTTATTTGTCCCAGGAGGTACTTGCTGGAGATTGTTGGCACTGAATGGATGTTCAATTTCCAGGCTCACAGCAATGGAGCTAAAGAATGTTGCACCAGTGAGTCAGACACATGGCACTGGACTAACAAATTCATGTGCCGAGCTCAATGTTAATCAGCTTCTACCCTGTGGATTCCTCACATTTGCTTTTAAAGTATGTTCTGTCCATTTTATGTAAAGAGCAGGTGTGCAATTCCAACATATGGTGCAATCAGAAAACTCCAGAGGACAGCAGAGTACACACTGCCCATATATTATTAGGGTTTGCAGCATACTGGTAGCCCACAGAGCAACTCTCTCAGCTTTTCTGTCTGTTGCTTTGGAATGCCCCATCTCTTTTCTTGCAAATTACAGTTAGAAGTTGGTAAGAGTTTCATAATGCTTCCATTTGGCAGAAACTCTGCTCTTACAGTTTTCACATACTTGTGTTCTTCGTGATGCAAATTCAGCAGCTATAGATATCTTCCTGCCTGTCTCTGGTCCCTTATTTTAACTTTTGAAACAATGCAAGATCTTTTTATTTTTCCTGTGTGAAAGGCAGAAATAGTTTTATTCTGTTAAGGTCTCTTGGAAGGATGGACTTCCCTCACTTCTGAGTTTCCTTAAGGGACTGAGGGCAGGCTAAGGGTACTGTAAATCTTGTGAGAGCCCTGTTGTCTAAATTCAGCTTTGTTGTACTTTGGTGGCAGCAGTCAGTAGCAAAGTGGGTAAGATGGGTTGCCCACATTGCAGGTTGTGTTTATAGTGTGTTAAATCTAATTCTGGATCCTTTAGCCATATAAACCTCCTGTTTTGCCTGCAGGCTAGAATGTTATCCAAGTCTTTATTTCTTTTTTGGTTATCCACATCAGAGGCTGATCAGACTTTTGCCATTGCTAGCTTTTCTTTGTGGCTTCCTCCTGTGCCCTTCACAGTGAGAAAAGCAGTGTAAATTTGTGCTTGTCCTGAGGCAACATTCACCTGGGTATGCCTCTCTTCTTCTGATCCAAGATCTTGGAAAAAGAAGTCTTCATTAGGATTTGGAGGTTGGAGAAGGTTTTCACTGTGATGCCTTAAGTTCTCGGGCATCAACTGCAGAACTCTCTCATTGTTCAACCAAAAAAAGTGGCCAGAAGTCAAAAAAAGCTTTGTTAAGGTTGAAAAGTAATCCTTGTTTCTATGGAGTTTTGACTATACCTCGTATCTGTTCTTCACAGATACTGAGCACTCCAAATACTGGTTGGCAAATTATGTAACTTTCAATGCTGTCTGATCTGAAAGCTTCTGAATACTGACCCTGTAAACACATGGAAACTCAATAAAAAGATTGTTTGCACGGTCTCACATGTGGGCATTGCCAAATGATGGAGCTAAATGAAAATAACTGGCAGCTGTATGCAGAGCTGTTTCCTCATCATAAACATGTGGACAGAGTTCCCAGAGGAGAGTAGAATAGACTTTGTCAGGGTTTGAGATGACCTTGCTGGTTTCCACTTGGAAAAGTGGATTTGGTTGGGCTTCTCTGCCCCTCTTCTACTTTGTTCCCCCCTTTCCTCAGAGGGTTAAGCTGAGGGGACCAGAGGATCGGTGTGTCATGACTTGTTGCTCTCTTAGTGTGACTGTGGGAGGTAAAGGAGATGGCATCCCCTGCAAAGCTCCTCCTGCAATGCCTGTGCCCTGCTGTCCATTCTCTGTGTGCCTCTGCACTTGGCTCTTGCAAGCACTAAATAATTGTGGCAGACTGATGAACAGCTAGAGGAGTAACCTGTGGGCAAAGGCTGGTAACTAAACTCCTGCCCTGGGGCTTCTGCTCATACAAGATTGGAACTGGAGGAATAATAGCAGAGACTTCAGACTCTTGTGTGTACCCCACCCCCCAACTTATGCATTGTCTCTGAAATACTGAAAAGGGATTTCTGGGACCTTGTCTGAAACATGATTTCCCTCCTGTCCATTACCCAGGTACTGCTATTATATGTGTATCAGTTTTCATCTTTCTTTCTTTTTTGTAAACCCCCTTTTATTATTGGGCATTTCTGCCTGTCTCATCTTATAGGTGTGTGGTGGGAACCAACTAGCCTTTTGTTTTCTGCAGATGTAAGGAATATGACACCAATGTACTTTTCTGGTATGTTAACAAAATTAACATATTTCCTTGTCTGCCTCTTCTGCAGCGTTAGAAGAGTAATGGAAGTGATTTGCCTTGGTTCTTTAAATCTGTGGCAGGAGGCATCAGGGAGAAGTATATAACTGCATGTTCTGCAATGGCACAAAGCTGAGAGAAAAGCTGCAAGGGTAATGTTCTGTCCTTAATCTAATAATGTTCCTTGTTCAGTATTAGTAGAAATTTACTCTTTCTGCATTCCTTCATATTGCTCTGTAATAAACAACAGCATAATGGTGAAAATATGAAGTAATTTAGTAAGTTCAGGGTTTGTTGCAGATAATGGATAATTATGCACAGGAGTATAGTAAGTCTTGAATGAGTTTTATTTGATTGCCAAGCCTGGATGCAATGTTCCACAGCACTGCTTCACTGTAACGCCATGTCATGCTGTAGGAAGTCTGATTGCCCTCAGATCTGGTCAAGCAGTTGTCACTCTGTAGCCTCCTGTCTCATCAAATCTGACAGACTGTGCCCCAGCAGTGTTTGGATGGAACCTCTGGAGAAGGTTTATGTGCCATTGGGAGAAGTCTTGGTGACTCAAACCCATCATCCCTGTGTAGTCCAAACTGAAACAAAGTCTCTGAGATAGTGCTAAGGAAGTTAAGGTTTGATGCAGTTTCCATTTTCAGGAGTGATGTGCTGCTCAGACTCATGCCAAATACTGGCCATTAAAATAGGTTCTGTGGTTTCACCTTTTTTTTTTTTTTTAAATTAAATTGAGGTGTTTTTCAGGTATCCTTGCATTGTCCCTTGGCTTCATTTTAATGGTCAGTGAAATGGTTTCTAATGGAGTTGAAAGATGGCAAAGTACTTTGCTGTATTAAGTACAATGTATCTTTCTGTTAGAAAGTCACAATTATTAAATAATTATTTCTCAGACACTGATAGGCAGATGGAAAATGTTCCTTCCTTCTCTTGTGCCCATTTTTTCCATTCAGCCTCTTACCACCATGCTGCTTTGGCAGGATGACTTTGAGCAATACAAGAAGACGTCTGCCAGCTTTCTAATGAAGCACTGACGCTGTCCTTTAATCCTGCCCTGAGAGAAGTCATGGTATTTTGCTTTTGCTTGATAGGAGGCAGCCAAATGTTGTGACATTTTGTGATGTGTGTGAACTGGGAATGAGATTTTGTCCTAAGGCACTGAATTAGTTAACTCTTATATTTGTTTTGTAGTCAATAAAGTTCAGTCCAGGTTTACTGAACACCCTATGGGTGTGGAAGGGATTGCACTTCAGGCAGTTTGCTGTTTTCTTTGTGGAGATTGCCAATTTTAACAAAGATTGCTTTGCACATGGTTACTTTGTTGGGTTTGTTCACAATTTGCTGGTTTCAATTTTTAGATTTTTTCGTAAGAGTTTTTAAATTTTTTTTTTTATTCCTACATTTACACATATTTTAAGGAGGTATAAAGTTAAATGGGTTTCCAATTATGGTTTGGTATTTTTTTTTTCCTTGTTATACCTCTTTGACAGAGATCCCGGGACAGGAGGAACTATTTCTCACTTAAAAGATAAATTGCTGGAATGCTCTGTGCTAAAGATTGAAGCTATATAATACTGCTTTGCTGGGACACCACAAGGACAAAGAACTTGCTCTTTGCTAGAGAGAAGATTTGAGGTGGGAGAGGTCATTTGGATATCCTCCTACCGCCACTGTCGAGTCATAAGACTGCAGTAAAAAACAACATTGCATCAGGACCAAGTTTTTCGGAGTGTGCTGTAAATCGTTAAAATAGGGGCTTCTCTGTATCCCAGTCTGTGGTTATAATTTATTTGGACTTTCAAAAGGCTTTTGTTATACACATTCATAAAAGATGGCTGGGAATTCTTGGGTAAAGTGTGAGAGGAGGGGGCCCTTTGAGAGAAGGAACAAAGGCTGAGAATAAATAGCTAATTCTCAGTGTGGAGGGAGGTTAATAGTGGGCCAGACCAGCTAAGATCTTGAAAGGAGTACTGGGAGATCAGAGAAGCTGTTTTAGAGAGTCCATCACCTACTCTTTAACATCTTATTCACCACTGAAGCTAACTTACACATCTAAGGAAACTTCTTTTGTCTCTCTAATTAGACTGAATGTTAAAAAGCAGCTGGAACTTCTGCAGCTAAACCGAGGCCAAGCAGATGAATATTGATGTTTCAGGGTCCTATGAAGGCAGTATAAATACAGTGTGATGAGGGCACTTGTAAGGCAGAGCTCCCACCTCTCTCCACACTTGTGAAGAGAATGCCAGTTTGCAGGATTTGATTCATGTTTTATAATTTTAAATAAGGCCGTAGGGAAAACCAGCTAAACTTTTTATTTCTCTTTGAAGAAGGTGTTTCTATAGTGTTAGGCCCAATAACATCTCTTGACAGACACCAGCTGTTTGTTATATTGTGTGTTTTACTAGTTGATTTATTTAGATCACATCAGTGCATTGAGCAGCCAGTGAGAAGACCAGTAATATGCAGTCTGTGGATACAGAACTCAGATGAGAGTTTTGTTCTAAGGAGCTGTAAGACAACAAGAAAAAAGGATGAGCATCACCTTTTTTTATCCGCTTCTGTGGATTTCTCTAATGTGGCTCTTTTTATACGTAATGAGGCTCATTTTTGCAGAATGCCATGTTTGGATTATGTCATGTGTTTGGGGAGAGGAGATAAGGCCTAGAATGAAGTAAGGAATAGAACCTGATTTACTTCTGGTCCCTTTAGGTTTGAATCATACTTATTAAGTCAAGTATTTGGCCCAAATTCACTTGGCAGAATGAGCTCTCTGTACTAAGGCTCTGTGCTACATAGACCTCGCTGTCCTTATTTGCAACCAGCTATTAGTGTAATACAGTTGAATAAACAACACACAATCAGTGATTTATCCTGAAAATAGAATCTTGCTATTCTCCTTTGGAAAATCCATGAGCAGTACAGTCATCCTGGCACCAAGGTCTGTTTAAGTGTAACATTTGCTTTTTGCAAATAAGCACCTTAAATTCTTTTTTTCAACTGTTTCTGGTAGTGTGACTCAGTGGCATAAACATATTGGAAAGTGAATGCAAAAAAGGTCCATGTGGTAAAAGGAAGCCTTCTTTCTTTGAGACTTACATATATTTATGTGTTAAAATTTTGTATGTACTATTCACTCAGATCTTAACTCGTTCTTTTACTCAGGGGAGCTGCTGAAGTTATCACATGTCTGCAAGGTATAAATTAAAACATACTTTGGGAATGGCATTTTTTTTTAGTCTAACCTGTGTATTTTTGGTCAGAAACTGTATCCAGAATGCAGCCAATTAGAGATTGCCCTGATGATATAATGACTATTGGTTGCCTGGGAAGAAAGTGGGTGGAGGTGACAGAGCAATGCAGGTACTCCTCTCTATTGCCTGAATTTCATCACGGCTTTTAATCAACTCTCACTCTCCCCCTGCTTTTCTCTCCAAACATCAAACTGATTTTAGAAAAAAAGTGTGAAGCCAGGAAGAGAAATCCATTTTTTGTTCTTGAAAAGGTGGCAGTGAGCACAGGCATGATCTCCTGTGCAAGTGCAGGTAGAATTTCTCTAACATGGTCAGATTTGTCTGTAATTAATAATATGATGGGGGTAGGTCATGGCTAAACTGTGTCACTTCAAGGCATTAAATTTTACCCACTGAAACAAAGTGCACAGCTTGCACAGAGGAGCTGGATATGGCCCTGACTGATGGAGGAGCTGGTATTACATGTCAGGCAGAAAGCCACTGGAGCTTTAAGTGTTGATTTTTTTCTGGCTGGATTTAACAATTCAAGTCCTGTGTCTAGGACTCATTTTCATCTTTGGGTGTTGGGTGTATAAGGTGGATGTGTAACAGGTACAAACAGCACTTGCACAGAGGTAAAGACAGCAGGCTTTTATTTAGGTCCATCCTTAAGCAATGGGTGAAAGCATCCATAAGCATGAAGAGCAAAATTAGGATACTCAACAATTGTCATCTTTACAGTTAAGCAACAGGGTGAGTTTTAGCTTAATTGTTAGATTTCCTTATGACTATGGCTTCAAGTCACCTTCTGTTACTTTCCCTTGGTTCTGTTGCATATAGATGCCATATCATATGCTAGAATGGCTGAGAGGAGTCTGGTAAGACCATCTGATCTGTATTATAGAGAGCTGACACACATCAGAATACTAAGTTGTGTCTTTGGTGCTAGTAATCTACACAACCCAACAGGCTGTAACTGCATTAAATTGCTATGATTTTTGACAGAAGAGACCTTGTTTGCATAAATCCCTTGAATACCGAGGGGAGTGTGATTACAGCTTTAACAAAGGGAGAGGCTGAATACAAATTTGGGAGGGCCAGAAAGTGTTTAGTATCTCTTATTGTTTTCATCAGAATTCTAAATCTTATTCATGCTGGTGACTCTGATCTTTATATCAATGCACAAAAAGAGAAGAACAGAGGAGCAGAAAGACTCTTCTCTTTTGACTGAAAAACTGATTTTGTTATCGTGTTACCAATGAGGGTCCATTTAGGGTATTATTCAAGCACAGAGATCAGTGCTGGCCTTTTGTAAGAGCCCTTAAATGTTTGGAATGCATTTGCCCTTGAGGGAGATAACCTACTGCAAAAAAGTTAGATTCAAAAGAGGAGACAGAGAAGGTGGGATTTTGCCTTACACATTGATGCTTGCTAGCAGAGCAGTTCTGCCTTAAGCTTAAAGCTACCTGCATTCTTTTGTAGCCCTCTATACTTAGTAGCTGGGTTCTGTTTTATGTGTCAGGTTTTGTTCATGAAACAAATTGGCAATTAGCCACTGGCTGAGGCAACAAAGAGTATTTGTTTGGGATAAATGTGGTGATCGGGATGTGTCTTGCCATTTGGTTTCTTTTGAGATCAAAAATACCAGGCATGTGGGGGTTTTAACCAAATAAGTTAAACAGACTGCTTATTATACTTAGAATACCCCTTCAGTTTTATTTTCTGTGCCCCTTATTGCCTCTTGGTACTTCAGGGGTGGCAGGTGTCCCTTCCAGACAGACCTGGACAAACCTGAGAAGGGGGCCCACAAGAGCCTCATGAGCTTCAACAAGACCAAGAGCCAGGTGCTGCATCTGGATTGGGACAATCTCAGACATGAGCACAGACTGGTAGGGCAATTGAGAGCAGCCCTGTGGAGAAGGACTAGGGTGTTTCCATGGATAAAAATGCTGGACATGAGCCAACACTGTGTGCTCGAAGCCAAGAAAGTGAAGCACATCCTGGGCAGTATCAAAGGCAGCGTGGCCAGCAGGTGTAGGAAGGTGATGCTCCCCCTCTACTCCATCACTGTGAGAACCTCACCTGCAGAACCGCATCCAGCTCTGGGGTCCTCAGCACAAGAAAGATTGGAGTGAGACCAGAGGAGGGCTGGATGATCAGAGGGGTGGGGCACCTCTCCTGTGAAGAGGAGCAGAGTTGGGATTGCTCAGTGTGGGGAAGAGGTGGCTCC
Organism: Illadopsis cleaveri; assembly: GCA_013399915.1. NCBI lineage: Eukaryota > Metazoa > Chordata > Aves > Passeriformes > Timaliidae > Illadopsis > Illadopsis cleaveri. The sequence continues at coordinate 496,609 of VXBB01009097.1, read as the reverse complement.
AGGGAGATATCATTGAGGCCTTCCAGTACCTAGAGGGTGCTTTATGAAAAAGAAGGAGAGCAACTTTTTGCATGTGCATGTAGTGAGAGGATAAGGGGAAATGTTTTAATCTAAAAGAGGAGAAATTTAGACTGGATGGTAGGAAGAAGTTCTTTAATCTGATGATCATGAGGCACTGGCACAAGTTGCCCAAAGAACTTTTCCATCTACCACGTAGGTACAGGATTTAGATGCTCTTTTCTAGTTCTGATCATTGTTTGCTTAAATATGTTTAAGATCTGTCCTGACTGCCTGGAATGTTCTATATGCAAAATTACTCTCCATATAGGCAATGTAATGGTATACTTAATCTCAAGTACATAAACCTACTGACACAGGTTTTTCCCATGGACTTCCACAAATGCACTGGGTCTATTTCTGTCTTTTTTCCCTGCTTATCTTCCTTCTCCACCTTTGCAAGCTAGAACAGCAGCCAACAAAGGACATTTCTTCTTAAAGGAATAAGATCTGAGTAATTAAAATGACCTTTTTAAGGATTACCATGGGTCATTAAATAGCACTGTAGAGAAAACAGAAATGTAAATAGCATTATTGGTTTATGCTTTTATCAATACATACTGCCTCAGAAGTGACCACTTTACTTTAGGTCATCAGTTTTGACAATCCCAAAGAAACAGTTGTTTAAATGAATGCTCCTAATCAATAATGCAGAGTTTCTAGGTATACTTATTTATTTTAGTTACCTTTTTTTTTGTTCCAAGTGGATGGACTGCCATAGGTAGCAGGTGGTGTACTGCAAAGGGAATACAAATATTATTGATTTTATCCAGGTCCTCCAGTGAATGTGCTGCTCTGTACCTTCATATTTCCTCCAGCACTGTCAGTTCCATAAATGCTACCAGTGGATCATAAGCACAGGAACAAGAACACTTGCAACACCAATTGTCAATCTAACAGCAGGGTGCAGTTGTGTTATGTTGTCCAGTGTTATTTTTGCCATAACACTGACAAAGATGGATACTCCAGCAGTGCTCCTGTGGGTTCCAGCTGATGCAGAGCTGCCTAAATGAGTATGGGCAATGTAAAGGGCTGGAGTGTGGGTGTGTGGTGCATGTGTGTGATAGTGACAGAAGGTCATAGGAGTGGGGGGAGCTGAGGAGAAAAGCCCTGCATTTACCTGTCTTGCCAGTTCCTTAGTTCCAAAATCCTGTTGTCTTTAGGTGCCCTTGCAGCTGTGGAAGAAGCTGGAGCACTGTGCCATGACCACGCTTTGTGGTTGCACAGGTTACATGACAGCAGTTTGACACAAACAGCTCTTGCCCTCACTGGTCACAGAAAAATGACAGATTGCTGTCCAAATATTTCACTGTATTAGTCCAAGACTACTGTAAGAGTTGTTCTGTGTGATAATTCAAATCAGGATGATCTTTAAAACTGTTCTTATTCTTCTGTTTTTGCTTTCCAAATAGAATGATGTTTGTAACTAAGGAAGTGTTGGTGTCCTCTGTTATATTTTAAAAAAGAAGTAAAAAGATTAGGAATATTGAAGTAACTCAATGTCTTGCTGCTCAGTTAGTGCTGTCTTTTCTCAGATTACTTCCAAATTAAGATGATGCTGTTTCTAAATGACTTTCAACTTTACTGGACTTACTAAAACTGGAGTTTATAGAATTTAAGCTGAATATCAGCTATTTGAAGATCTTAGTTTTGACTTCCTTGCTATATGTGAAAATATGGAAATGACATGGAAATGACATGGAAAATGGAAATATCTGGGGCTCATTCTGATTCCCAGTAGACCACTTATGCCCTAACATGCTGTCACCCCTTTCATATCTTGGCTCTTATCCGGGACTCTGTAAGCAATTAATCAGTAACCACTAAAAGGAAGTCAGTGAAAACTTGCCACACTCCTTTGTGTTGCTGGCTTGAGTAGCACTCATTTGTGAAGGGAATTCTCCTCTTCTTCACATTTTATTTGCTTTCATAGGAATTAGAGCCATGCATAACATGAGAAGCCTAGATCCTAACACAAACAAAGAAATGAAGGCCCCATGGCCAGCATTCATTCCTCTCTCATCTTCATCCATCTTCATAGTTTGCAGCATAACACCTTCCACACACCTGATTAATACTCAGATTTTGAAAGTTGAATCTTGCACATTTTCAGCTCTTTACTCAACCAAAAAAACCCACCCAAAACAAACAACCCAACACCTCCCTGCCCACCACCCCCCCATAAAAAAAAACAAAACAAAAAACCCCACAATCAAACCAAATTAAGCATCTTGAAATTCTTAAGCACTGCTTTCGGTAGCCAAAAGAAGCCAAATGATGGGCATCAATATTTAGCTTGCTAGGGGAGACTAGTGTTGTCTGCAGGCAGAATGTAATCAGTAGATAATGAATTTTTCTTGTGTTCAGAGATTGAGACTGCCTGAACATATGGAGGTTAATCATGGGAAATGTTGAAATAAATAAACAAAAAATGCCTTTAAATCATCACCACTGTTTCAGGGAACGAATGGGACAAATGATGTGCTGGATTTTTTCAGACTCTAAGTGGTTGATTATTACATTTAAAGGCATACTTGTTTCACCTTGTAACTAGGTTTTATGAAGCAATACTTTTAATAGGGAATAAGTGTATAGCAAACATTCTATAACTTGAATTTGTCTAGTTTTGATTTGAAGTGTTGCTTGCATAAGCCGCTGTTGATAGGCATGAAAGCAGATATTTATTTTCCAAATGTTTGATGAAATCAATGGACTCAAGAAATGTGCTTCAGGCCAAAAATTTGACCATCATGTCCAAGCCAAGTGTGAAGCATGAATATGGCTTGAAAATCAGCTGTGGAAAGAAAACATGATTAGGGGTTTGCCTTGCAGGATCCCTGCTGCATTAGGGATAGTGTTTCTCACATATTTGCTTTTTGTTTTCCATGTGAGAGCTTGCAGAGGGGCCCATCTTGCCAACTTCTTGACAGGGCTTTTGCCTGGTCCCTCTGTGGATTGAAGATACGCATTTGGCCCACTTCCCATTAGCTAATGGGAAAAAGACAAGCTGTCTGTGGGTCTCAGCCCATTCAGGTTCTGAATGGTTGTCTGAACTCAGTAGTTACCTTCCCAGTTCTGGATCTCTGAGGCTAGGATCTTTACACGGCAGCAATCATCTGCTTTGACTTGCACTCAACTTGCACTGAGTTGCAGGAGACCAGCAGGGTGAGTGGGAGAGCTGTGAAAACCTACTTACAGAGGAGGTAATATTTCCTTCCTCCTTTCCTTGTGGAAGGAAATACTGTCCTCTCCTTGCAAGCATATTGAAAAGCTTTGGGAAAGACCTTGCAAGTGTTGGCTTTCTCTTCTGTGTTTAGGAGCAGGAAAAGAGGGGGAAGGAAGCTGTCCTTTGCTCTGACTGTTGGAGGGGTAACACAGCTTGTAAATAATGAAACACTGGGCACTTATGTGAGGTGTGACAAAAACACCTTTCTCTGCCTAGCTTGCAGGTGAACAGCATTGTGGATTTTTTGTTTTTCTCCTAAGGAAAAGTGGGGGAAAAGTTCTGTAGAAGTGCCAGTGCTATAGTACAGCCTTCACACCTTGAGGCAAATAGTTATGGCTGTAGACACTTCAGGCTGTGAAGGCCTGTGTCATTTCTTGCTGGCATGTGGCACAGCTATCAATTCTCTGTTTGGGCAGAGCTGTCTCATCAATCAGTGCTCGTGCTGCTTGTCCAGGCTGGGAAAAGCATATTGTAATAATGACAATAATAATAGCAATCAAAATAAAAGGGCTGCTAGGAGAGCATGATGGGCCCTCCCGTTGAGAATGCATTGTAAACATATTGACAAATGGAAATGTAGTTCAGTCTATTTACTGCTCTGTTTCCTTGAATGCATTTTGATGGTATAGGATTGCCATGTCTTGTGCAGGGTGGAGAGTTACTTCATGTTTTGTTCTATTTATGTGTGGTGTAATTATGAAGTGGGAATGGAATTTCAAGTTGTCTCTCACCTGGGGTATGAATCTTCTACTCAGTGCAGCTGAATGCACACATGCTTGTTTTCACAGCACCAACAATCTACATTAAAAGAGTGTTAAGGCTGTGAAATAAGTGTGGAGAGTAAGAGATGACTGAATCTCCAATCCAGTGATGTGGGGTTTAAAGCACTATCAGGCTACTGAACCACACTCCTCTGCTACTCAGCAGAAGTTTAATACTTGGGGGTGTGTTTCTGTGCTTATTTCATTACTTGAATGGATTTCCCCTGGTACTTAAAGTCCTGTGTCAGCTGATACTGGTGGGCTAGTGCTTCTTTGGATATTTTATGCTTTCTTATTCTTTGAAATAACAGAAAGCAAATACCCTTCTGAAATGACAAGGGTGTGTGAGCAGTGCCTGCAATGCATAAGAAACAAGTAAAAATTTACCCATGTAAGCTTGTACTTGATATGTATTTATATTGTATAGTATATTCAGCTAATCAATTTATGTAATTAGCTACATTTAACCATATATTTTTATGTAAAGAAATACATGCTCTTTACTGAGCACAGTTTAGGTTTTTTTCAATAGATTGTATTGTGGCCTGAATATGAAGAACTTGGCCCTCAAAATAGCTGCTTGAAAATGTGTTTTTTATCCAAGAAATTTAAATTTAAAGTAACCTTTAAAGTACCTTTCTAGTTAATGCAGCTGTCAGAATTCTGTCTGAAGTTGTTGCTGTTCATCACATGTATGTTATTTTGTGTACAACTTCAGTGGTGTTTGGAAGATTCCGTTTAAAAAAACCTGAAGTATCTGCCTTCTCTTGTGAGGCTACTAGTGCAAATTGCTGTATTTCTATCATATGAAAGTTTCACAAATGGAAAACATAATGTAGCATTGTAAATTAGGCATGTTTTGAAAACCGCTTTTGGGTTTACAGAATTAATTTTGAGGCTTGGCAGGGCTTTTCTCTGCATTTTGAATGCTTATCCTTTTCATGTATTCTACTTGCTTGAGAGCACAGTTGTTCCTGGAAGTTAATGGAATTTAAACAAGAACAAATGCAGTAAAGTTTTTCTAGTTAATTTTCCCAATTCTACTTCTAGATAAAGTGTATCAAAATTCAGGATATTTGTTCATAATATATTTAAGTTATCTCCACCTCAAATAGGTATTTTATAATGAAGTACAATTTTTTAAATCAGGATTTTTCATTTTGTCTTTTTGATCTCTAAGAACATGAATTTTGCTTTCCTTTAGCAATTATTTCCTTTTTTGTGTCTGTGTCTGAACTCTTATCTCTTCCATGGAGCTGAAGCACTTAATAGCTGATGCCTGAAAAAGATTTGGAATAAGTGAGTGCTGCTAGGTCCAGCAGACAATGTTTTATTGCTGTAAAGACCGATCAGTTTTATGATCACTTTGTCAGCTGTTGAAAATGTGATGCTGTGGTTTGCAGAGTAAATTTAAATAAGGCATTAAATTCTCCTATAATGCTTCTGAATTAGACAGAATTCTCAGATTCTAGAGGCAGAAGCAAAAACTGTAGGGAGACATTCCTGCTTAAGCCTCTCCCTTTCACAAAGGAAAGCTGTTCCACAAAGAAATCATACTTATTACTAAAGCCTGAGCTTTGTTAGACAACTTCTGCCTGAGATTTAAAACAAACAAACAAACAAACAAACAAAAAACAAAAACAAAAAAAACACAAAAAACCCCCAAAAAACTCTCCTTTACATAACATGCTCCTATCTCCATTTTAATTGATGCCAACTGATTTTATTAATTTTGTTTTTTGGGAGGCCAATGTCATGTTTAGTCCTTCGAAATAGAGACATTTCCTCTTTCCTGATCAAATAAACTGTTCTACCATTTGTATCTTTGGCCACACTCAGCTTCTCTGCTGATTTGGGACTTAAACCAGGGACATAATTAACCACGAATGAGGTATGACTAAGTGTTGTGTGCCTTACCCCTCTAATAATGTATGACTAAGCATTGCGTGTTTATTGGCATTCATCTAGTTACAAATTTGATATTGATCATTGGAGTATTTGATGAATATTGTACTGTTTGGGATAGCAATTTAAGGAGACTGTTGTTGTCAAAACTGATTGAGAAGGGTTGTGTGAAAGTAAGGACATTTGTTTCTGTACTTGTGCCATTTATATAATAAATTCCTGAATGCTAAAGGGAATGCATAGATCAAACCCACTTTTGGTCGTTGATCCAAAACTCTGATTACTGTTTGATTTTTTTTTTTTTGCCAGCATTAAGATTACAAAACAAAATAAAAAAACCCCCACCAACTTTTCAATCAGGAGTTAGAACCTGAAATAGAAAGAGCAGGGGAGGTGTTCTGTTGTGCAAAAGCTCAGACTAGAATATTACAGGGGTTCCTCTGGTCTTCAATACAGATCTGAAGTTAGATGTCAGATTTATGCTGTTCTGAGACTGAATTGAAGCCTAGAGAGGAAACATACAAATGTGGTGGAGATACTAGTAACTGAATTCATGCTATAGAGCATGATACAGAGAACTCAGAACTTTGGTTTTGGCATTCATAAAATATGATGCTGGTCTTTTTCTGCCTGCCACTGCATTGATGGTTCTACACTTTGGTGCTTTGCAGGGTTTGCAACAATACCAGTTTTCATATGAGATGTTTTTGCTGGTGGTGTTTTCCCTCTACTGTGCCTTTGCTTCATCAGTGTTTGTTTCTCCTGGAGGTGGTTAGTGATGACTCCAGCAAAGAGACTTCTCAGCAAGAACACTTGACATAGACATGGTACCATGTCCCTGTTTAACTGGTTCCTGTGAGTTCATTTCCAGAGCCCTGGCATAGGTACTTTGCAGGTGAAAATAAATGGATGATGGAGTAGAGAATTCATCTAGAGGCTGATAACTAGGGTAACTAGTCAGCATAACAAGGAGTTCATGACATTTGATGTGTTTATATCCTTCTGGTATATATAAAACAAGTAAGAATATTTCTGATCATTCAATAAACTGGCCTAAGAAATCAAAATAAATTAAGAGTAGCTAATTCCTGAAATAGTCATTTGGATGATTGATAAAACCAAACATTATTCACAGTCTCAGAAGTGCATCTTTGTGTATTTGCTTGATGAGAAAAATAAGCATCTTAAATTTAGGAGCAGGCCAGAAGCTGTGCTATGCTCAGTCCATGGGATGATGGGCTCCTGCCTCTCCCATGCATGAGCAGCCAGTCATGCACCATGGCCATGGGAGGCCTGCTGCCTTTTAGGGAGGCATGTGTAGCAGCTGAGTGCAGGGCAGCAGGAAGCCAGGCTTATTTCCTTGGATGTAACTGAAAAGGAAGGTCCAGATCTGTGGCTGATAGGTAGAAAATCTCCCTGTTCCACCCGTGACAGCCCAGCCCCACCTCTGTTTGGCTGGGTGAGCACAGTGGCATCACTGCCTGGCTCACAGCAAAGTCTGGGAGAGAGCTCTGTGTGGTCCTGACTGTGGCTCCCAGAGGGGCCTTCGATCTGGTTCCTTTTTGTTTTGTCCAGGGCCACTGATGAACCCCATGACCCAGGTGTGCCTCCTGTCCCCAGACCCTGGGACCTGATGCTGAGGGCCACCAGAGCTGCTGGCTTGCCTTGCCCTGGCAAGCAGCTGCCCTTTGCTGCTGCTGAAGATACGCTGTGTCTTGGTCTGTGCTTTCTTGAGGAATCAGGTGCTGGAAACCATAGTGTTTGATTTGCCTCTTTGTTTAGCTATGGTCTTAGCTCTACAGGGGAAATAATGTTAGTATTTCTGGTAGCTTGTGACAGAAAATATCTCTTTGATGTCTTGCTCGTGGAGTGTAATGAAACAATGCCGTGATGGCCCAAGACCTTTAGTAGTGTAATAATGGTGGTTTTCTGCACAGTGGGGTGTAAAATGTGGTACCTATGACATTTCTTTTGACAGACATGCAGCACTTGAAAAAAACGGGTTTTCAACTACTGAATGCTTCTTTACAAACCTGAAATGTGCTGGTGATATGAAAGATTTCTAGCAAGATGTTAATGAAATGTAGTGGATGTGGGTACCAGCCAGGCCAGCCAGAAAAATATTTGCAACAGTTCTACATGTAAAAAATCATGAAGCAATGCTTCCCTTTGTGATGGGAGGGGAGAAGGTGACAGCCACCAAGCAAAAGCTGGCTGTAGAGGCAGTGGAAACAGTGGTTTGTCTAGGGGTCATCATGCTGCAGGACTGTTTCAGAGGTGCTGGAACAAGGCTGGGAATAGTTTGGAGTTGTTCAGCTGTATGAAAGCATGGAGAAATGATGATCCTGAGAAATGTTTCAGCTGGTGGAAACTTCTTTTTATTTTTCCTTTTTCTATGACAATTTTAAAATTAGGGAGAAATTGTACAAATTTTATTCATGTTACCCACATTAACACAACATCTTACCCTTCAGTGAAGTCTCCTGTATGCACCTCCTGAGTGGAGAGCAGAAGAATGGCTACATTAATGTATTGCAGTAAAATGGGAAACTAAATTGATGGAAGTCAGTGGTAGCAGCTTTTGTGTATCAGGGAAGCATACAACAACACAAATTCTGCAAACAACTCGATTCCCACAGGCATGTTCTTTAGAGTTTGTGGATTCCTTTGTTTTTTGTTATCTTGTGGAAGAAGATGCTTGTGGCAGTGACCAACACTAATGTGCTAAATATGGAAAGTCTTGGGAAAGGTGAATTTTGAGGAAAGTAGTCACAATCTTGTTTAGCTGCTTATACCACATTATCTTGCTGGTTCCCTCTTTTCAGAGTACTGGATTGTGTTGCTAGCTTCTATGTATCAGTGCTGCTTGTAGATTATGTACTTTTTTTGCCGTCTATGCTTGCTTCCAAACACTTACCCTTCTGTCCTCGTCTACACAAGGCATATAGGCACTTCCAGCTTACTGTGTTCCTACTTAGTGTTTAAAAGTCTTTACTCTGGATCTAAACTGAGGTAATTTTTCTCCCAGATAAATAAAGGTACAGGTATTGAAATAATCATGTAAATATAAGATGCCCTAATTTAGTAGAGCCAGTAAATCTACTTCATCAACTATTTACTAGGATATTAAGAATACACATGCATAAAAATAGAATGAAGTCGCAGCTAAGTCTTTGCCCATATTTTTCCTAATATAAGTATTTAGACGGAAAACTTAAGCGGCCTGAAGTGTTATGTTGGCTGATAACCTTTTTCTTAAGGGCATGGGAAGATTGTGTGACCTCATTGTTAGTCCTACAGGTGTATTTTAGCTCCCATACTTCTTCATAAATTTACCATGCTAACTTAAGTCAATAAATGAACTCAGATGAAACTTATTAAAATCTAACTTTGTCCACATCATTAATTGCATGACATTTTATATTCCTAGAACAAGCATCTCTACTGTAAAAGAACCTACCTGCAAGGTCATCTGTCCTTGCAAAGTTATGGATTATAAATCTGGCCCAAGTATTAACGCTGATAGTAATTTTTGTTCTTCTCTTGCTCATAGTTCATAGTATTTTTTAATAATGGCATTATGGGACCTTATTTTAGCTGAATCTGAGCATTTGAGTTATTTACAAGCTGAGAGCCCTTGTCTGTACTATTAATGTAGATTTTTGAAATAAAGTAATGAAATCTATGGTTTACTGTGTGCATAGAAACAACGTGAGTATAAGTAGAAATAAGTAAATTCTGGAAGTAATTACTTTCAAACATTGATATGCACACCCAGTGTATTGATCTGTGTTAATGTGATTATCTCTAGGTAGTGCCTAAGCATTGTAGCTCCCTTCCGTGAAATCTCTAAGTTTTTCCTTGTTGTGCAAGCAGATGAGGCTGCTCTTGTCATTACATTATGTGTCTTGTTCCAGAGATGGGGTCTCTGACTCATTGTCTGTTGGCTTTGCTGAGTGTATTCATGCTCTGCTTGTACTCCTCCAGAATGTGAAAATACAGTTTTAGCTGGCTGTGTCGGTGTTGCCTGTTTTTTGATCACTTGTTGCTGCCTTCTTCTGCACTGACTTGTGTCTGTGCTCTTTGCAAGATCCTTTGTGGCTTTAGATGTTACATCTCCTTCCTCATTCATTACTGATAATAATTGCCTTCTCTCTGTAATCAGAGATGAGTCCTGCTTAAAACTTAAAAGATTATCTTCATTATTTTGCTTACTCTCATACCAGGTAAGAAATCCTAGCAAATATCTCTAAATGTATCTGTTCCGCTCCCTATTAAGGCTCTGTTATGTTAAGGCCTGAACACATCTTGGCTGGACTGCTCATGGTCTAAACCATTTCTCTTCCATTCCCAGAAAAGATGCTTCAACGTGATGGGAATGAGCATGGCGAGGCTGGGAGCAGGGGCTGGGTTTATGGCTGGGGATGGGATTTATCTGGCTTGTTTTCCCTGCTGCTCCAAGGGAAGGGCCCAAGGACCACAACTCCTCATGCTGCTGCGTGGGGTCTCATGGCTTTACTGGCTGTCCTGTCTGTAAGCCACATGTTCTCATGTACTGCAAATATAATTACTCAGCTTTTGGGACAGATGCTATCGTCCTGGGGTTTATGCAGTCTCTGGCACAAATGTAGGATTGTTGCAGTAGAAACAGTGTATAATAATCAATGGATTTTATAGAGAGTGCTTTATCTAGTTAAAGTTCTTTAACCAGAGCTTTAGCTGAAAGAAAGTACAAATACAAAGCTGATAGAAAATTGAAAATGTTATTTATTTAGGAAAAATGAATTTAAGTGTGGGCTTTTTTAAACTGGTGCTTTATGTTGTATGTTCTTTCCATATATTATTTTTATTCTCACTTATAGTGTTTGGCATTAAACTAGACAGTAAGCTCTCCAAAGCACAATTGTTTTCCCAAATGTATTTGTCTTGCAAGTAGCATACTTTCATCTTAAGAGAGCAGCTTCTTGCACAGAATAATAAAAAGCAATAGTAGTTACTTTTGTTTGGAAGTAAAGCTGAAAATTATGTGGACTGTATAGAAAAAGTGTAAAAACTGTAGGCTTTGTTTATGATCTCCCTTCCTATGTGCTAGCTTAAGCTATAAGCTACATGTATAGTTGTGGCCTGTGAATATACTTCTTTAAAACAGATACAAGATCACATCCTGATGCATCTGTTCAAAGATTGTTATAATCATCACTGGTTACAATTGTAGATTATTTTAGTAAGAGTTTTCATCTATTTTACTCAGATTCCATTTTTTGCTATTGATAATGTTGCCACGAGCTTACATCTATTTTGATATCGAAAATGTGACTCTCTGTCTCTTATGTGATTGCCTCCAAGGTTGTACATGGGTTCTGTTGAGGGAAAAATAATTTTTTTATGTAGAAAAAGATTTATTACATAAGTAGGGTGTGTGTGTATGTGTTGGGAGATTTTTAAAACGTGATCTTCATTTTCTGCAGCTCTGCAACCTGATATGAGCTTTCCAGTTTTCTGCAGTATTTAAGTTAATTTAAGGTCTGCAGCTCTTGAAACTGTGATTTGTATTTTAGTCAGGAATAGTATTGCTAAAGTTCTTGCTTCTTCTCTGTTTCGTGACCCATTGTTATTCATATGTTCTTTTCTCTGTTCTAATTTTAAAACCGTCTGTGTTCCAATTTAGTTAAAGTGTTCAATGTATTCCTTTTTATGTTACTTAAAAGTTTTTGTATCTCTTAGCGGCTTGATTTCAGAAAGAGATCTGATGGAACCAGCTGGCTGAGAAATGGATTTCTCCATTTCACAGGAGAGCTTCCCTACACTTATTTTAGAAAAACGATCTCTTTATTTCTCCAGCACCCCGATTTGAAATGGAAATGAAGTTCCAAATGTTCAGTGGAATTCAGTTTCTGAAAAAAAATCTTTCAGATGTATCAAGCTAAAAAAAACCCAAACCCAAACTCTGATGCTGTTTTAATGATTTCTTTAACATTTTACTTGAGATATTTTCAATGACCAACATGCTAATGTTTTGGTCCCTTTAATCTGATTTTGTTTTCACTGCTCAGAGAAGTGCAGAGAAAAGAGTAAGTACCTTTACAAACAATAAAGTACAGGAGACTCTCCAGCCACAGTGTGAGAATACATATAAAGAGAAATAAAATATCCACTGAACATTGCCTAAACAACCATGTTTTGGTGAGAATTGTGGTCCTTGTGTAGCTGGTAACAAACATGGGAGTCTGTGGCTGTCCCTGCATCATTTCAGCCACCGTTGCTCAACATTCAAAAGCCCAACAACACTTGTGCAAGTTGTGTAGGCACAAATAGAGTGTGTTTTGTCCATGTAAATGTTCTGGGCATTTACCTGATTCCTGGATAGATTTTTAAAAATGTTTGAGGTCCCCAGCTGCTGTAGCAGCTCCTATGGATAGAGATGTATGCTTGAAATGTGCTGAAGTTAAACACTGCCTCATCTTGCAAGATAAACTTTCAAACCATGTTTGGTGTGGTTAGTGTATGTCCTGGGGCTGAGCAAAAGGGGGAGGGCTGTCTCTCACAACAGTATTTCTTTATCAAGGCAAGATAAAAATCTCCTTTTACACACCCAAATATCTTTCTTGGCTGCAGCCATGCAGTGTGTCCTCAGTACAGCAAGCTTTTTGTGCTGCCACACGTAACCGTGGGCTGCAAATTGCTGTGATCTGTTACTGCTGCATTTAGCAGTAACAGTACTTTTAAATCAAATGACTCCTGAGTGGTTATCTTGATTAAAGCACTTGAATGAATAAATAATGCAGTGGACTTAATAGTAAGAAAAGAAATAGATCAAGTGGAGCTGTAATTCATGAGAGGATATATTTTCCTCACTTTTTGATTTTATGGATTATTTTGACATATACTTAGTCACAATGTTTTTTGGTTTTTAGGGTTTTTTTGCAGTGTTTTTGTTTAGTGTACTAACATACACTTTGATCTGTTGCTATGGTATTTAATAGGCAATTCTGATATTTAGCCTACAGTATCTTTCCATAATGTACAGACTAATGAAGATTTGCAAGCACTCATTTCTTCTATGTTTTCTCTAGAAAATGAGTATGAAATTTAGAGCTTAAACTTTGTAGCTCTTTGTGCTGGTTTTGCATGAAGGAAGATGAAAATTAAGGTGTGTAATGCTGAACCACCAGTATGTTTTGATTTTCAGTCCTGAGATGTTGCCTTGCAGACCTTTGTAATGTAACAGCAAAGATGGGACGAAATCACAGGCTAGGTAGGTTGGAAAGGGCCACCATGGGTCAACTGGTCCAACCTCCCTGCTCAAGCAGGGTCATCCCAGAGCACATGGCACAGGGTTGTGTCCAGACAGGTCTGGAATATCTCCAGTGAGGGGGACTCCATATCCTCTCTGGGCAACCTGTCCAAGAGAGTTGCACAGAGGTTATGGAGTCTCAGTCCATTGCACAGTAAGGAAGTTCAGAGAAGGGCAGTTCGAAGTGGGGATTAGTTTTACCAATTCAGACAAATGTGCTAGGGTCTGGTGATGGGCATGTTCAGCTAGTGAACAAGGGAAGGAAGCATCAGCTTCCAGTTCTCTCAATGAAAAATGTGGGGTACATTGTTTCTTGCCTTGGGAGAGAAACTGTGCTGTTAAAAAATACGTGTTCAAACAATCAAACAGGTTCCTTCCCTCCCACCCCTCCTAGAAATATTTGATCTAATTTGACTGACTACTAAGGTAAGGGACATAATCCTCATTCTCCACTGAAATTAACAATTTAGGGAATGTCTGTCTTGTTCAGAGATGTGACAGAATGGAAAAAACAAAGGATATGTCCAAAGATTGGAGTACTGCTTCCCCTTGTAATTCTGTGCCTTTTGCTAGAGCAAAAACAATTTTGAAGCATTAGTGAACTTTGGAGTATAACACCAAATTTAAACAGAAAAAAACCAACTCAGCAACCTATTCACTTTCCTCAAACTATACCATTTTTTAATTACTCTGCTCTCTAGCAGAAGATAAATAGCTCCTGAAGATAAACAACATTTTTTATTGAATTTTGCTCTTACAAACAAATAGCTCCCTTGGAATCCAACCAGGTCCATGGATGAAGATAACTCTTTACAAGAGAAAATTGTGCCTGCTACACAGTAAAGAGGTGATGTAATAGACAATTAATACCCAGTCAGTCTAAATTGCTGACAAGAGCAGGTTGCAATCAAATAAAATGAAAGCACTGGAGGGTGAAACAAGTGAGAGGAGTTAACATTGAATTTTGTACATATAAGTCTTAACTCTAAATACAAATTATAGAGGAATTAAAGGAGCATAATGCATATGGAATCCCTCTGATTCCAGCCTTTCTCCTGAAAAAATCCAGTGAGTCCTTTTAGCATAGGGCATTTGTGGATTGGTGATGTATGGGTGGGAGAGGAAAACAAGCCTGACTTGTGGTAGCAAGAATGTAGATATGCATATGAATTTTGTATGTTGCCTTGAAAGAAGTAATCAACGTCATCCTGAATGAAAAGACCATGTTTTTAACTTCTGCTATCCCTCTTGTGATGTTACTTGTAAAAAAGTTTGGTGGCCACGATAGAAAACTGCCTCTGCAGTAGCACATCTCTGTTAATTGAGGGATCTGGCTGCTCGACTAAGGTGTAGAAGACCTAGGTTTAATGCCTCTCTAGTCTGAGAGCTTTATTTCCACTTTGTTTCTCAGGGCAGTGCATTAGGCACTGATCTAGAATGTATGCTGGACTGGATTATTCTCTCATTTGCTGTAATTGACATTAGAATCTTTGTATAACCAGTTCAGTATGAGCTGGTGGGGACTAAACCTGTTGCCACTAACCCAGGTGTAAGTTTCATCCTTTGACCTAATGGAGTGGTCCCCAAGGTGGAGCTGGAGGAGGGACATTCAGTCTGCTCTCCTGTGCACTGGGTAAATGCCCTGGGGATGGAGTGGGATGAGAGCACAATCTTGGTAAAACCACAGTGGTGGCAGCACAACTGATTTTATCATCAACTTATCATGATTAGCTCTTTGCCATACCTGTGAAGACGCCTGAGAGGGGAAGCAAATATTCATTCACCAGGGCACAAAAATGGTTTCATTCTCAGCTTTGATAATGGCCATGGAATATCCCTCTTGAGTGGATGCAAAGTCATGTCCTTTTTAGCTGATGCAACCACGAAGCTGGTAACTCCTGCTTGCACAGGGAGAGCTGTTCTGGCACGTGCCCCTGCTTGGTGGGAGCCTGGGGCAGAAAGGTGTTCTTGTGCTGGGTGCTCGTAAATGATCTGAAGACGAGTGAAAATCGATGCACCCTTGGCAAATTATGATTTGGGAGCTCATTATCTCTTTGTGAAACTCATTTTCCAGCCTACTGATTAGGCTTATAAAAGCACAGTTTTAATATGCCTCCTGCCCTGTTTTTAATTCCCTGGCTGACAGTAAAGAAAATTCTGGCCAACTCTCAGGACAATTTATACTCTTCTTTTATCTTGATGGCATATTGATCCTGCTGAACATTACTTCTGCAAAATAATGAACATGCATCTTAAATGGAGTTCATAGAGGTTGTGTAGTAAGCTTTTTTCTTCCTAGAGGCAGTTTGCTGCCTTTGTGTTCTAAGAGCAAGTGCAACCTAGGAGGAATGGGTCAAGGCTCTTATGTGGAAAAATCTTTCTGATCTCTGTCACTCTTTTCTACTCCTTTATTAGAGGTTCCTGACATTTAACGGTCTTATTGTTTTGAAGTTTTAATCTTGCATTAAATTATAGAAAATTGTCCCAGTAACTACAACAGTGACTGGGAAAAATCTTATGGAAAATGGTCTTAGAAATCTGTCCACGTATTGACTAATCATGGGAAACTCTGCATTTATTCCACTAAAGCTGCATTTGCTTTTTCTTCTTGAAAATAAGTAGCCTAAATCCCCCCTGCCTCCAAAAATAAGAGACCCCCAAAAGAAACTTCTAGTGTAATGTAAACCAGGCTCTAAATCTCAAAAACCCACTTATGCCAAAGGAGGTGAGGGGAACCATTTGGCTTGGGGAACTTCACTGGTGTATTAAAGTACATTAAACTCTCATCCTACCTTACTTGGTGATTGCTTTCCTTCCTGGAGAAGCCCCAGGCTGTGGGTGCACACATGGTCTGCAGCAGTGCTTTACCCCTGTTCACTTTGGGCTCTCACTGAGCTGGAGCAGAAGCTGGGACTATCCACATGTAATTTTTCATCATTGTGAGCAGGGTCTGACTCTCTGAAAAGGAAATAAAGGTTATTCAGGATCCTTCCCTGGAATAATGACAACTTCAGGCATATTTCTTTGCAATGCAAGCTAAACTACCTGTATTTTTCCAACAAATAATTATTGCCTCATTCACCCTACACTCTGGAGGAGAACAGGCTCGCAATCCTATGAAAGAGGTAATCTTTCAGCAACTTAACACTAAACTTGAGAACAGATGAAATAAGGAAACCACTTAGAGGAAAATGACCTCTCTGTTGTAGCCCTTTCTCAGAAATAGAAGATTTGCTGTTCAGCACCAGCAAGTGTGTAGGGAACCAGCTGAATGGGAGAATCTGTCCACTCCTCTAAGTACTTAATGGGACACTTATTTCCCTTTTCTAAAGAAAGGCTGGTGATATCTGCATTTAGTTGAAGAAGCTAATGGCAGAGGGAGACAAGAAAAAAGGCTATGCTGTAAAGCAAGAGGACCAGGTGGATATTCCTTTCAGGTCAAAAACGCCCTTTCTTTCCCATCTGAGGGATGAGAGGGCTTCTGCAGAAGAAAAAAATGCTTTAACTACTGAAAAATTAAGTATAATCTAGGATAGGAATAAAGACTGTGGGTTTGGCTGGGAGGTGGAAATGTGTTCATAAAGGAGGGTGCCTCAGTTGTTACATACAAGTGTGTAGTGTTTAGGATTCATCTAATGATCACAAAGAGTGTCCATATTTGGAAATCGTAGCCTTAAAAACAAACTTTGCCTTGTGTGTGAAAAGTGTAACTCTCTGTGACTGGAGATAAAATAGCAAATGGTAACACAGTGACTTATTTATTTGTTTTTAATTTGGGACAAAATAAAAAATTCCTGTATTATCCAAGAGGAAGTTAAATTCCAGATTTATTTTCACACTGAGCTGTCAAGTCTGTAATTGTCAACACGAAAATGCATTTTCAAAACAGCCACAGGCAAGCTAAGGTCACCTACGGTGTAGGTGTAGATCAGATGTAGATTCTGCAAGTAGGGGCTTAAAAATCTAAAACTCAAAAGCAGAGCTATGAAATAAAAAGGAATTTTCAATCAAGAAATGAGCCGATTTTAATGCTGTTCTAAAGCATAGAGATTATGTATTTGTTGCCGAGCAGGCAGGTTTGCATAAATCCAGAGAAGCTGAAGGAGTCTTGAGTGTATTTTTTATTCCAAATCCCAATTTGTAATCACAGCCATTTCTTATTCACATTTACCTCTGCCAATACTGAAATATGTTGGTCTTTTGATGTGTGTTGTTGTGTGCTAGTAAAACTAACAGGGATTTTTCTATCCCAGGTCTGTGGTCTATATCCAAATGAAACTGATGCCAGGGTTATTTACAATCTGTTCAGGTCACGTTTTTGCCTTTGGTAAAACTTTGCCTAAACTGGATTTGGGTTCTGTGATGTTTCAGTGCAAGTATAATTTCATGATCATTTTTCTCACTTGTGCTCCTTGTTCTGCTAACAGTTTGCGTTAGAGAGATTTAAATTGCAGTTGCTTTGGCAAGATAGAAAGTGAACTAGCTGGTTTTGAGGTTGAATACAATTCAGTTAAAACTGGTGTGCACTTTCTCTAGATGCCGATAATGTAAACAGCCATGACAATTTTTAAGCCATGTGTTTGTGTGAGTACATTTGCTTATAACTAGGGAGGAATCTCTCATGCAGTATTGATTTTTTACACTTTTTTTCCTTGTGGTTACAGCACACATTGATTAGGTACAGTTAGAATTATATAAATTGTTAATCCAGTTTAGCTGGGGTTTGAATTAAATCTGATCTTTTAGAAAAGAAATTTGGGAAGTAATGTGAATTACTTATATCAAGGGGCTCAGTGTGCACTTCATACTGAGAAATGCCTAGAAAAGCAAGTGTGAGGGGGAGGCGGTTTAAATGCAGATGGATACAGCTATGAGAAACACAAAACAACTGGAGAAGGATTGGGGGGCTGTTTGGAGGCTTCCAAAATTTCACTGTCAGAACTGAATGTGGATGATGGTGATGAAGTCTATTGAGGAAATCCACAAGAATACTCTCAAATATAAGCCTATGTACACAGATATATGTCCCAAAAATATGCCAAACTTTGACAGGTTATTTTGTCAGAAAGATTTGCTTGCTTGTGTTTTGACAGTTGAGGTTGTTCTTTTAACTATCCTTTTTTTCCCCAGACATATTTTTAACATTTGATGTTGACATATAGTCTACAAAAAGTATATGACTAGAAAAAACGCTTATCTAATTGTGTATAAAATGTCCTCTGTTCCTAAACAATGGAGATGTGCTTTGGCTGAATTGTTCCATTAGAAGGTCATTTAGGCTGCAGAACTCATTTCACAGACACTCCAGCAATCACTGTACACCTTCAGAGCTCATTTCCAAAAAACCCAGAATACCTCTTCACAGAGCAAAGTATTTCACTTTTAAACTGGGAATGGAATTTCATATGGCTTATGACGTTGAAGAATATTTTGTTTTGAAATAGCCTCTGTGCTTCAAGATATCAATCTAGCTGAGGTTTTTAGAATTTCATATTAACAGTGAAGTTCTGATCTGCTCTGTTTTTGGTAAAAGCAAGTGTAAGATAATTCCAGACCTATCTATAAGAGGATAATAGTGATAAAACCCAGGAATTTTTTTTTTCTGGTTAATAATAAAGGATTATATTATCCATCTCATTTTTATTAAGATAATTGCAAATCTGGCAAAATATGTAGTCACATTGTGGGCAAAGCAGCAGTGGAATTTGGTTTGATGTGGACTGATTAAAACTCTTTGGACATAACCTTTTCTATGAAATTTGTTCTCCTCTATTGAGATTTTCAATTCTCTTACCATTTCTCTGTCTCCTCATGGGTATTTACAAATGGGTAGTAAGGTGTGTGGGGACTTTCTAAGTTCTGGAGAAGAGGGAAAAAGAAATATTTTTGCTTATGTGTTATACCTTTCTATATGAATAGAGAAAGTTCCTTAGAAGAAAGTTCCTAATTGATAAAATTAATAATCAAACTGTGCCCAAATCACTTCAAAAATTATGGTTTAGAAGAATCAGCTTGTCTGATTTCAAATAATACACATAAAATATAAGTGAGATGGACACAGGGATTTGTGGAATGGAGACAGATTTTTAATCTGGAAATGAGCAAGATGTCTCTTACTCATAATGAGGTACATTTGGAAAGCTTATTGTGATCTATTCATAGAACTGTGGTCTTATATTTGTTCTGGCCAGAATAACTGTTTGAAATCATACTCAAAACTTTCTAAACCATTGAATATCATGCAGGGTGAAAATAGTTTTCCTTATGAATACACTCTTAGATTAGAGAATCAAATATTTGGAGGGGGGCACATTCTCTTACAGGTTAATGTAGAATAGTTTTTTTTTTTTCATTTGTTTTCTTTTTTCCTGTCAAAGAATTCAGGGATTTCACTTCATTTTAAATGTAATGAATAGAGAAATAACACACTTTATGGCAGGGGAATTCAGAATTCAGTAATTCTCTATGGAGAACTTGAAAATGAAACTTGGATTTTTGAAGGTGTGTGGTATATCCTTAGGTACAATGTTATAGCAGTGAAGGGCTTGTTTTTGCTAAGAACAGGGATTTGTGGATTGATAGCTTCCTATAAATAAGAGCAGTTAATTAATGATGAAACATGTTGGGCTGTTTTTTCACCCTGCCTATGGGGTTTTAATAGATTGAGGGGAAAACTGCTGCCCTTCCAGATGGCACAAAGTGCTTGGGGTTGGGAACATCTAGGTAATCACTGTTTCCCTGAGAAGGATGAGGTGAGAGGTGCTTGTCAGCAAGGACTTTGATAGGGGTGCATGCTGTGACCTGCTGGGATGAGGGTGATGCAGCCACTGTGGGCTGGGCTGCCCCACAGTGCTGCTTTTAACCCACTTCTGTTGACACACACGGGCAGGTAGAAGTGTGTTCACCTCAGCCAAGGTGCTCCTGCAGCTTTTGGGGAGAGCTGTATCTCCCAGAAGAGCACAGCCACAGCTCCTCTGTGGATAGCTGCTGGTGACCACCTCCTTGAGTATGTCTCACCTAAATGCGGACCTGTCCCGCAGTCTTGTGCTTTGTCTCCTTTATTTGTTGAAAAACAGTCTGCAGCAAGGGAAAGGTGGGATGACACCTGTCAGGATTTCATTGTGTTCATACTCCTGCAGAGGAAGGAAACCCAGATGTTGCAGAAGTTGTGATTGCTGTCAGTGGAAACAGAAATTGCACTGTGATTTATGATGATTTGATGTTTTCAATAATCTCATCTGAAGACCAAAAGGCAAGGGATGGCTTTTGGTATTGGGCATGTCTTAAATAATAAAACAACATAAATAGAGATTCTCATTTTGCAAACCTACTCAAGGTTAGACTGTTCTTTAAATGCACTTGTTTTGTGAAACTGATGTTACATAGAGAAATTTTAGTTTGGATTTGTGCGACACTTCAGTGTTAAGAGGAAAATCTGCTTTCCTCTGTCACTGCCCTGACACTGGAAGATGATGAGGAGGTGGCCAGTCAGTGCATCATGTCAATGCTGGTTCTGCCATGGCTACTCTGTGGGGCCTGCCTGGGTTGCCATCAATGTACACACTGTGCTCTGCAGCACTTTGATGTTTAAGAGGAGCTGGTCAAAGTGAAGACATGGCAAAGGCAAGGCTTTTCTCTTCTAAAAACTGCCCCACATCCCAATAAATCCAGGTATCTCAAAGCTGTCTCTATGATGCAAAAGCCTACAAACTACTGTTTTCCTTGGCCAAAGGTGTAACAAAAGCTTCCAGGCATAGATGGTTACAATATAAACTGAAGAGGCAGAAGGAGGAAAAAAATCTAATGCCAGAAATGGGAGTTAAACAACCCCCTCCAAATCCCAGAAACAGAGGAGCAGATATTATGAAGCAGGCTTAGTTTCTAGCAGCTTGATCTTTGCCTTTGTGTGCACTTGGCTTTGTGTGCATTGATGTCCTGTTGGTAATTATCATTCTGTTGACACCTGTATTCATGATGACACCCCTATATCACATTTTCATCACAGCGTGAAATGTCGCTCTTTTTGCTTTTGTTTTGTTTAGTACTGTGAGTTTAGCCCAGAGCTGAAAAAAAAAAAAAGTAGATACTTCTCACAACACACAACAGTACATTGATAACTTTGCAGTTTAGTTACTGATCCTATCTCAATGCTTCCATCTCTCTCCTTCTTCCCACCCCTCTTTTTAAGCAGACAAGGTTTTCCCTCAACAAGCTGATGACAGAAGAATTTCTCCAGGTTGATTGTTTGCCCCACATGGTCCTCTGGATTTCTTCATACAAGTGGAGAGGAGCAGATCAAAAGCCTGCAAGAAAAAAACAAGCAGAGGATTGAAAAAAGCCACCATAAAGAACATACTCAGGTTTCATTCTGATGATGAACAGGCTTGTAAAGTATTCTGAGACCTGTCAAATTTTCCCATCTGAAATCCAGACCTATTTTAAAAAGAATTTTCATAATGAGTGTCTCTTTTCCTCCATCCACAGGCTCAGAGTATTTTCTGAAAAAGTTCTGCAGGGCAGAGGGTTTGAACAGTTGATCACATGCAGGAGCACGGGATAGATGGAGTACAGCTGACTCAACAACTGCAGGGGATTTTGGTAAGTGCCCACCATGTCAGCCAACTAGAATTTACTAAAATATTGGTTAATATCACAGAATTCATTACTTTTAAAAGAAAATTCTTACTTTATCACCTGTCAGACAAATTTAACCTCACCAGGAAATCTCAGTGGTAGTTTGTTGGGGAAGAAGTATACAGGGAATGGCTGATGCAAACATGAAGGCGTTAGCATCCAGCCGTGAGTGACTTTTGCAACTTAGTTTTTGCCTAGGGATACCCAGGCCAGAGTTGCACTATTAATGCTAGTGGAGGAAGGTTATAAGCCCTGTGCAATGTGGAGGCTATCAATGTATGTCAAACCCACTCATGTTGCTTTCAGGAGGGAAACAATCAATTGCTTGAAGAAGACGATGTTATCCAACTTGTGGTGTCAGTCAGCCTGTTCCCACAATCATTGCATTGATGGAGGAAAATTTTGATAAGCAGGACTTCTTATCTGGCTCCACTGCAATTGAATGACAGGAGTTTGTTGATTGGAAATTGCATTGTTTCGGGTCACAAAGCTGACTGGACATGGTAATTGCACCACTTTTGTTTATTTTTAAAGTAATGATAACAGCGATATACTCTTCAATGAAGATTGCCGGGATTTGAAATCAAGTCCTCGTTAAGCTGATGAACTGATACTGTCCAAATTGCCATAGTTACTATAATTGCCTTGTGTCTCTGGGGGGGAAAGCCTTAAGAGCTGCAAAGATAGGATTGCTGGCCCTGCTTGCATATTTTTGATCAAGGAATGGTTTTACCAGTGCATGATGTTTTGTTTTCTTTCAGCTAGATCTTAAGCAGTACTCCTCAGGCTTGCTTTACAGGTTGGCAGGTAAATTACTCCATATCTTGTTTTAAGTTCCAAATGGCTACTACATGGACTCAAAACATGATGAAAGAAATAGCCATAAGTGAATCTCTTCTATTTCACAATAGAAATAGTTTTTCTTTTTAAGTATAAATCTGGGAACAGAATCTCTTTGATTTCACAATTTATGAAATCTGTTGTATTACATGCTTCTTTTGACCACGATATTAGCAGCATTATTTACTGCAAATTTGTTTAAGTTCCAAGGAATAGATAAGGTTGTACTCTACAGCAGCATTATTCTACATCCTTACTGCTTAAGTGTTGTTTCTAAAAGTGGGGAAATTGAAGTAATCATGATGGCATAAACTCTCGGTGCTTTTTGTCAGGGAAGTCTTATTTTACTGGTAACTTTTCAAGCTGCAAACAGATGGCTGCAGTATAACCTACTTGCTAGTGACATCAAGCATTATTTTACTGAAGATTTATATTTATATTGCTCTCTTCAAAACCATAAAAAGAGTAATTAAGTAGAATGATACTCATTTAGATCTTTATCTGCCCGTGTGATTGCAGGGCTCTGGGGTCAGGTAATAGGATTAAGAGCATCTCATCACTAGATCAGTGTGTTTGAATCCAGACCATGGTTAGAGGCGACTGAAGGCCAGTAGAATGTGATGATGCTTCAGGGGCCTATATCAGATGGTTTGACAGTTTCTGTGAATTTGCTAGCTGATGGAACCTGCATAATGATCAGTCGTCTGAGAAGGAAATCTGTAGACTGAATGTGCATGCATGGAAATTGTATTTAAGCTTAGGAACAGTCTCTTAATTCCAGGTTTTAGGGACAGTCTTTGTACACTACCTGTGCAGGGGACGTGACACAGCTTTTGTTTTTGAGTTTTGGTTCAAGATGATCCTGGGTTTGCTTTAGTCTCAGTGATTGTCAAATTGCAATGTCTGCACTGAAAGTGAAAGAAAAACATGATATAGACCAGCTGCAGTAGAGCTAGATCATCCCATTTTTTTTCTAACTATTGGATTAATTAGACAGTATCTTAAACACTGTAGTTGTGTTCATTGCAGATACTTCTATGTGTGCTTGCCAGTGTGTAAGTGAATGTGGCACAGCTGGTGTTTATCTGATGGCTCTTGTTTTGCAATCAGCTTGTTTATAGTATTTTGTAGCTGAGGAAAGATAAAGAAAATGCAACATGATTTTTATTTTAGTTTTGTGATGTGAGTCAGAAATGCAGTGACCTCAATAGGGAATCTGTCAATGTTTTCTGTTGGTTTATGTTTTTGGCGTTTCAGTCAAATCCACTGAAGTTGCACTAAGGAGTTTAACTATAAACCACAAAATTAAAAAAAAAGCAGAGCACAGCGAGCCAAATTATCTGGATTTTAATGATTAAAAGGAAGTCTTGATTTGTCAAGAACAACCAAATTTGAGCAAAAATGATCTTTTCAGGCTACTCACTGCAATAGTCTCCAAATCTTACACTGAATTTCCTTTCTTTTTTTCTCAGCTATCTTGCTGATGTCAAAGTTTTTCTGATGCAGTAGACAATATGAACAGTGTGAAAGTGAGAGGATAATCTGTTCAAAATTGTTTAATTCAGGTCCAAGGCCTTGACTATAAATCGTTTCCTTAAGACCAGTTGTCCTCACAAATCTGCTCTCACTGGCAACATTCTGTGCTTTGTATCTGCACAAATATCCTGTGGGAAACACTGGTTAGTTCATGTAGGTTGGAAGAATAGAATAGAATAGAAATGAGCCTTTTCTGTGAGGCTCAGGAGATGTAATTTTGTGCATTTCTATGTGTGGACCTTAAAGCTGATTTGTGTTTTCGCACTTTATTGAGGTATCCATGGATTTGAAAACATATTTTCAAACAGAGACTTACATTTATTAACTTATCTCTCAGATACATAATTATGTACTTTTATTGTATGATATTATTGGCATGATTTGAAAGATGCTAGCATTTTCTTAACATGTTAAAATAAATGTCTGGAAGAGAGATATAAATATACTGTGGAGGCTGCTTTTGTGGGACTGCAAAGCAAGTATTCTGGCAATATTTAAACTAAAATTCAACTATTCCATCATTAAGCAGAGCTAATGATGGACCAGTGTAGGGGGAAGATATCACATCTGGAGAATATTATTTCACTAGTGGATGTAGGAAACACTAGAATATATCTGTTATTTAGCACAGAGTAGCAGGTAAACAGTCTATTCCATGACCTCAACACCTGCAAGTGAATAAATTTAAATAGACCTAGTAAGTCAAGATCTCTGGCTTGTTCAACAAATAGTTTTTTAGATTTATTTAGACTTTTATAATTATATTTTCACAATAGTCTGTCTCCTTGGAAGAAGATATTATGCTGCTTTGTATAAATCTGGAAATATTTCATAAAGGCACAGTATTCATTTGATCACTCGCTCTCTTCTTACACTGTAAATATGCAGTTAACTTAGTTTATTTTCAGACTAGATTAAAAAAAAACCTTAGTGCATCCAGGAATTGGTTGTAAAAATAAAGACATACACGTATACAAGGTACAATGTTTAAGAGTTTATTAGAAATGTTGTGAAGTATTAAAATGTGGATTTTGGTTTGTTTTTTTTTTTTAACAGCTTATTGGCAGTATGGTACACTAATTAAATTTCCCTAGTCATTAGGCAGACAGAAAAATGTTCTCAGCTGGATTTTTGCCTATCTGAGGTTCTGAGAGGAAGCTCCAGATGGACCCATGCTAGTGCCTCTCTCTAAACACACCTGGTTTTATAGATTCAAGAGCTCTGCATGGCTGTAAGGCTTCTATTATTTACCCAACATACACATTTATTTCTCGCTACAGTAATAAGATTGACAAAAAATACTGAGCTGTGAATTCTGGAAGCAGATGTAGGTTTTCAGCCTTTTGGTGTTCAGCAGGGTTTAGAATTATTATTTCATTACAATTCATAAGCACACTAAGTATTGCTTCCATGTAAATATTTTATGATTGTGAATATGAGTTGCCCATTGTAATGTGCTGGTGAAAATTTGAGGTTTTTCAGATTAAAGTCTAATGATTTTGATGTGGCTTCCTTTTGTGGAAACTTAACATCTCTTTCTCGGACCCTTTGGGTTTTTTTGTTCTGTGAAAGATATTATTGTAAAAAGACTTGAAAATAAATCAAAATTCTTTCAACTTATACTCGAATTTTTTAAACTTTTGAACCAAAGCAAAAGCTTTGTTTTTCAAAAACTGCAAAAATTTCTTCTCTGGTCTCATTTTCCTTGGACAGTACGGGCACCTACTTGATTCACAAAACATGTTGGCATATGAGACTTTATCCATGATTTAGAATTGGTCAGGGAAAGCTCCTGTTTGGTTCTGGTAGTATTTTGATTAAGGAGGTGTTCCAAGCTTTGATCCAATATTAAATTACAAATCTAGTGTCTTATGGAGCTAATTCAGAATTCTTTATAAATTTCAAGATTTTTTATAAATCTCAAGATTTTTTATAAATCTCAAGATTTGAGAGGGAAAATATGACTAGAAAATACATGCAGGTCATTCTGGGGCCACAAAATTGATGCTGAAAGCAAGTCTGTGCCTGACTAATGTGGGCAGTTTTAAATCATGCTCTTTCTCATTCAGTCCACAACTGCTGTGTTCTGAATAGCTACAAGAGAGAATAGTTTACTTTTAAAAACAAAAATATTTTCACATTTTCCATGTGCGAAAAATCAGCTGGTTTTGTACATTCTGAGGTGCACTGATTTCTGATGTTCTTAGTTTTATTATTTCCTCATGTATGTCAAATTACTGCATTTGCTGTGAGCCCTCAAGTACTGTAATTTTGGCAACATACAGGCTGTCCATATGTTTAGTTTCATAGGAAACTCTTGAACTTCAAGGTACATGTGTGTGCCTGTGTGTTTGCATTTGTCATGTACATATGTGTGTGTTCGTGTCTATATATATTTATTTTTTCCATTTTGCAGATTTTGCTAGGTGTCAGGAATGTGATGGCACTATGGGGTCTGAAATCACAGAACACTCTAAAAAAGATATAAGTGTTTCAAAGTCTCAGAACCAAAGATTATCCATAAACAGAAATTTTGTAGTTGAAATGTCTTAGACGTCTTTGCATATCAGTTGCCCTTTTTTCAATAAGAAGTCTGTAAAAAAAAGGCAATTATCACCTTTTGATAGGCTTATCTTTAAAACACTTGCTGTAAAGATCCAAGTCCTGTTTTATCTACACCATAAGACCCAAGGATATAAAGTGGAAGGGGATAGTGAAAATGATCTGCATAATTTATTTCAATAGGATGTATGAGTTAAAAGAGAAAGTTCCACTGAAGAATTTGAGGTAGAGAAGTATTCTTCTGTTTTTGTTCACTGGGTCACTTTTAAGTGATGGCAAACCATCTCGTGTGTGTTTAGAAGCCAAGTGGCTCTGGAGGACCTGACTGTGGCACAGTAAATGCACTTCCCAATTATTCACATCTTGGGCACACGTGCAGAAACAAGTGTGGCAGGATGAATGCAAGCCAGAAGGACAAGGAGCTATTTCATCATGAGGTGATTGAGATGGTCTTGTTGAAGTATGTAGTGATAATTAGAAAATATTTTTATGAGCAGAAGCAGTGT
Organism: Illadopsis cleaveri; assembly: GCA_013399915.1. NCBI lineage: Eukaryota > Metazoa > Chordata > Aves > Passeriformes > Timaliidae > Illadopsis > Illadopsis cleaveri. Next base: position 469,288 of record VXBB01009097.1, on the reverse strand, counting down.
TCCAAGTAATGGAATCATTACTTGTAGGTAGCTAATGTACATTGCTAGACAACATTTAGGCAGTTACTAGGTGTGCTAGGTATATATGAAAACACTTATAAATGCCACCAGCTTATTATGTGCTCATCATATCTATAATTTTCTATCAGAAATTTTTGTTATTACTATTAACTGTTCTTTTTGAAGGACATATCCAGTCAGAAGGCATAAAGATCACCATATTATTATGCTGAACTGCCACACCATGTGAATTAATAATAGAGACTAAGCAGTGGATTATAGGAAGTTCTCATAAAATACAGGAAGAATATTTGAAATAATAATGTACTCAGAAGTCACAACTGGTTCATAAATGCATTTCAATGAAAATGTAGATCTGAATCGGTGAATGCTGTTGACAATGGAAAATTTTTGAAGATCTTTTTAGAGAGGATGAGAAAGAAGAGAAATGAATAGCAGGTCATGACAGAAGAAAGAAGAGGGAATTTATATCAAACTGCAGCTTCTCAGAGGAATTAAATTCCTAAATTGACTGCAAAAGCTTGTCATGTTTAAATCATAAACATCTTTACTTGGGAATTCTCTGCAGGTTTTCTGACATGGTGAAGTTTATGAAAGCAGAGACGAGGGCTTTGTAAAGTGATAACAATTAAAGTGAGGGCTGCGTGTTGCAACTCTGACCTCTCTGTACTCTTCAGTGCTGTGCAGCACAGAACAGTAGGGCCTGAGTCTTGGCACATCAGTGAAACAAGATACAGGTTTGTTCTTTAAGAGTTTAATGAACAGAAAGGGTCAGATTTCCCTTGCAGTATGTGTTGGCATGTTTTCATCCTGGAAGTCTTCTTAACAGCCAAATATGTTTGTTGTAGATCAAAGAAGTCCCTTTTCTTTTTTGTTTTGAAACACCAAGAGCCGCATTCCTCAAAAAAGGAATACTAAGAATTGCACATTAAACGAAGGAAAAAAGGCAGATATCTACCTCATTAATTTAATTCCTGGATTATAAATCTTCCCATTCCTGACACCTGCATGCTATCTTACAGTTTTGTACATGGATTTTTAGTTTCATATTCATATGCCAGCAATAATATGACGTTCGTGTTACTATTTTGGTAAAACTTTTTTGCTTCTATAATTGTATTAAATGGTCAGCCATATCAGTATGGCACAAACCTTTTCGTTAGGATGCCTTATACATTTGGGGGGCTGAAGTTTAGAAATTTCTGTTGAGAAATAGCTTGCTAGGGGCCTTTAAGACCAGGCTGGAAAAGCAGGAATGGCTGCCTTAACTGTGTGTGGGATGGGCAGATCAGTGATGTTGGCCTCTCAGGGTGCTTTCTAGCCCTGCAGTTCTCTTGAGAAATGAAAAATAATGCATGTTCCTAGCTTATTTAACCAAAAGCAGCAGGAGTCAGCTCAGTTGGTGGTGTGGATCTGCATGTTGATCCACATGCAGATGAGTCAATAGCCAAAAGCAAGTAGGACATTATTGGTTATGTTAAAATCTGAATTGTTCTGAATACAGCTAGAGAAATAATGCTATAAATACTTAATGTCTTAATTCAGATTTGTTCCTTAGCAATCATCTATCCTTCCTCCAAAATGCGGCAGTATAAGTTATGTTTAATAATGAAAATTTTAGAATTTATTGTGAAGTTCTGCTTTTCATCTAAAATAATAGTTACAGCTTTATCAGTGGCATCTTTCATTGAACTCTTTCAAACAGTTTTGGGGTTTTTTTGCTAGCAGAAAATCACTGTGGATGTTAGAAAATTAAACTCAGATTTAGATCTTGGTAAATTGCCTTTTCTATATCCCATTGTAATGGACATCAGAAGCCAGCCCATATACAGGAGAACAGTAGTACCCACACTATGGATGTAACTGCTGCACAAGCAGAGGTAAGGCTCCAGGACACTGGAAAAATGCCAATTTTCTGAGGGAAAAGATGTCTCCTTCAAAATAACGTATGAATTTTCATAGTAAACAAGCAAGCAAAACACTGCTGTGCTTCTCCATTTGAGAGTGATGGACAGGGTGAAGGGATCACGAAAATACAGAGGTTTCATAGCAACCTAGTTGAAATTTTATTTTCTTTCTTATGTTTTCACAATTCTTCATCGACATTAGATGCAAGTGCTGTCAACCTCCACAGGAATCCAATGGAAAAACCATAAAAGGTCAAAGAGTGCTTCTGTTTAGAATTTAGTATCCACCTGAAACAAAAAAGGAGGTTGCATTGTTGCTGTAACTCACACATTGAGAAAGTTGCGAAGAGCTAGGTGGGAGAGCTGCTTTTGGATGTGGTAATAGCAAAAGTTACACCTGACTTCCCAAATGTGCATGCTTAGCTGGAACCTGGTGTTTCCAATTACTTCCAATTCCATGTACTTTCAAGCAGAACTACACAGGAGTTGTTGGCTGTACACTTGGACATACATTTGCCTTTTTAGAGGAATTTGGATCTATGTTTTGTTGGAGTTGATCTGTCCATTGACAAAGCATGTGGGAGTGTCCTCCAAGGGTCTGTCTTTCCACCCAGAGCATTAAATGAGCATGGTTTGAAAATCAGTGAAAGCCTTTGCATTTTTGAGGAGAAGTAGATCAGAGACTGCTGTGTAGCCTTGCAAGATCCAGTAAAGAGTGAGGGTTTGTTTCAAATGTCCTCTCCCTGTGCTGTGGCCAGCTCTTCTCAGCAATGCAGGACAGTCCCTTGCCATGCCTGGTGTGGCTGCATTTAGGTGTTCCACATCTCTGGAGTTTGCACATGTTCCTTACCCACTTGGACAGAGGTGATCTGTAGTCTTAGAGGGAGCAACTTATTAAATCTTAGAATTGCTGAGTTCCTGTCTAAGCAAATGGAGAGCATTGCCACATCTGGGGTCTACATCAGCAGCTACATTCTCTAGAATGACAAAATCTTACATATATAAAAAACCCAAACAAACAAAATAAGCCAAACAAAAAATTAGCGCCCTTGGATTCACTGACAAAAATCTCAATATTTTGGGATGCTTTTGATGGACATGTATAAGAAGTTGGGGTGTTTTTTGGTTGTGGTAAATACCACAGGTATTACACCTTGGAGCTTTCCTTGCAAAATAAATCATTACTGAGAACACTAGAAATTCATGTGTCCTGATTGCCAGATACAATTCAAGTAGATGCAAGTGTCTGTACCAGCTCTTTGTGTAAGCTCAATTTAATTGCATTTGTGCTGCAAAGAACAAATGTTTGGCAAATAGATATGAACAGACTTTTATTCTAAGATCTTGAGCCTGAGATTTGCTGAGCTAACTGTTTATCTCTGTGGTTTTCCACGACTTGGAACAATGTTTTATTTTTAGCCAAGACATCTTTCTCAAGGAATTTTTACACTGAAATGTCAAAAAAATGGTTGGAATTTAAATATTCAAGTAATTCTAATCTATCAATATTTTTTCAGGTGTTTGTTTTATTTTTTTCTTTTCTGTTATCCTTGAGTACCTTTCATTTTGCCACAAGTTATGATTAAAAGTTGTAGAAGTTTGTAGAAGTTACAGATTACTCAGGAGCAGAGAAATGGGCCCTGCTGTCTGTGACCTCTTTCCCACAAGCTTGTGAGCTTTATCCCCAGTTCCTTTGCTGGAGACCATTGCCTCCTGAGCAAGAGAATGTTTGCAGTAAGCATCTTTAATGCAGTGAACAGATGTGTGTAATAACCACTTAATGTTTTGCTAGGTTTTGCAATGGAACAGGTATGGTTGCTGCTCCTGCTGACGATTAAAATGCTTCCAGTGATTGCTCAGTTCAATGGATACAACTGTGATGCTAACCTCCATAGCAGGTTTCCTGGTAAGTATTTAATAGACTTTTTTTTCTAATGGCTTCTTTATTGTCTTGGTTCAAAGCAGTGCTTATTTTTAAATACAGAGCCTTAAATCTGTCTAAGGCCTGGAGGTAGGACTCCACATTAAGTGAGTGTTAACTGTTTTTGTGACAATGAACTTGCCTAATGCTGCACTTTACTTTCTTCTTAATTGCACAATGGGTCAAATTCGGCCTGGTAGCAAGGCAAACAATTCCCCTCACGCCAGCGGGGCTTGACCTGCTTTTGCCAGAGCTCTGAACTGTCCAAGACACTCACCAGAGCTCATATTGTTATAAATATTCTCTACAGATTTAACACTCATGCTTCTAACTGGGTTTTCTTTCATGTTTGTGTTTCATAGTTTTCTTTTCCTGGGTAAGATAATAAAATTATATCTTTTTAGTAAAATAAAGAAATGTATCTATTTTAAGCAAAATTAAATTGATGGCAAAATTTTAGTGCCTCACTTCAACATTAAGTCCTTGATTAGAGACAGGTGAAGCAATGGTATTATGTCTATGGATGATGTATTTTCCTTCCTCTAAGAAAATGGGAATGAAATCATTTTGGGGACATTGGATGTTCTGAGCTGTTAATACAACGAGAAATAGAAATGAAATGTCAGTCTTAGTGGCATGATATCAGGGTTTACTCAGGCAAAGGATCCTTTTAGTTTCTGTTACATTGCTTATCCTTCCTGCTTCAGTTGTATCTTGGGCAGAATAATAATAATAAAAGAAGGCTGTGAATGCTGTCTCTCTCCCATCTTTTTTTTCTGAGATAGCGATTGAATTGTATCATTCAGTAATGAACACTCAGTGTAGTATTACACTGTAATACGTTTCCTGTTGTTGCTTTCTGAATAGTAATTTATTTTTTTTTCAGGAAGGGTCAGCTCTTTTATTAAATTGAAGTGAGCAGAAGGCAGAAAGTCTGTTCATTGATTCCTGTGTTACTATCACACTGCTAGGTGCTTTGTTGACATAAGGACCAACAGTGGGTTTAATTCTTTTCCACTTAATCAATATGAACATGAAGAACAGAGAAATAAGACATGCAAAGAAGATCAAATATATTGTCTCCATTCCTGTAAAAATCAGTTTAGCTGGGTATTTCACAAGATACTTGTGTGTATACATATATTCCCCTTCTATTATATATATTATATTATATATAATACACATTTATATATAAAATATAAATATAAATATAAATGTATAAATAAATACATATAAATTCCCCTTCTTAGCATCAATTTTTACAGTCTTGCCTCTGAAGTGTGAGTGAATTTTGCCCACCTGCTTCAGAGATACCTTTTGAGTTTCTTATGTAATTGTGGCTTTTTTGGTCCCTGTTTCAGGCTTCTTGAGAGGTTTGCAAGAGATAGAGGAAAGTTTATGTTCCTCTTTCTGTGTTTTAAAATTTTTCTATGGTCATTTTTTGCACCTGCTCTGTGCCAATATTTATTTGCAATGTGATACCTGTGAATTGAATTCATCTCTTATTGAGGGTATTTAGGGGCCTCTTGTGATTCTGCCTCATAAAAATGAGTCGTATCAGATTCCATGTCTGCCAAATCTCATTGACTTGGGAGAAAATCTGTTTAGGTTACAAGTAAACAGATTTTTATTTTAAGTAAATTCTAGTCACCCCTCACTGGCCATAGGAGCTGAGAGCAGAGTCCTGCTTTTTCTTGTTTGTCATCTAAGGCAGCAAAGATTCAAAGGCCAGGATTTAACCCACAGTCTTACTGTTGATTTTGAGAGCTAGGAAAGAAAAATAATTGTTTGTTAGTTGTGCATCTGAGATGGAGTTAAAAGCCAGGAATCCCTTTTCCCTCAGATTCAACAGGTGTTATTTTCAATATGCAGAAGGGTCTGCTACGTAAAGGGCTGGGGCTGGCAGAGCTGAGAGGCTGCTGAAGATGGGTGAGAGAGCCTCTGCAGGGAGAAGGGGCTCACTGTTCCTCTGCTGGCTTCTCCAGCACTTGGCTCAGGCTGTGGTTTTTGAAGTTGCTGCCTCAGGGCCCTTGGGGTTCAAATGTAAAGGGAGAGGTGAGAGAGAGGTCAGAAAGGAGAATATTTCAAACCCAGTATCTTCCAAGATGAGATACTACTCACAGAAGCTGGTTATGGATAGATTTTCTTCCTGTTCCTTATTTGTTCCACACATGGAGTCTTCATTGGTGTCAGCTGGAATTCCAGGCATGGCGTGCAGACCCTGGAGAAGCCATTGGGTGTTGAAGTTGTCTTCTCTTTTTCTTTAAATGTTGATAAGACACAGAAGTTGTCCTCAACAAAGAGGACAAATGAAGCCTTCCTAGAGGAACCATGTAGCTCATCCATTTTTCATTTGTTTGTGCTTTATTATTCATCGCTTAGGTGACTTTCTGCATAGGAATGGTGCTGCATAAATAGGATGGCAATCAGACAGAACTTTTGTTTCTGCAGTTTACAGGTTTATTTTTGAGTGCAGGTATGCAATAGTCATCAGGAATGAAGGAAAAATAGTCCCAATTTTAGTAGACTGAAAGTGCAGTGATTTTTTTTGTACCAAAAGCTAGATGTGTTCTAGAGAATATATAATTAGGTTAGATCTTGCCATCATTCAGAGAGCCTACATAGGGAAAAAACTTTAGTTCTGCATTGCAGTGAAGCACAGCTTTTAGAAGGCTTCTAGGGCATAGAGCTATAGCAGTCTGTCTCCAGTTGGGACATGCAGTTTTGATTCAGGAGGTTCTTGTCTGAAGTACATGTTGAGAACTTAGTGGGAACTGAGGAAATGTTGCAGCTTTTTCACATACACTATGCATTTTAATTCAATATCAAAGCAGTGATTTTATCAAAGAGGAGGCTCATAAGGAGAAACTGGTTTTGAACTACACAAGTGTTTTCATTACTCCTCTGATGGAATGATTTTTATCAGTGGTGTTCTGTGGAAAACCCTTGTTCTCTGATGGGTTTTTTTGCTGCCTGCCCTGGGGTGACTTGTCAGTATGTGGAAGGGTAAGAGGGCAGAAGTGGGCAGTGGAGCTCCCAGCCTTTGCCCCCATGAGTGCCCATAATTCAAGATGGTCTCTGTCACTGTAGGATCTGTGTACCTCTTGAGCTTTACTCTCTTGCTTGAGAGACATCTATGAGCACTGCTGGCTATGTGTGTGATTTGAGTCAGAAAGAAACCAAGTAGTTTGCCTGTGTGGAAACTCTGTGACAGAGATGCCATTATAGTTAAGGCTTTGTCAGTTGGGTGCCCTAACCTTTGAACCATCACTCCTCTGACTCAGAAAACCAGAAGCTTTTAATGAAGGAATGCAAATACTTTTTGTTTGTTTCTGTATTTTAACTTATACAGGAATAATATTTACCTTCCCAAATTGTCAAAAAAATGAGCTAGATATTTAACATCTAAAGGGGCATTAGATCTGTTTGGGACTGGCTTCAGACAAATTTATGAACAAAAATTGTTTATTTCCAGAATGGACTAATTTGGCAGCAATACTTCCTCATGCAGTAGTGGGCAAGAAACGTAAAGTCTGGAAAGGTTGTTTATCCTCCTGTATCACGCAAAAGTTGGTTTTGTATGGTATGGTCTCATTTCCCACAGTGTCAAATGATAATTTTGCAAGCAGTAGTGGTAACTTAATTGGTAGAGTTATTATTCTGCTTTTTGAAAAGGCTTGAAGTGAGTTATAAAATTAACTGAGCTACTTTGTTACATCCTGCAATTTGTTACAATCTGACTGTTTGTGCATCAGTCCAAGGAAGCATAAATACACATTTTGCCTTCCCCTTTTTGTACTGGCCCCTCTGCCTTAGTGCCCTCATTAATGGATCATAATAGTCCTCCTGCAGTGAAAACCAAGGCTTGTTGCTTCCTGATCTTTGTGTGTCACAGTAGTGGGTTTATGATTGTGTACAAACCAGGAGAATTTCAGGCCAAATCACTTCAACTCCTGTCTTGCCTCCAGTACCTTTCTGCCCAAATTTACACCCACTGAGTAACTCTCATCATGGCATTAGCTCAGGACTCAGTTTGGCCTGTTATTTTCTGCACTTGATTGTTTTGGCTTGAAAGCCACCATTAAAGCTATCTAAATTAAACTGCTTGTGCTCCTGTACCATGTGGGAAGAACTAGTTCATTGTAATGGAAATTTCATTTCCTCTCTGCTGTGACTGCGCAGTGAAACAATTCATTTTAGCAGGCTTAATGGTACAGTATTGACCGAAGTTGTTCTACAATTTTTAATAGCCCTTAATCTTTAGGCAGGTGTAATAAATTAGTTCTATAAAGGGATAATGTCTGTGTTTAACCCAATGCAGTATGTATTTTTGTAGAGCACTAGGGGAAAATACCAGAACAACCTCCCAACCATCTACAGGCAGAGAAGACGTTAAAGAAGAGCAATGTTAGAGCTTTAAAGCAAAACAATCTGTTGCTTATGGCTCTATCTGAACCTGATGCTTTTCCATTCAGTACATAAAAATCTTCAGAACTTTTGAATAAAAGGTCAAATTGTCTGAAGATGGCTTTTTTGCTGTTCAAAAATTGATCAGTTTTAACAGCTGCTGCTTTCTAAGTCTTTTATGTTGTCATAATGCACAGAATGAAAGATTGCAAGATGCTTTGTGGTATTGATCATTGTCTTTCAAGAGCCAACTGATTTTTCATTAAAGCTCAAGTTGATAGTTCTTAAATAAAAAGAAAACCCCAAACTGAAAACCCAGGAAAAACCAACTTTAGAGAGGTCATAATAAATTACTCTGATATGCTGTTGATTGCACTTCAAAGTCTGCACAGCCTGAGACTGTGATCTTATATGAAGTGGACTCCAGACAACTCAGAAAAAATGTAGCCAGTTTCCATGCCAGACTGGGCCAGGAGGCAGAGCTTGGCCTTCTCGATTCCTCTAAATTGCTGGAAATTTCTGTTCCAGAGGGGGATGCTTAATCAGACTCCAAATATTTAACCACTTGCTGTTTTCTACTCTGTTGCAGTGTTTCATTTTATGAATGTGCTACTAAAAGATTTGCTGCAGGATTAATGTATTTCTTGCTTGGTTACACTATGTTACTATATTAATTCTTGGCTTTTTCTTTAGTGAAGTGATAGAGTCAAATCTGTTCTTCAGACTAATGCAAATCCTACCTTTATATTCTAATATTTTGCTGCGATGGAATCTAAAAATTTATTTGATTGGAAGTCACACTGCTAGACTAACTGCTACAATAGTTGTCTGATGTTTACTTCAAGTCTTCTTACAATGGCTTTCCCTGTGTTTTTATTGCAGCTGAGCGAGATATCAATGTTTTCTGTGGAGTACAGACAATTACTATGAAGATAAATTTTTGCACAGTTCTTTTTTCTGGTTACTCTGAGACAGATCTGGCACTGAATGGGAAACATGGGGATGCCCACTGCAGGGGCTTCATCAATAACAACACCTTTCCAGCAGTGGTCATTTTCATCATCAATCTGAGTACTTTGGAATCTTGTGGAAACACTTTAGTGGTAAGACCAAGTCAAAGAGAAATTATAGCATGGCTATGGATACATAGGATCCAGTGAATGCTCTTGACAGCGTTGTATCTTTTATAGATAATATTTACTTTGTCTTACCCAGTTAGAAACATATTACATATATCAAAGAAAACCAGAGATAGTTGGTAATTTATAATCTGGATTACTATTAAGAAAATATGGTGGGACACACATTTGTCCTCTGATTAGAAAGTGTAATTTTAATTAAAGTATTTTTTCAATGGAAGAATGAGATTTTTCCAAGGTGTTTCTAAAACTCTTGCTGACCATGCCATAGATTTTGCAGAAGTGGAGAGTTTCACAGTTTGTGTGTATCACATTGAGTAATATCAAAGTACCTATAAATAACTTTAAAAAACAAGTTTAAAAATGTATCATTTTCAAGGCTTTTATTCTCTCCAGAATTCTTATTTGTACTTGATCCCTGTCAGTTTTTATAACAAGCCCTCTCTTTTGTTGCTAATAATTTTGCTGAAATGTTTGATATGCTCTGTGACCTCTTTGCCTTAGGCTGAGTTTTCTTTAAAATTTAAATGAAAAACCAATTTTGCAAATTAAAGACTCTCTTTTTCAACACCTCCATGACTTGCAGTAGAAGAATTTTCCAGGAAACAACTTCTTCCTGTTCCTGTGTAGCTGGTCACCTTGTAAACTCCCTGAACCTGCTATATGATCATGATCATAAAAGCTTGATGTTTAAAAAACAAAATAAAAAGACCCCCCTCAGTCTGATAAATCCAAATGATTGGAGCTCCCCATGAAGTCCCCTACCAGGCTGCTCTGAATACAAAGACAAAGTAGCAGCTGCTAAAAATATAGCCAAAAATATTTCCCCCATCCTCTCTGTTTATTCACGCTGTGCCCCAAATGAAGACAAAAAAGGAGCAGGGAACATTTCTTATCATGTTCCCCACACTGGAGTTTTACAGTCCCCTGCATTTCTTGGCAATGTTTCACAGCAAAGACCTTCAAGCTAATTTTCAATAAAAGTAAAGGAAAGACAACAGTTCAGGCAGAATTTCTGTAAAACTCAGGTCTTTCTGTAATACAGCAGACTCCGCTTTTTACTTTATGGGGGTAGGGTGGTGAGCAAGTTAACAAAGCTGTGGTTGACTGTACTACTTTAGTCTGTACTGTTTAGGCAAAACTCAGATCCTGGAAAATTCTATTTTCAACATTTTTGTGCCATTTAGAAAATTACTAAGTACGCTGTGGGCAAAATGCATGTGTGCTTCTGTCTTTTAGGTGTGGTTTTGGTAGACAAAGAAATCAAAATTCCTGCTGTGTGTTCTGTGCTATTTACTGCAAAATGTTACAACTCGTGTGCACCTCAGAATGATTCTTCCATAACAAAGTGGGGTTTTTTTTGAGAAACTATGTGTTTTAAAGCTACTGAGAATATTTGTTTTGCTAATACAGTTATGCAAAAGAAATGCTGCAGTAGAAGTCCAGTGCCATGTTAATTTGCCTTGTAGTGTATGTACCTGCAGAGAAACGAATTTGTGCTACTTCTCAGCTGTTTTTAAACCACTCCTTTATTCAGATCAGTTGCTACAGATGGAGTGGGCCTGGGCTGATCCCAGGAAGGAAGTGTCCCTCAGTTTTCCTGAGGACTGTGTGACTTTGCAGACTCTGCACGCTCTGTGAGTTGAGCAATACAGAACACCACGTGCCCATGGACACAATTTAGGTTGCATTGGCATTAGGTTTCTATTACTTTTCAGCTCTGTAATTTCTGACAGTTTATAGTTTTTTAATCAAGATTTAGAAATGTATAATATAAACAAAAGACACACACTCAAAGTTCAACTATTTGACTTGTGTCTTCCTATAAAGTACCTTATTTTTGATGTGTCCAAACCAAAGCGCAGCTTAAAGTATATTGTTTCTGTGAATGAAATTGCTTGTGTATTGGCCTTTCTATTGGATATGAAAGATCATTGTAGAGTAATATTTTTCAACTGTAATAGAAAAATTGCATTAGTTTTTCCCTATGTCATATGAATTCATTGGGAATGTAGAGAAAAAAAGTACCTACCAAAAATACGCTTCCAAGATTCATCATTCTTTTCAAATGTTGCTCAAGTCTATTCTAAGAACAAGGAAACAGCTTGTGAATTTCATACACATGATTCCAGGGAGGTGAAAAACAGAACACAGGGAAGATGTTATTAAACTAAATTAATTTTTGATGGTTTTAGTGGAGATATTTCAGGGCAAATTACCATCAGTGTCCTTAAGTATTTTTTGTTCCACAGTTAACTTCAGCTAATAGTAATTTTCTGTCTTCCTCAACAGGTATCCTCCGCCCGAGGTATCAATGCTTATGGAAATACCTCAGTGGTACAGATAGGTAATATTTCAGGCTATATTGACACACCAGACCCACCAACGATTATCAGCTATTTGCCTGGGCTTCTGTACAAATTTAGCTGTAGCTACCCACTGGAGTACTTGGTTAACAACACCCAACTGGCTTCGTAAGTGTGCTTTTTCATTTCTGTATGTTTCATCCCCATGTTTGTGTAAGCATGTATATGTGCATGCCATTACAGCATTGCCCATGTAGCAATTTTTTGGCTGTTGAAAAGCAAAGGGACAAGAAAAAGCACCAAAAGAAGAAGTGTTGCAAGGAAAAAGAAAATTCTGTAGTGTCATTATATGAGATAATATATTTTATGAAGGACTGCTGTTATGAAGACACCATCGGATAATGTAAAATTTCCCTTAAAATTCAGATGTTCTTCTGAAAAATTATAGCAGAAAAAAAATAAATTCTTTATGAAATAGTTTGCAAGCTTGTAAATATAAGAATGCAAGAGAAAATGTTTCCATGAATAAACCTTATGCATCATGTAAAGTGAGTTCCTTTTTGTCACTTTTCCTCTCTACTAATTATTTTTCAGATTCATGTTTCCAGTAGCATCCATTATTTTCTGCATAGTTAAAAATGTCAGTATTTCCACTATAAATTCCTGTTTCTGAAGTTTATAACCCAAACGCATAAATTAACTCCTTGTGATATGACTCATTGAGTTTTTTAATGATAAAGCCCACTGAAGTATACAAAAACAAAAATAAGGAATCTTTCTTCCTGATAGTTTTTGTTTTCTGGTTTTGTTGTAGGTCATCAGCTGCTATTTCTGTAAGAGAGAACAATGGTACATTTATCAGCACTTTGAATTTGTTGCTTTACAATGTGAGTATAAAACACAGTATGACCTGGAATAAATTAATCTCTGTGCTATGTGGATAGAAACTGTTTTAGTAGACCAAAGTATAGATTCCTCTCCATAATTTGCTGTTTCCTTCCCACTCCTCCCATAAGCCAAGCCTTTCTTCCGGGCATCTTTCATCTCTGAATTCCTTTTTCCTTTTTGTTTGCATGTACCTGCTGTCTTGTATTTATATGCAGGTCTTTGAGGACAGACACAGTCTTTTTGTCTTGTATTTGTAAAGTTCCTCAATTTACAGCTCTGGCTTTCAGTTGGTAGTGCCACATGACTAATCAATTGTAGCCATAACAATCATACTCCGGAGTGCATATTTGGTTTGCATTTATTATGTTTCTGTATGTGTGTATAGGTGCTTTGTGCTGAAACAGAGAGTACTCTGTTGTATTCTGTAAAATTATTCCAGACCTATTCCCATAGCAATGAACTGTAGCACTTTGCCTGGGGTATTTTTATGCTCAAGCCTCATCAGAGTGTTTTGATCATCTGTGAATGTTGTGAAGGATGTATCAGTTCCAAATCTATAGCCTGATGCATATGTTGCCTTATGGTGTGGACTTCAAAGATTTTAAGGGTTAATAATTAAAACAGTTTTCATCCAACACTTCTTCCTTATGTTTTAGATAATTTGAATATGCATTATTGTAAAAGCTTTTACCATGTAAAATGGGTTGGTGACACTAAAACATGAAAAATGCAAGGACCTCTACTTAACATTTATCCCTGAAATTATATTTTTGTGTTGATTAAAATTTTTAGTCATACATTTTAAATACCTGATTTAAATATCAATTTTTCAATCTATCAAGCATCATTTTTGTAAATTATGAATCCGATTTTTTTTGCATTATTATTCATACCATCGTGTTGCTGAGTTATAATTCATGCAGCTGATTTAAAAGTCAATGCTTTATGCTTTGAACATAATGAGCTATAAATATTGCAACAGGACATTTTTCAATGGCATGCTCTAAAAAATCATGTTTGTTTGAAAGAGCAGAGCTCCAAATAACAACCTATAATCTGTTAAAATGATGATTACAGTTCTCTCATTTTTAAATAAAACTGTGATCAAAAAGATGGGGCTGAATGAGGGTAGGCAAATTTTTCGGTCGAACCAAGCATTGACCACTGCATGTTGACTGCCTTTCAGGGCCCAGTTCATCAAACAGTCAGGAATTAATGCTATTGATGTTCATATTGAGTACATTTTTTCCTCAGTTATCCCATGCCAAAATGTGCTTCCATCCTACCCACCCCTGTAAGCTTGCAAGTTGACCATGAACAGTGGTGTGTTTTCATCCTGATGGCAGTCACATTATTTGCCCTAGTGAGTAGCACTGTCGTGAATAATACTGCTGAGGCTGGCAGATTCCAGTGGTGGATGTGCCCTTCTGCTTTGCTTCCCAGGGCTGGATGAATGCATGGACAGTTTGTGCACTGCCTGCATTTTTCCCTGTTGGGAGTGCCTCTGGACACCTGCTGTCTTGTGGGCTCACTTGGTCCCTGTTGAGAGTCCTGGTTTTGGGAGGGGCCTCAAGGTTCATGTCCACCTTTACTATTAGTGAGGGGAGGTTTACACATGTGTTTCTTGACTGCAAGCAGCTGTCTTCTCCAAATTTACCTGCAGTGTTATTTCTTAATATTGACTTTTCATCTTCTCAGCTTACCTCTGTCTTCCATCACAAAGTGTTGTTTAGGTTTACTTTGTGGTGCTACTACATGTCATTGTTAGGAAAGATAGGGAGAGCTATTATGATAGACTCAGATTTAATAGCAAAATGTTTAATGGGCTTTCACAGAGCCTAAGTGGCTATGTGCTTTTATGCCTTTTTGCAAACGATTGTCTAAATGAATAAAAACAATTCTTAAAGAATAAAAGAGCAACTGTGGAGTGTAATAGTGAGGGTCTTGCACTTTTTAATGACTTTCAAAATATGGCAGAGCTAAGTGTTATAGAAATATATAATTAATTTGAGAGGAGGCAGACCTACCTGAAGGTCTCTGATACTGCATAGTTTAGATATTAGGCATGTTGTCAATTTTGGCATTATTACCTTTGAAAAAAATCACTTGGTCTCTGGTGTAAACCTCCTTGTTACTGTCAGCTGCTGTTTGCCATGTCCTTGCTTGCAACAGTGAACCTGGCTGGAATCCTGTTTACCAGGTTTTTTAATGTGTATTGAGAGTTTTGACCTTTTACAAGAGGCCTCAACATGCTGGGTCACTGTCCTATCTGCATTAGCAATGAGTTTGCCATAGGTGACTATACCAGATAGTGCATTTTGATATTCTCAGTTAATATCTGTCACACAGGTCGATTTCATGGCTTTGTTGCTAAAGTGACATTAATGGTTTAGATTTTGAACGAAAAGCCTCAATAAAACAGCTATGTTTAAGTAGTAGAATATGGGGAATTCCCAACTTTTATGTTGAATACAGCCTTCTTGAAACAGCTCCTTTGAAATACTAGAATTTAAATGAAAATGTTTGTTACTTATAGTTTTCAACAAGCCAGCTTCCATAGGAACTGCACTTTACATCACAGAATGTCTTTGTTCTCCCAGACTACAGCTTAAAGTATATAACATCTCATGGCATTGCTATCTCCACTAATTCAAATAACCTTAGCAACCTTTCCTGGGAAAGAGTGCAGTGTGGCTACCCAGTAAAGCTTCTCTGTTAGAAAACCAGAGCAGCTCCTGTGTTTGCCTGTAAGCTCTGGGAGACTTGTTGAAGTGTTAATGAATGATATGTTTTCTTTAATCACTTATCCAGTCACCTAATCAAATCATATATTCTCCCATATTGTTGCATGGGACAAAGCCAGTCTTTTAGACAAACTTGTAGGCAATTTCTCTGGCATTGTTTTTTGCTTCTTCCCTTACAGAGAACAAAGTAAATTACTGTTCTACACTGAAGGGTCAGAAAAATTGCTGAGAGCTCAGTCTGGATGCAGATGGGTTGTTAGAGTGAAATTTCTGTTACAATTGAGGCAATGTTTGTTTTACAGGATTCAACCTACAGCCAGCAACTCCTTATTCCAAGTACAGGTTTACCTTTGAAAACCAAAATATATGCAGCTGTAAGAGCAACCAACCTTGATGGCAGGTACCATAAAGGGCATTATTTCTTGTCTTGCTTGCTTTTCAGCTCTTGTTACTTACCTGATTTAGAAGCATCTGTCTTTCCTCATAGCTTTTTGTATTTCAAAATAATGGTTGGTGTTCAATAATCCCTGCTCTCAGCTGGAGGGTGTCAGGTCCTTAGCAGTGAATGCATATTTTGCTGTAGTTCTCGTTTTGAAAGCTTTCCTGAATTATACTTTAAATCCTATATTGCTTTTATTTAGCAAAAGACCTCTGTTGGATCATGTGAGAAAATCCAGGGCTTTTAAAAGTGGGTTGGTTTTGATTTCTGGTCTTATGTGGCCATGATTTCTGAGAGGAGATGTGCAACACACCAATGTGTGTTGGTGTGGTGGCTGACTTACATGAGACCAAATGATTTGATTTACAAAATTCTGCTGCTATGTTGTGCTGTTTAATCTTCTAAGTAGTTGAAGAAACAGGATGACTTGTATGTGACCTGTCCAATACAGTTACTTGCTGTTACTTACAGTTTTGCTGTAACAGCCTGCATTACCTGTTTGTATGTTTTTTGTACTGTCCTTTCATCTCATCTCACTCACACCTCCCCATGCTTGCACTGCCAGTTCCCCTCATCTATGCCTTTACTCCCTGTGCAGGTGGAATGTTTTGATGGACTACTGTTACACCACCCCCTCTGGCAATCCTAGTGATGATATTCGATATGATCTTTTCCTCAGGTAGGTCCTGTGCAAACCCAGTATTTTGTTGGCCCTCCTTGAAAAAAAAATAAACTATAAATCTCTTCAATAATGGTTTCTTAAACTGCCTGGAAAGTTTAAGCATTATTAGTAGGCAGGACCAAGGGCTAGGCTTATAGATAACATTTCAGAACTTCTTTGTGTGGGAACATAAACACAGAATCAGGTGCCAAGTCATAAGAATTATGAAGGTAGAAAAGCATATATCCAAAGTAATTCTACTAGAGATAACATAAACACTTAAAGTGAATGGCTAAACTGGCCTTTATTTCACCAAAGGTGTGTGGTAAATGACAGTGATGTAAAACATCAGAGACTTCAGTCCAGGAAAGTTGTTAAGCAAATGATTAAATATAAATAGATGCTCCTACTTCTACTCCCAGTAATAATATTTATTTGAATTGGAACTTTGAGAAGCATCTTGGCAATATCTCAGATTAAATTTTATCCGTGACATCTATTGGAGAGGTACTGTCTTCATTTGGAGTTAACTGTCTATGCTGGTTAGCATACCTGACTGCTTTTTGCTTCAGGTCTCAAGTTTCTTTGAGCACTGGAATTAAATGGTACCTTGGTTATAGCTGTGGTGCTGCACAACGAAACAGTGTTTTTGTAGGCATGTGTTTCAGCACAGCAAGCTGCAGCCTAACAGGCAGATTGTGTCCACAGATATTTGCACTGTGCTCTTTTCCAAGGAACTAAAGTGTTGAACTTGCTGCTTAAGCTATCTTATTCTTAGCTAAGAGAATAAGACACTAACAGAGCTGCTCATCCCAGTTTCACTCTTCCCTGCAAAAACTAGCTGTGACAAGGATCCGCAGACAACCATAATTGAGAACGGCAAGAGTCAAATGGGGCGGTTTTCCTTTGAGGTGTTCCGCTTTGTGAAGCACAAGAACCAGAAGATGTCCACGGTCTTCCTGCACTGTGTGACGAAGCTGTGCAGGGCAGATGACTGTCCCTTCCTTGTGCCAGTAAGTTGTAATTATCTGCATAGAAAATAGACACACTGGGGTTCTGCATACAAGTGTTATGGAAGTTTGGATGGCACAGAATGAAAGTGACTTGTAAAGACTGAAGTAAGGATGTTTTTTGTGCCTGAAGGAATGTGAAACAACTGATGAATGAAGAATATGGAAATGAATGCTGTCGTCTGGAGATAAAAAAATACTAGACCTGCAAAACATGGTTTATTGAATATATAAGAAATGACCTCTTTGCCTTGTGGTCCTTAATTTTTAAAAGTAGCAACTCTGAGATGGCTTTTGGGTTGATATTCTTAGTATAGTAGTAAGGTATCCATCATCACAATGGATGAAGGGAAATATCTTAGAATATAGTCTGCAGAAAAGTTAAAGCTATGGGAAGTGCTGTTATACTGACAAGGAAAATTTGTGGAAGTTTCTTGTAGTGAAAAAAAAAATACCATGCCCCTTAGAGTTTATCATCTCTTTTATCATCTGAAAACTACTCTTTTGTTGAAGTTCATGAGGTTATATCTATTTAAAATTAACTAATTTTAGGAGTGTCAAGAACAACAAATATATTTTGGAAATTGAAACATTTAAATGAACATAGTAACACAAAGTTCTGTGATGTCTTCAGAGCACAGCATTGTTTCCCACTGAATGACTTCCCATCTAGAATTTTAAAGTGAGGTCAGTTCAGTATAGTCCTGAAATTTTGTATGTTATTTCATATTTTTGTGTTGCACATTTACGTAATTTGTTTTGCATTCAATTTATGTTCTGAGGTTTTTGAAGTTCTTTCACAAGAAGCTGAAACTGAGGAAATGCTCTTGTTTGAAACATGCTTGAGCACCCTAGGTTAAAGTAGATGATAGGTTACAAATGTTAAAGGTGGATTCCAGATGAGAATGCTGGGGATTGCTTTAGTGTGCCATTGTTATTTAGAACTCCATGGAAGATGTGCAAACTCTCACTCAAGAAGCTTGCTAGAATAGGGATTGTCAAGCAAAATGGATTTGTTGGGGAAAACTGTCTGTAAACATAGCTTTGGGAAATTAACTACTGAAAATTTAATATACTATAAGATGGATCTTGTACACAACAGCAATGCAGTTTTGTAAACAAAGTGAGAAAAAATAAAATGGAAAGCCAGGAATTTATAAGATGCGCTTCTAGGCAATATTGCAGATGTTTTTATTGCAAAGTAATTTAATGCCTACTTACAAATAAAATCAAAGTTGTAGTGTTGCTTACCAAAGAGTTCACATTACATCAGGAAGCACAAAAAGGCCCCAATTCTGTTCCACTCTGAATCTGTGATTGTTTTGATTGACCACTCAGATCTGCAGTAACAGAGAAAGAAGAGACACTGGTGGAAGGACAACTTGGCACCCTCAGAGCACATCTGGCAATGCTGTCATCTCTGCTGGCCCCATCATTACCAGGAGTGGTAGGAATAAACAATCTTTCCCTACGGATTGCAGGAATTTCAGAAACTGGGGAAATAATTTGAAGGTTAACATAAATTTGCAGTGACTTAATAGGTGAATTCTCTGTGAGTTTGCTGAGTATTTTTTACTACATTTTTTACGACTTTGTTTGGTAGAAATTTTGAGCTAGTATTTTTGTTTGGCTCTCACATGCTTCCTCCAACAATAAAATCACTATGGGATACTGTTATACATATAAGGCCATTATAAAAGTCCAGACTCATTGGGTTGACTTCTTTTTTTGTCAGATTTCAGTGGAGATAATAGAATTTAAGGTACAGTGTTCAGTGTTGCAATTTCATTTGGATGGATAATGAATATTCACTGTCACTTTCTATTCACCATTTCTTCCAGCTTCCCTCTGGGTTTTTATCTACATGTGCCTTAAAATTAATGCACACTATTATTAGATTCAGCTATAAGAAAGAAATGGGACAAAACCATTTTAAATTTTAAACAGTGGGCCAAAATCCACTGCTTTAAATTGAGGGTGAAATTCCATGATTTTCATTTTTATTGCCAATTGTTTTAGGAAAAAACCAAAAGGCAGCTCTAAATGTAAACTGCGGTCTCTGAAAAAAAAAAAAGTGACTGCTATTTAAGCTTTACAAATTACAGATATTTATAAGTAGTTGCAGTTAAGCAACTGATTTCAGCAGTCTTAGGTTTAGGATGCTTAGAGGAGGACTGAACCTGGTTTAGGTAGACTAATTTAAAATCTGAGAATAAAATCCTTCTTTAAATGCCAAGTAGTTGTACCTGTATATGAAGAGAGCAACTGACCCTCCAGAATGGGGAACCACCTAACAAGAGACCATTCCTAGAACAAATAGGTTCCATTATGAGCAGCATTTCTGCAATGAAAGTGAGTGATTTTTTGCATTATATATGGTCCCATTTGAGTTGCTGCCATCTGATTAGCCAGGAAAAAGTGAGAAGAACTAACTTCAAAGTTGTATGCATGAGTACACGTGGGAAATGAATGATGGATTTGCTCAGCCAAACAAGCATGCTGGAGTAATGCTGCCTTAGGCAAGGAATGGAAACTAGATACAGATTCTTACACGAGCAGCCCCTGCTAGGTAATACAGCTCATGATTCAAATACTGTGAATGCTATTTTTACAATTCAAAAAAAAAAAAAAAAGGATACTTATCAATTACCTTTAGATACTGCATAGCTTCAAGCAAAGATCTGATGGATGTTTAATGGCCTCGAAGAAAGGATAAACAACTTTATAATTTCATGATAACTGTTGAGGTTGTGTAAATGAAATCATGAATAAGGGTGAAAAAAGGAAAACAAATTTTTAGGTGTATTCTAAAAGTGGGTAGGTAAAGCTTTTTTGATTTCTCCATCTTCATAGTGTGCTTTTGGAGCATTCCATTCATGGTGACAGAAGGATGATTTAATGGGAAGTACTTGAAAAAAACGGGATTCAATTCTAAACTCTGCCACAAATTTCATGAGTGGCATTGGGCAAGTCCCTCAATCTGACTTGCATTTCTCTTTTTCTTCTGGATCAGAAAGAGGGAATTAGTCCTGCTGTCAATTCCCATTGTGAAAATAAGCTCATAAGAACCAGGAGGTTTAGGAATACTATTGTTAACAAAATAAAAGGGGGAAGAACTTGACCCAAGCTATCTGGATGATGAATAATTTTGGAGAAATTTGGATATTTTTGAACAATTTTTTAAAATTTAGGTAAATTTAGGATGAGGAATACCAGGGCTGGCTTGCACTGATGTGATGCTGATGGAAGTGCTCACAGTGTTTTCAAGGCCAGCTCTGGTCCAGCTTTATCACAGATACATT
This sequence comes from Illadopsis cleaveri, assembly GCA_013399915.1. Classification (NCBI taxonomy): domain Eukaryota; kingdom Metazoa; phylum Chordata; class Aves; order Passeriformes; family Timaliidae; genus Illadopsis; species Illadopsis cleaveri. The sequence continues at coordinate 448,543 of VXBB01009097.1, read as the reverse complement.
TGTCCAGAGCCCATCAAGCCTGCTGCACCTGCCTCACTATGGTCCATATGCCAGTAGTAGGACTGCACAGAAGCCCCACATTTCCCTCATTTAGGGTGGAGCTGCAGCTGTCCTGGGTAGGAGCTGAATAGTGCAGCTGCAAGAGTGCTGGTCCTGCTCCTGTGTGTTTCTGAACTCATATTTCTGACTTTCGGCTCTTTTCAGAGAAACCTTATTCTTTTTTGTTAACCTAAAACAAGTCATTGCAGGAGACACACACAGAGGAAAATGCTTTAGTCTCTGTGTGGAAGCAAAGCAGGTACCTACTTGTGAAGTTCAAATTATGTAGCTTTTGATGGATGTCTCACTTAAGCTTGGGAGACAGCTGCTCAAAACAAATGTATACGTGAACTGCGCTTACTAATTGCACAAAACCCCCCAAAACAGTGGCAAGAAATGTAATTCAGAAATGGACACTGGGAAGTAAGTGAAAACTGAAGACAAAATACAAATGTTACCCTGAATATAAAGCCACTATGTAACTGCCAAGAGAAAAATGAACATGGCAAAAAGAGCTTTTTTGTAATAATTTATGGTCATTGCTGTATTTTTTTCTTGTAAAACTCAACTTTTTTTCTATGGAGCTATTTTTTAATATGATTAAATGAAGGGGCTTAAGTATAACGTTGTGCTTATGCTTGTGTTGTTACTGAGGGAGACAAAAGAACTGGCTACCTTTTCAATTGAGAGATTCCTGATTTAAGGTGGTGTTGGTTTGTTTTTCCACAAGACATTAAAAATATTAATTAATATTTTAAGATCTCCGGATATTAAAATGAAGCAATGATTTGCAATAATGTTGTTGTCCATATTTTAACAGAGATGCTAAAAGTTGCTGGTCAATGTGGCAAGTAGAGCTGATGTATTTTTAAAATAAAGCTATAACTATTGGCTTTTGTGTTGCAAAAGGCGAGGAGGTAGGCAGAAGTATTTTAAAAACATAACACATGCCTTTTTTTTTTTTTTTAAATTCAGATGAGACACCAACCAACAATTCACAGCTTGGTAAGTTAATCAGAATTCCAAGAAACATAAGAGAGGGTTTATGAGGGAAGCAGAACTGAGGATGAACCCTTTTGATTAATAGCTATGCACTGGGATTTTTTTTTCCTTAAATGAGTCAATACCAACATGCTCTGAAAAGAAAGCAGTTGGTGCTTATGGAATTCTGAGTTTAATTTGTGCACCCAGCACCATCTTCATTAAAACTTTTAATTCCTGTGATGAAATTGAAACGAAGATCTGATGCTACAGCATATGAGGGTGAAGGGTACATTATAGTAACCAGATGCAAAACCAGACTTAAGCAGTAAAATTTGCCTATGCCACACAGGCGTAGAGCAGGAATATTGCTATTATGGTGCAGTCTAGCTTGGTTCACATCTCAAAGCCAGAATGTCAGAGCTTCAGCTCCTGTTCTCCAAGCACTTAACCACAGAAAGAGAAACTTGAATAGAACTTGTGCCCTGCTAGGGCAGTGAAGGAAATAGGCTGCAGGGGAGATCACCTCTTTAAGTTTATGGTGCTTTTCCTTTGGGCATTTGGAACACTTGTTTCAGCCTATCTGTTACTGTTCTCTGCTGGTAACAAGGAGTGGCTGATAGCTAAGAAAGGATGATCAGGTGGTACATGGGGCCATTCCACCTTGTATTTCTTCATAACAGGACTGAATGGAACAAGGAATCCATCCTGTCCTCTGAAATCTAACACTGTTTGTTCCTTTCTTTACCTAATTTAGAACATATAAAAGCAGCTACTGTTCTTATCTGTCAGGGAGAGTTCTCCCAGTAATTAATTGATCCCTGTTGTGCTCCTACCCATGGGTATAATTAAAATAATAAAAAGCAAATTATTTATTTGCTGCACACAGTTTGCTGTGTTAACAGCTGCTACCTTTCCTTCCCATCCAACAAAAGCAGCAGCCTCTCCATCCCAGAGCAACAGCCTTTCCTTTGCCTGTTGCTGTCCCTGTGGGGAGCACAGAGGTGGAGTGACGTGAGGTTCCTGCTGCAGTGGTCAGAAAGCAGCACGTTGTTGGGAAGGGGAGGTTAACCTGATCAACAGTGCTGATTTCCTTTCAGCTTGGGTGAGGAGGGTGGGATTAATGGTGTTGAGGGTAGGCAATGGCAAACTGCCATTCAAAGCATACTCAAATGTTTTTTTTCCCCTCCTGCTGTAAGATGCAGTACCAGCTGTGGGTGTATGTGGCCCATTATCTGTGAACTGGTCCATGAACAGCTTGTTGAACTGCAATAAGTATTAAATATGTCACCTTTTCTACAGGAGTATTGATAAACATATTTATAAGCCCTTTCTGAAGGTGTGCAACAAGATTCCAGAATGTCTGATATCCGGTGCCAGACATGTCTACTGATTTATATAAACTTTGAATTGAAATGAAGATAGTGATAGTGGGGAAGAAATCCTTTCATTAACTTGATTAGGCCACAAATCCTTGTACATCTACCTTGATAGTCCTTGGACAATGATAGTCTTGCCTTGAGTAACACAGGTCAAGGTTGATCACTAGCAGATGAGGGATAATGCCTTAGAAGGCACATGTCTTTATCCCCCAGCATGATTGATATTGAAAGAACTAATAACTGTTTTCAAAATGTACTTAGATAAGCTTTATCCAAGTAGACAGGTGCTGATTCTGAGGTACAGTTAGTTTTAGTTCCTTCATTGCAATTATACAGTAATGTATTGGCTGTTGGAAGGGGAAGGCAGAAGTGTTTGGCACTCATGAGAGATAAAACCAGATCTTACCTGAGAATTTTTCTCCTTCTTGCAGCTCACCCAAACGGACCTCCTTTCCAGATGAACACAGTCACCAGTGCTCTGATTTCAGGCATTGTTGTTCTAGGAATTTCAAGCATTTTCTTTTTGGTATGTTCTCTAACCCTTCTGCACAGAAACTGGCCCAGCAGCTCAGTCCTGAGCGGCATCCGGAACCCAGTCTTCAACTGAAAGTGATGATTTGTTTGCACTTTTTGTTTGTGGTTGCCTTTCTCGGCTGTGAAATATGATTCCATTAAAAAGTAATATTAAGGCAACACTCCAGTGGTATCCAGCTTCTGTTCCAGCTATTCTGTATTTGTAGATTTGCTAGATGATGTTGTGTAGGCAAGCAGCAGCGATGTTGGTAACAAGCCTAGAAAACGTTGAGAATCTCAATTGTGTTTGCAATCAGACTGCGTGACATTGCCCATGAATGTGCTGACAATAGAGCTCATGTCTTCATCTGCTCTGTAAGGTCTAAAAGCTGACGAGGCTGAAGATGAGACCCTTTCCAAGTATGCCACTTTAATACAAAGGCTGACATATTCAGAAAAACTCATAAGTTCATAAACACCGAGTAAGGATAAGGATAACTTCTCTTTTGTCATTACATTTTTCACAAAAACAAGTGTGTCTCAGGGGGAATTTGTTTTCAGCTGTCTTGGCTAAAAATAACCTAAGAGAGACTTGGAACAAGTGACTTTTACTTATTTGTAATTTGGAAGTATTTTCTTAAATGTATCTTCCATTGGCTTGTGGAGATATCATGTATCAAGTATCACCCAAAATTTCCTCACAGAGAATTATTTCTGGAGCACAATCTGGCAACTGAGTAAAACTCTCACTGATACACTAATTGTTATGGGCAAGTTTTGCCCTGTGAGTTTTTCAGTCCTCAGATAAAGATTTCATTTCCACATCAATCAGTGCTTATTTCTTTAGCAGATTTTCTGTGTGAGTTAGATTTGTTCACTGCATGGATGAGGGGAAGAGGGCAACTGGAAGGATAACATGCTACAAGCAGTACTGTGCTGTTGCCTCTAGTTAATCTGATGAACATCAGAGTTACCTGAGGTGAGTGTGAGTGACAGGTGCCCTCAAACAGGAGCACAAGGCAGTGGCTTAGCTGTGTAGAGTAGACAAAAATGCTGGTACTAGAGAGGCCACCATAGACACAATATATTAAGCTGGACTGGATAGACAGTTGGGATTTTGGTCACACATACAGCAGTTAAATTTCATTTTTCATGTACTGTACATATTGGCCTAGAAACACCTCATTGATATTTATCATCATCCTGTGTTAACCATGTCTGTGTCTTCACTGATGTGACAGAACTGGCTAATGATCAGGGCTTTTTGGCTCTCAAGGCTAAAAACAAATACAGTCTTGTTCTCAGTTTTCTCTGATCCTGCAAATGCTGTATAAAGGCCTGTTGTTTGCAAATTCCACTGTGCTGTAGGGCGGTATCCCTAACAACCAATACTGTGCCTGTTTTCCTCCAGTCTTAATACCTCAGAAACATTTTTGCACTTCAGGGGTTAGGTCTGATGACATGTAAAACACGATTGTTTAATAAAATTATTTTAAACATTTCAGAGTGGATGCTTTGTCTGAACTGTTTCCCTCCCCCTGTCCAATTGTTAGTTTTGTACATACTTCCAGGGATCTCATTCTACAAAGAGGAAAACTGGACCTGCTTTTTAAAGTTGTTTTGGCAAGAGCTTTCAATATACAGGATAAATTAATATAATTATAGGTTTACTGACCTTTAAAGGAGTGTGGTAAACTCTGGAGATTTATATTCCAGCCTGGGGATAAATAAATTCAGATAATCTATTTTAATTTGCTAATAAAGACAACCACAAAAATCCCATTAATGTAATTACTACTTAGTAAGGAGCAGCTTTAGCTGGAAGTTTCCAGTGATGGAGATAGCCATTATCATCCTTAGAAAGTTGTTTCAGCAGTTAATTGCTCTCTTCAGTACTTTTTAAAATACTTACTAATGTGAATATGCCCATTTAAACTTACCAGCCATTAAAAAATGTCAGGCTTATGTCTGCTAGAGAGAGGGAGAGACTCTTTTTCTAACACAAATCCCCTACAGTTTGGCTAAAACCACAGAAAAAGAAAGTGAATGGTTTTGGAAGTTAAAAAAAAGTTGCTCATATAATATCATACTTGTCCTATTTGATTTCTCTGTGTTTCTGGAAGACAGTTTGTTGCTTTTCTATAAGGAAATGTATTTCATAGTAATTAACAAAGTCTTATTGACCACATTTTTTCAGGCTTGGGCAACCTATTACAAAAATGGAGGCGCTACTCAGTAATGTATATGCAGAAAGTTATTGTATTTGTTAAAATTTCTGGAGTGGTTTATTTTTGTGAAGAACCAGCTAAGATATTTGTGTAACTTTGCCTCATGTGGAAATTACTAGGTACCAAAGAGTGATCTCCCTCTAGCTAAAGGAGTGACAGAGTTCCAACAGCCATCTGTAGAAGTCATTACTGAGCTTGCTATGGGTTGTGAATGTATTTGTCTCCATCATTCACTAAAACAGATAAATATGAGTTCCTTCTTGGTAAAGAAACATGGAGAGCTACAGGTGAAAAATGATGCCCAAACCAAGGCTTATCCACTTACAGATCTGACATGGGAATGATTTATGAATTGTAGGGGAGCTGAAAACTTGAGCTAGACTGGCAAAATACTTCTAGAAAAGTGAAGACTGACTGAATTTGTAAAAACATCCCCATCCTGATTTGTTTGAAAGAAATAATACAGGTATTAAGGAACATGTGGAATCCATAATTTGTGACCTCACAAGTTTCAAGTAACAGGTTAGGCAGAAGTTGGGTGGATGTGCATAAAGGTTGCACCCTACTCTTTGAAGGGCAGGAGGTCAGGTGAGGGAATGGGGAATGTATTGAAAACATAAATTACATGTAGTGGGCACTCGAAGGATCAAGTTTTAAAAGAAGCACTGGAACTAAGAAGACACTTCTTTGAACTTGGTATGAAGGAGCTCTGGCCCGATACAAAATGGGTGTCTTGCAGGTGTTAAGTGAAACAGAATTGCTAAAAGAATAGTGGCTCTGATAAGGCAAGCACTTCTTTTAGGGGTGCCTGTTACGTATGTTTTAATGCTTTTTTTGCACAGAAGTCAGGTTTCTGCGGGTAAGCACAGTGTACTGAAATATTCTTAGGTCTGTGACCTGGATTGTGAAGCAGACTGAAAAGAAACTGAAATTTTAAGCTCAGTTCTAAATCCAGTAGAATTTAATAAACCTATAAAGGGGTGAAAACACTTCCGGGCTTCCCCTTTGGAAGAGATAAATGGTGTATCCAACTGGAGCTGTGTATACCAGTGTTTGGGATAAAGTCAGGTGATATTTGAGAAACAGGCCTTGGCTGAGGAACCTGGAAGTAAATCAGATTTCCTTCTGTATTCAGCAGACAGTATTTCTTACTCTTGATATCTCTTCGGCTCCAAATGTGCAAATGTGCCAGAAGAAGCAGACTTGCCCTGAATAAACTACTCATCTCTTCATCTGGAGGAGACATAGGTGGGGGTATTGTGGTAAACTAGGAAATGTTCCAAGTGTTGCAAACTGGTCCTTTCTCAGATTACTCCCAGGTTTTATTTCAATACCATTTGGGCCTTCCACCATGTCTTTCAGGGCAAAAGAGGTAGTATGGATGTGAAAGAGACATGAGAGAATAGCTCTGCACAGACTGGACCCGTGGTTTCAGTACTGTCATGATTCTTCCATAATGTCTCTTTTGAAATGTTTTATTCATTTATTTTTATTCATCATTCATTCATTTGTTCATTCATTCATTCATTTATTTCTTTTATTCATTTTTCTAGTTTTAGAAAGACTCTTTCCTGGTCTTTAAAAGAGCATGTTTGTACAATTAGGAAACACACCCTTGAGCTTAGAGAAATAGAAAATAAGGTGAAAAAGTTGCTTAAGTGACTTATTTTGTGAAGAAGATAAAATAATCACTTTTGGTAAACCAAGGAATGTGCTGATCAGCCAGATTTCAAATGCTGCTACTGCATTTGTAACCTGTGCTTTTAGACTTCAGGGTGTAGCATGGAAAGTACTTTGTGCTGAAGCAGGATCCGCTCCTGTCTTCATAACCAAAAATACCATTCAGCCGTAGTTCAAATGTTTGCTGCAATCCCCTGCTAAAAGGGGAAATCTTCACTCTTTTGTACTCATAAGATGCTGGTGGTTATAGACATTCACTGTCCTCACCTGAATAGGCATCAAATGCTCTGTTCACATCCTGAACTGCTTGTGTATAAACTCTAGGTCTCTGAAGTGTGTTTGTCAAACTTGCTTGTTTTGCATAAATAAAAAAACCCATAAAAATAGCTTTGCTTCAGCATGTTTTCAACCCCATTTTCTGGACTGAACATTGAATCAGGAGAGGCCTGGTGTTCCTGCCAGTAGGCTGCTGTATTTCTCATCAAGACAGAGAGACTGAATGATATCCACTACAGACACTCTTCAGAGTGGGTAAAGAAGAATCTGCTCTTGTGATTGTTTTCTCCTCAGTGCTGTAATCCCTTGTCTCTTGATTGAAGCTGAATCTGAACCAAGCTCTCTTCAGGCAATTTTATTACTTTTATCAGGTAGCACCAATATCTCTCTGCTCAGCAGCTGTTTTGAGGGACAGGCCTCGTTTCAGTGTGTTTTTTTAAACTGATTTTTTTTTTTTTTAAACTTTATGAAGAGGAATTAGTGAACTGGACCAGTCAATACAATCACAGGCTACTTTATACAGCAGATACTCCTGATTTGTGTTTTCCCCTTTCCACATTCTAACAGATTAAAATAATGACCCTGTTAATTCAAATGCTATTTGCAGATGACTGTTAGGGTAAAAAGTCAGTGTAGGATCTGTACTGGATGACTCAGAGGATCACGCACACACAGCAGGTGTGTATATTGCACAGGCTTGTGTCCATTCTGGAGGCAGTGACATGTCAGGAGGTAAGTAGGCTGGGCGCTATCTCACTTCAGAGACAAACCTTGCTTCTGCATGTTAGAGGCTGCACAGCTGAGTCATTGCCATGTGGTGGAGTGATGCCTTGGGGCTTTCTTCCCTCACCCCAAAACTCTGAGCTCTGGGTTGCATGTTGTCATCACAGCACTGCAATCAGTATGGCCAGAACCGTGAGATGTGTGGCCAGGACAGGTGCTCCCAGTCAGCCTCCTCACCGTGTCCTGGTGCTCCCAGGCTGCAGCTCTGACCCTGGAAGAGCTCTGTGCATGTGCTGTCACTTGGCAAAGTGGGAGCACGGCTGTGGCAGTGCTGGTGCTGCTTGTTTGTCCTGCTGCTCCCAGAGACTGCTGGGCAGCTTGTTCTGCTGCACGTGAAGTCTACACAAACTTGCCCTGCTGGGAACACCAGTTAAATGCAGAAATAGAAGTGTGTGAGTTAGTTGGGAAATCACTGAGTAAGCCCCTTTCTGGATAATTGTGTTTGTTTCCACAAATGAAGGCAGGGCAGGGATATGGGGAGGTGTCAGGACTGTGGCCTCAGGTGTGAGGGCAGCAGACCCTGTAGAATGGGCTGTTGGGATGTCAGGCCACAAGGAAGAGAAGCAGCTTTATTCCATGTGTTATGTGTCAGGAATTTTTAATGTTTATGGTGTCCATGGGGCAACCAAACATCTATGGTTGGCCTGGTACACTCCAGGGCATATAGTGCATGATGTAGGCTCTGTGGTATAAACTAGAAAGGACTGTGTCATCCTGGGGAAATCTGCTTTGATACCAAGCTTAGACCAAGACTATAGGTGTTCAGATTGAAAACTTAAGGACTCACCTACTTTTTTCTTGTACAGATCACTTCTACAGCAGCAATATTTGTTTTGCTTCAGTGGCACTTGGGTGCCCTCAATTCTGTCAGCTTTTTTATCAGTTGCAGAACACTGCACAGGTACAGTGCTCAGATAGGAACCTCTTCCTGGGAGCTGCTATTAAATTAATTTCACTTAATAAAAGTGTTTCTGGTCTGTCAGATCCAAACTGTGCGTAGGACTTGTGCCTTGACTCCTAATGTGAAACTTAGACATGCTTTGAGTATGTTCCTATTTCAGTTGCTACCCTATTTTTAATCCTTAGAATGGAAATTGCCCATAGCTTATGACAGTGCTTTGTCTTTTCTTAGCATTTTTCAAATCTTCAAACTCTTTAAGCCTATTAGGTTCTTCATTACCTCAGCAGGTGTTCTAGCCCCTGACTATCTTTTTTTCCATCCACCAGACTTCTTCTAGTTTATTGATGCTTTCCTTCTAAAGTGGGGAATAAAAAATGACATAGGATATCTAGTTTGTGCAAAAAGTGGTGAGTAGTGGGGGGAAATGACTTCCCTCACTCTCCTGGCCATGCTCCTATTCATACAGCCCAGGACATTGCTGACCTGCCTTGCTGCCAGGACCTGCTGCTGGCTCCTGTGCAGCCTTCCATCCACCATGATTCCCCTCTGCTTTTCACCAGGGCTGCTCCCAACCAGCTAGCCCCCAGCCTGTACCACTGCAGGGGCTACTCCCATACAGATACAGGACTCTGCAGTTGTACTTGTTGAATTTCATAAAGTCCCTGTCAGCCCATTCCTCCAGTGTGGTGAGATCCCTCTGAATGGCAGCCCTGGCCTAAAGAGTATTGGGTGGAGATCTCAATTTGTGGCATCTGAAAACTTTACTGTAGTCTGCTCTGTCACCTTCTCCAGGTCATTGATAAAAGTATTAGAGAGGACAATCTCAAGTAGACTTCCACAGTACTCCATTTGTTGCTGGCATCCAGGTAGACAGGGACTACTACCCGCTGAACTAAATAATTCTTTCATTTGTCCAGCTGAAAGAGATTGTCGCTGTCAGTTCAAGGTTCATGTTCTGCTGATCTTGTAGGATAGGGACAACGATGCTGCTACACAGCAGAGGTTGTTATATTGTTTATTTTTAATCAGGAAATTACATCAGAAATCCAATCCTGACAGAAGGCTAATGGTACCAAGTAAAACACTAAGGAGCTATGCTCGGGCATGGTGTGTTTTCTTGGAAAGGCACCTTTTTTCCATGGAACCTTGTTTTGCTTGCTAGCTACAGGGTGAACAGTGAACCAGGGTGGTTTCAAGCAGTTTCAAGCAATGTTTGAAAAAGAGTTTGCTGCTGACTGGAGCCCTATCTCCTTTACTAAAGAAGTTAAGTTTCCTGTGAATAAGGCAGGGAAGTGGTTTAAAAGACAATGGAAGTGGTTTAAAAGACATGATGAAACAAGATGATACTCTTTTGCCCAGTTGGACAGTGCTTCTGGGTAATTCTCTTGCTGAACATGGCTGGAATGACAGCTTAAATTGAAGTCATGCTCTGTACCTTAATTCTTAACCTTCTCCCCACATCCAGTGTACTTGAGCCAAAGCCTTAATCCTTGGCATCATTCCTGGTGCAGTTTTCCACCACTGTGTGTATTCTGACCCTGCCTGCTGCTTTAGGGCTTTTTTGGGGCTGTGACCCCTGTGCTCTCCCAAGACCATGGTTCCTGCTATTCCCCGACTGGGTGGGTGCCTGTCTTCTCTCATGCCTGGCCCCAACCTGCCTTCAATGCAATTCTGCTTCTGTCCACTCAGCCCTGCTTGGCCCTAAGAGGTGACCATGTGGGAGCCATGTAAGCATTACCCCCATTGTGTTTCTGGCTCTGAGTGTCAGTGTCCCTCCTCCAGGTGGTTAAGCTGAACTCTTCTTAGGTGGCTGTTGCCTTTTCAATTTCTGTTTACTTGGGATAGGGCACGGGAGACTGCTGGTTACAGTAATGAAAGCATATAGTGGCTAATAGTCTAGAAAATGAGTTCTTGTTTTAGTAAATGTCAAACTTACTGTTCCTCTGGGTAAACTTTAAGGAAATAAATTTTGATGCTCAATATATTGAGCATAGTCTACTGCTATTGTCATACTGGAAAGAAGATCTAATAGTATTAAGAGGAAGGAAAACATGAGGAAAATATGCCTCATATTTAAAAAATAAACTGAAATCTATGCGCTTCAGTAGCATTTTTGGTCTATTCCATTTTGGACTGGAGTTGGGCAAAAAATGCTCAACACAGTCTGATTTACATGTATTTGCATATAGCATGAGGGCCTTCTAGAGTCAATAAAATAAAGCAGCAGAACACTTGTGTTCTCAGAGGGCATCCCTCTTAAGTTCTTTCTCAGTTCTTTGTCCTTACAATTCATACAGGTTTGCTTTGATGATACAGAGGTTATTTGCCATTCTCATTGTTTTATATGTTTTGCCATGGAAAAAGGCCAAAGAGAGACCTATATCCTGCTTCTTTTTTCTGTTTCTATGATTGACTGGGTTAATTCTGCTTCCAGGTGTGTTGGAACCACCAATAATCCCTTTTAAGGTAGGTATGGAGATCATTTGTCGTTGGCTGCCTGCAGGTGGAGAAGCTGAATTTTGCTGCTGTTTTGCTGTCTGGAAACAGTTTCCCTCTGTGAGGAATACCTCTGTAATGATTACCAGGCTGTGAATATACAATAGAATAGCTAATGGTGTCTGTATCTGATTCAATCTGGTAAAAACAGTCTAGCCTCTCACAGAGTTGCCTCACAAACAGTTCCTATTTGAATTGCTGAAAGAAAAACTGAAATGGGTACGCTAGGAAGTGCAGCAGGTCGAGGGAGGAGATCTTGCCCCTCTACTCAGCCCTAGTGAGGCACATCTGGGGTGCTGTGTCCAGTTGTGGCCTCCTCAGGACCAGGGAGACATGGAGCTCCTGGAGCGGGTCCAGTGGAGGGCAGCGAAAATGAATAATGGACTGGAGCATCTCTCTTACAAGAAAAATCTGAGGGAGCTGGGCCTGTCCAGCCTTGAGAAAAGATTGCTGAAAGGGGATCTTGTCACTACCTACAGGCACCTGAAGAGTGTCAGGAGGATGGATCCAGGCTCTTCTTGGTGATGCCAAGCAATGAGACTAGAGGCAACTGGTAGAATCTGATGCACAGAAGTTCCACCTAAATATGGGGATAAATTTCTTTGCTGTGCAGTGACTGAGCATTGGAACACACTGGCCAGAGAGGTTGTGGAGTCTTCCCCAGTGGAAATGTTCCAGACCCATGTGGACACAATCCTGTGCCACGTGCTCTGGGATGACTCTGCTTGAGCAGGGAGGTTGGACCAGATGATGCACTGTGGTCTCTTCCAACCTTACCCAGTCTGTGATTCTGTGACATGGGTGTATTTTACAGAGAGATGTAAATTTTGTGGTGTAAGCTGCATGCTTCCTTTTCCTAAATATTTTTTTTCCTCTGTACATGGTTTCCTTTCCTTTGAAATTTTGGTTTCCTATCTCTGAAGCTCTCTGAAAACTTTCCTTCCCTAATAGTCATCTTTCAATACCTTCCTGAACTTTGTTGCAATAGTCCTTCACCTTCTGACTTCTTCTGTAACACATTGGTATCTTTTATAGTTATAATATTTCTGTATCTCAGTTCTTTTTAAAGCTGCTAGGGACAATAAAAAAGGTATCTAAAGAGGAAAATAATAAACAACAATCTGAATTTTTTTCTCAGTTGATTTATGCAAGATACCTTTGATTAAGTATTTGCTGAGGTATAGCAATGAAAGTCAGGGTTAGCAAAGTAGCCTTTGGGTAAGCTTTTATTTGAAAAAAAAAAATCTGTGTATCCTTCCATCTTGAATGAAATATCTCCTCTGTCTTCCAAGGCTATAGAGAATGCTTTACCTGCTTTTAATTGTAACTGGGTGACTTGGCTGGTCATGGTTTCTTCCAGTGAAATAAAAATGTGGGATAGTAACATAAAAAGAACACATGAACTGTGAAGGTTGTGAGGAGAGCTTATGAAACAAGTTATTTGCTACCATTTTATTAATTCATTCATCTGAAGAGTTATGCCACTGTAAAATTGAAGAAATGGATAGAAAGTCCTGTGTCATACAACAGACCTCTCAACATCATGTGTCTNTTTATTAATTCATTCATCTGAAGAGTTATGCCACTGTAAAATTGAAGAAATGGATAGAAAGTCCTGTGACATACAACAGACCTCCCAACATCATGTGTCTTCTTTGACCAACCTGATCTCCTTCCATGACAAGACAACCTGCTGATGAGGTAAAGGCTGTGGGTGTTGTCTGTCTAGACTTCAGTAAGGCATTTGACACTGTCTCCCACAGAACTCTCCCGAAGAAACTGACTGTTCATGACTTGGATGGGAATGCTCTTTATCGGGTAAAACACTGGCTGGATGTCGAGGCCCAGAGAATGGTGGTGAATGAAACTAAATCCAGTTGGCAGCTGTGATTTTGAGGTGGCAAGAAGGTGTCATTGTGCAGGTTTGGTTGATATCCAAACAAGAAGAATGGGAACATAAAGTTAGCTGGGACTGGCTCATTTCCTCGACAATGGGATCTGGTCTCTGGTAGTGTTCTGGGTCCGATTCTGTTGAGACAAGCCTGTACAGTCCTCAGCTGAAGGATTACTCATCAATTTTATAGCATCTGTCTTGAGCAAGTGACTGGGAGAAAAGCTGGAGTACAAAGCTGTGGTTTGTGAACTATGTTATGGTACTTGGACAGACTTCATCTGCTCTTAGGGCTGGGTAAAACAACTGATGTGGGGCAGCTACCAGAAAATAAGCACCAAAAGATAAGTAAAACACAAATCCATGCCCAGCTTAGGGTGTAACTTCCTCCCGGAGCACTGGGAGGACAATTGCTGGCTTTTTGGAGTGCGGAGTGCCCATCTCCTGCCATGCTGAAACAACACCTGTGTATGTTGTAGAGCATCTTTGTCACAGCATATCCCAATGTTTAACACTGAATAATGATGGGAAAGCAGGAAGGAGGCAGAATTAAGATGAAGAAACAAGTATGAAAGAAGTTTTGCAAGTGAAAACTGAAAATGTGTCAAGCCTGAATCAGTTCCTTGAACTGATTGTTTTAGGGGCATGTTGCAGCACCTTCCCTATATGAACACATCAGCTAGATGGAGTATAGCTCTGGACAGAAATGGTCTGAAGGTTATTTACTGACCAAGGATTTAGGAGTCACACTGGTAAGTTAGAAAACAGTGTGAGGGATGCAGAGATATGATCAGGCTTTGTTTCTGAACCAGCACATTTCCAAGTCAGTCAAGACAGCTGCTCTCAGTTTATGGTAATGTTAGTAAATTTACTGAGGAGTCAATGGGAATCAGTCAGGTTAGTACACTTAATGTTGTGGTGTCTGTGATGATCATGTAAGATCAGAAAGTGCCCAGAGAAGCACTGCTGATAGCACCAGCTATATCAGAGGGTTTCTTGGAGTAGAGTTGGGAAAAATACTTCTTTTGCAGTTGTCACACTCTGTATTTACCAGTAGAGAGAAGGCACATAGTGATTATAAAGATCAACATTTGAAAATACAAGTATATGGTATTTACCAGGAATTTATATATCTGTATATAAGGAACTAAAATTCTTGACCTTATCTTTTGCCCTTTTCTGAAAGATAGGAAGCTTCTGTCCTGTGGCTTCTGGTGACAGCTCAATACCTCTTTCCTATTGCTGCTGGTTCATCCCACGAGTGGTGGCAGAAATCAGAGCCCTGCAGCTCATATTATCTATCTTGATATTTTATATCAAGTCTGTCAATCATTACAGTACTGTACAAGGCCATTTCACATCACCCAGATGAGTTCTGAGAAAATGGTTTTGTGTTGACGAGTAATATCATGTTTTGTTTTTATAACACTCAACTTTGTTGTTGCTGTTGTACGGCAATATGAGGAGATTGTTTTTTCTTATTATCTATTGCCATCATTTGCTTTTTCCATGGGCAAAAGCCATAGAGATGCCCTTTGCATGTGTAATAAACTCCTTGGAAGCAAGAAGGAATAAGTTGGGTTTTTCAGGAGTATTGACTGAGCAATTAAAAAGCCAGGTGAAAATGCAAATAGATGTTTGTTCTCTTATATATATAAAAAAAATTCTCTGTAGAAATCTGTGCTGGTTTTGCACAAAAAGAGGTGAACTTAAGAAGCAGTTTGCAGTTTTGAAGTGTACAGCACTGTTTTGAATATAAATCCTTATGTGTCTGTAGCAAGATAGTCTTCATGTTAAGGCCTGTCCTTCCAAAATTGGCCCTGGAGTAAGCTGCTTTCAAGGTGGGGATCCCCTGGCTCGGGAAAGGCAGGAAAGCCCCTGCTGGAGCTGGAGTTGTTGAGAATAATTGTCAAATACCAGTAAGTGACAAGAAAAGAAAAAACAATCACTTTTGCTTCAGTGACCTCCTAGTCAGAATCCTCAGGGCTTGGCTCCCCTCTGCTTGCAGGCAGGTAGGGGCAGTAAATGAGTGGTGCACCACAGAGAAGGTTTGTGTGATACTGAGGATGTTCCAGGGCAGGGAGGCCCAAGCAGTGCTCTGCACTCTCATCTGCATAGATGGATTTAAAGGCTTTAATTTCAGACTTCATAATATCCCTATTGCCCAAGGCAAAGTCCTGTGCTTGTTCCACAGTGAAGAAGGTGGATCTTCCTAGCATTCGTCTTCTGGAACTCAGGCCTGGCCATGGATTTTCAGGTAAAACATCCTACATGAGTGTGAGAGAGATGCAGCATCACCATTGGCTTGGTGTTTTTTCAAGGTTGCTGCTGTGCTGTAGGTTAAAACCAAAACTGCTGGAAGCCTAATAGATCAGGAACTTTTTGAGCATTCTGTTGCAGATCGAATTCCTGTAAATACCTTTTGCCCCTGTTTTTCTCTGATTTGTTCTCTTGGAGCTCAGAATTTGTGAAGGTATCAAAAGAGCTAAAGAAAATTCTGACATTTTAAACAAGCACTACTTCTGTATCCATTAAAAAGTTCAGTTAACTGTTTATAGATCATATTTAAGCAGTCTTGCTTGCCACTGGTCTGATTTTCCAAATTCTTTACTAATAAATTCCTCAACTTTAGAGGAAACTGAGAACTGAGTTCATTGCCAAGCAATGATAACATGAAAAGGAAAGAAGAGCATTCCTTTTTATCCCCTCTCATATTTATTGATTTCAGGGCCACCTAGATTGCCTTTGGTCTTTAACCTGCAAGTCTGTGGTGTTTTGTAGAGCACCTCCAGAGTGAGCAGAAACTTGAAACAGAAGACTGTTGAAGTTTCAGCTGAAAAAGAAAAGTGTTACTGCCCTGACACTGAGCATCAGCTCACAGAAAGGTGAGAACCCTGTATCAGATATGGCTGTAGCAAAGAAATTCTCAGGACTCATCACTACACAGAGCCAGTAACTGCTAAACCCTGAGCTCCTGAGAACATAAGCAGAAAGCCTCAGGACTTTGGGTAATAGTCTCTGATTTGGTTTGGTTTCTGATGTTAATCTGCTCTAGCTAGAAAGACAGTGGATAGCACACACGTGAGCCTATTGCGTTTCACATTTTTCCCATATTCTTGGTGTCCTCTGTGAGAATGGCAGGAGGGAAACAGTGTGCAGAGACCTGTTAATATCATCAGCTGTTCTCCACGAAGCAGGGAGCAACCTCCCTCTCCACACTAGAGAAGACAGGAGTATTGTTTTATTTGCGAGATGGTGGGGGGTGAAGTAAAGGAGAACAAAAACCTCAGCATGATAGCTATCTATGCCAAGGAATAAACATGAGGGCATTGTACAACAAAAAGGAAAAAAACATCTTAGTGATACGTTACTCAAGCCAACAAAACTCCCTCAACATTAAATGATGTATGAGAAACTCAGAAGTGTCATTTGAAGACAGATGTTTTGCCAGTTACACTCTTTCAACTTCTTACAGCAATTTCTGATAGCAGATACTCCAAAGTCAATACCATTTCATGAGCTGCCACTGCTGTTGTAGGAAATTGCTTCTCTGTTTTTGTTTGTTTGGTTTTGTTTGTTTGTTTGTTTGTTTGTTTTTTGCCTTTGCTGGAGATTTGCCTTGTATTGGCCAAGACCTAGCAGTGACTGATTCTTGGAAGGAAAGAGTGACATTTGGATAGCTGAAGCTGCAGTGACCTACTTCTTGTAACAGCTTGATAAGAAGCTCCACAATGGGTCATGCTTCTGAACAGCTGTATCTTGCAAAAACATTTGCTTGGTGGGAATTTTAATCTCATCTCTGCCCCTTTGTAGCTAACAAAACATGTGAAAATATAAAGATTTTCCAATGAGTGAGTTTGCAAAACTGAGTTTGTAATGAGTTAAATGGTGCAGAAAGTGAGCCCTGACTGATATTTCAAAATGTGAGAAATGCTGTAACATCACAGCAAGTTAACTCCTGCTTGGAACAGGGTGTAGGGGTGGTGTTAGTGTGTGTGTCTGTGGCCTGGCATGCTGATCTTGCTCACACTGCTTGCTTGCCTCCATCTTCTGCCTCTGATTTGGAAAAGTTCCTTAGCTTCTCTCACTGCCCTCCCATCCTCACACCTTTCTCCCCACTCCCTAATTCTCTTTATTTCTCTCATAATCATTATGCCTTCCCTGCTTCTTCAAACCCAGAGTAAAGATGAATCTATAAAACTCTGTTGATAGTTTCAAATCAGTTTCTCGATTTTTAGATGAAAACTGGGTTCTAGCACTTGCTCCTCTTAAGTCTGAAAAAATAGAGAAATAATATATTAAATAGTTTATGGAGAAATTAAAAAAGGAAGAGATAAGTATATAATATCTTGACTTTCCCAACTTAATTATTTTCTTTTTTTGGTCAAACAATTCTTAATAGACCTTCCTAGAGTTAACTTTTTAGTTGGTTAATATTGAGGCTATTTACATCAATAACTTACTGCTATGTAAAGTAACAAATTTGCAAAAGGTTCAGAACAATGATCTTCTGGCTGTTTTTCAAATCAATAGGAATAAATGAGGCATTTCCATTGAAATTACATTTCACTCAGGAATAATTTCATGAAAATAGGCTTCTACAATTAGAAGTAACTTAGATTAGTGATGATCCATTCCACAAAATCTTTCCCCAAAAGAGAACGGACAAAAATGTCTCTCCCCAATAAAAATACATCCTCAAAAAAGATCTTTCTGTTTGTGTTTGTTCATTTGAATAGGGAGAAAAATCAATTTGATGTTAAAGCTCTTCTATTTACAAAAAAACCTCCCCCCTCAACACAATCAAGTTAACTAATGGCAAAGCTATTTTTCTGCCAAGAGGCTGTGTCATTAAACTGGGAATTAGACAAATGAGATCCTAATACATTTTAATAAAAACAATATATTTCTCCTTTCACTCTAAACCCCTGCAGTCTTGCATATTTTTTGTACTTATGCCACTGAGTATGTGGAGCTCAGTTATAATTGCTCACCTTATAACTCCTTCTGACACGCCTAGAGCAGATTGCATTACAAGCATGTAGATGTATTCTGATTGCATGGAATATTTTTTAGTTATTCTAGAAATGTTTTCAGGAGACATTAAGGTAGTTTAGAATGGCTTTTCAACCACTGAAAATGTGAATGTTATGCATTTTATGCATATTATGCATATCTTGCTATTCCGCATTGTTCCATGAAAAATGTGCATTTTGGAAAGAAATGGCAATATGTAGAAATAGCATTTATCTATGCAACAGTTCTGTTCCTTGGGCATACTGCGACATACTTATATGCTTTTGTGAGTAAAACTGAATGTTGTGACTTTTATTTCTTTTTACTTGCAGCTAATGTTCCAGAAAACTCCCCCATGAACGTGGAGCCAGATTCTTGTCTCATCCCTGCACTGTTGGTTTAAGTCATTTCCCTGAATTCAGCATTCAGGATCCTTCCTGACCATGCAGAAGCCCAGGACTGCTTGCTTGCCTCTGGGCCCAGAGCTGGGTTTGATGCTCACCAGTGGGAGGCTGTGAAAGATAGGGAAACTGGCGAAAGGGGAGCCCTCTCATCTTGCAAGTCATGTTTAATTTGTGAATCATGTTTAGACGTGAATGCCTTGTACATAAATCTGATATAATTTTTTAGTTTTCCCATCTGCCAGAGAGGTGCTAAGCTATGCCTCCTAACTCTACAAACCCATGTTCATCATTTCTTGTTTAAAATTTCCTCCCATTTGTCTACTGTTGCTTAAGCAAATCAGTTGTTGGATATCCCTGCTGGATTTTTGGCTTCCCTGTTTCATGTGGTTTTGTCGTTTCTTTTTCTCCCCTAATATGCATGGCTCCTGTAAACTTCTTGGGATTTGTTTCCTTCTGTAACTTTACTAGTGTTTCACGCAGGAAATCAGAAAGTTTCAAATAGCAAACAGGTTCCATGTTGGCAGAGTAATCACAGAATCATCAAAGTTGGAAGACACCTTCATGATCACCTAGTCTAACATGGGCCCTCAACCACTGTTTGAGAAATGTTAGAGATTTCTTTTAATTCCTCTATGTGGAGTTCTTTTTCCAGTAGGAGAAAGGATTTAAAAAGCTGCTCCTGAGTGTGAAGTGAGCAAACATTGTGCAAGGGAAGGTTTGGCACTGCTATTTCCCATTTCTAGTTCAGGTTTTCACTTTCAGAATGCTTTAAACACAATAGATCAAACACTCTGCAGTTCCTTGTCCTGTACCTTTCCTTACTGTGCCCACTGCAGGTAGTCCTCCAGTGGAATCCATCAGCTCCTGGCTGTCAGGGCATTTCTCCAGGCTATGGAGAGGTGTATGTGTGGCCTGGTGTTCCTCTCCTCAGCAGTCTTGCTCTTTTCTGGTAGTTGCCCTGAAGGAAAACATTGAGATGGTGCCTTCCAAAAATGCTGCTCCTCTGCAGCCAGGAGCACTCAGCTAAAGAAGCCTCAGCTGTGTGTGGAGGATGGTGCTCCTCATTACAAGTATGGCCAGAGTTTGGGCCATAAAGTTAAGCAAAGTGTGCCAGTGGAGTGCATGTTGAGTGTATTGATGCGTCCTGGTGTCTGGTTTGGTCATGAATAGAAGGATAATGAATGTGATGCTGCTCTTTTAAATGCTTGTCTGAGCTTCCCATTTTTAATTTTTTTATTTTGCTCTCGATGGTGAGAAGAGCAGGCTGAGCAGAACTGGCAGGAAAAACAAAACCCCAACGTAGTCCTTGTGGTCCTTCCAGTGGTACTCACAGATTTGAGTTCATTTACATTACTGGTGGGGAAGGGATTGCATGGAGTTCAGCAAAGAGAAGTGTTTTCTTTTATGCATTTGAAGGCAAACCCCAAGGATCAAATGTGTGCTCAAACCACTGCCTGTCAGTGTGATGAAGACTCTGAGCAGAGTCAGCACAGCACTCAGGCATCCTGCAGGCAAAAAGCAAATGCCAACTTTAAACCTTCCCCCTGACTTTACCCCACTCATAGGGCAGGTGATGTTCAAAACCAACCTCAGACTTCGGGTGATGTTGCCAGGGGTCTGCTCACTCTTTTTGTACTCATCCAGACAACAAACACTGCAGAATTGTTTACTTCACTGCCAAAAAATAGGTGAGGCTTCGTGTGTACCAATGTTCTTCTAGATGTTGTCAGGCAGGCAGACTTAGCCTTCTGTTGTACTTTGTAGTTTCTGTGATTTTTTAGAATCTTTGTTACGTTACTCTCCAAAGCTGCTGAGTTGTATAAAATATAACAATGTGCTCTGCAGAGCAAATTGTAGAAATCTCATCTTTTCCTACACTGAGTCAGAGGTGAAGCTCATGACTTGCTTTGTCTGTCATGCTTCATCTGTCACAATAGGAACAAAAAAATGTTTCATGGTCTTGATTAAAGCCAAATATAGGGATGGAAATTGACCACTAATTACCATCAATGTCAAGTAATTTTCTCCTACGCAGTAGTTATATTTGTTTATTATGCATGTTTATTGCAGTCTTCTGGCCAGTGCTTATGATCAATACCCATTAAGGAAGAGGATGTAGAAAATTCAGGGTCTGACCTGCAAAGCCCAGTCAGAAGTACCGCAGTTAAGTTCAGACTGAGAAATATAACGTGGTAGTATTGTGAGTTTTGTCATCCTGTCCTAGGTTCTCAGGTACAAAACTCTCTTGAGTGTCTGAAGGCTTTTTATGTTGTGAAACAGTGTAAGTCTATAAAATTGGTATAGTTCTTTGGATAGTGTTGTAATTCCTATTTCACTCGCTGTCCTCTAGTGCAGCTTTGAACATGACTCTCCCTGTTCATTCCTAGTCTTTACCTACGGACAGTCTTGCCAGCCCTGTGTTGCTGTATGTCCATTGATTCCTTTTTCTGTAAAAAAAGTTTCATTTTCTGGAGTCACATGGTTAAGTGAGATTCTTAGGCTTTGTTTAGAAATTTCCTGATCTCTTTTAGTGGTAGAGAGGATTTTGAAAATGTGATCTCTAAGGGCTCAAAGGCTGAAAGCATGAATGTCAGAGGTATTAAGTTTAAATGTTATGCCTTCTGATATCTGATGTGGCTTTTCATGGCTTGAAGAAGGCATTACAGCCTTAAAGCTCCTGACACACTTCCCTGATGATGAAAAGGCAATAATTTTGCTGCTTTAGCAAAAAACCTTGGCACTTAAGCACTTGAATCTGAATTTTTGGTGTAAAATGGGCGTGTGCTGCTATTGTGGAACCAAAGAAGCCTGTGTCAGTGTGAATGGGTTTTCCCCTGCATTCTGCTGGTTGCTTTGTACTAGGAAATGATGCCTTCACATAGGAGAACCCTAAGTCTGAGACAAGGAGCCTTCTGTTCTACTTAAGACCTCATGCTGTGATAGCTATGGTGAGATATATTCACTTAATTGTTAGTTTGGTGAATCTTGATTATATTTTTCTCATTTCAGTTACCCAGCAATTTCCCTCCCTGTTGTCTCCCAGGGAGACTGTCCAGGAAAACATTCCAGAACAGATGGAATTCTGACCCTCAGTCATCAAACTAATGAGCAGCTTTTGTGGCATCTGACTGGTGTGAGCAGAAGTGATTCTGGGTCCCATGTGAGTCTTTGGGAGAAGGCTTGGTTTGGGGAGAGGTCTTTGTGGGCTTTTCCTGTTTAGTTATGTGTGTAATGGGGTCAACAGTACTTCCCAGTGGTTTGACATGTGTTTCAAACCCTCTTCTATGAGATGGATCTTCTGAGACCAGAGTCCAGTTTCTTTAAGAAGATTTTATGTGCCATTCACAGCCTGAGTTGCTTTAACCTATGACATTCAGAAAAGTTTTACTGGCATCCCCTCAGACTTAAGACTCTGAGCCCTTACTGAAAGTAATTTCCTACTTACTCTGTTGAGGGCTGGCTAAAACTGCCCCTCAAGGTGGTAGAAAGGGGGATTGTCCAGAAACCATTTTGGCAGAGGGGTAGAGTAAATAAGTTCAGTTTAAGGATTTCTCACTGGGACACAGTTGAACAACAAATCATCTAAGCAGTTTCCAGAGCACAATGTTGTACTACAGCCTTGGAGCCCAGGCAAAGCCACCCCTGGGCACTGTGCAGCTCCTGAAGTAGGTGCGCACTCCAGTTCTTTTGAAATTCAGATTTTCATCTCTATAAATCCCTTGGCAATACTTGTAACAAAATGCCAGTGTCAGAGCAAATTATTACTACTGCTGAAATGATAATACAAGGCAAAATCAGACATTGCTTAGAAATTTGAATGTCTGTTATAAAAATGCCTCTGTCCGGGCTGTGCATCAAGCAGTACCTGCATTTCCTCATTTAAAGTAGTACGTCTTCTTCACTTCTTCAGCTCTTTCAGCTGGCTTTCAGCTCTTCCCCCCGCTCCCCCCCGTTAATAATTGGCAAATGATGGGATGTGATTACATGGCCATTTACAGAACTTATTAGCATTTCATTTATAACATTATCATATAAAACTGACTTAATTGCCCTCTGGGTGTAAACATTTAAATTTTGTACATGGCAGCTCCATTCACTTCTCCGCCACTGAGGAATACAGTATATTACTTCTCAGAAAAGAAAACACAAATTTGTCACGGATGGCTGCATCCACTGTACGTGAAGAAGAAAGGGTTTAAAAGATGCTATGGCTCCTTGGGAGTATACACAAGGATAACAACATAATTTGCATTCAGGCATTTGCATATATGGTACAGTAATTTGGCACGCCTCCTTTGGTTTTTATCTCAAAGGAGGGAAGGATTGTCATTTTTCCAGTTAGTATCCTAAAAATCACATAGCCTAATGCTGAAAAAAGCCTCTGCAAAAGCATCCATAGCTTTGTCACTATAGGATTGTTCTCAATAGAGTATTTATTGTTGCTTTGTCAAATCTGCATTTAAATACACCAGTTGATAGCTTGGCATTATTTTCTGTTGGAGGGTGTTCCAGAAGCTAAGCAGAGGTCTGTCTGGGGACTTTTTTCTTGTTATTTGGTCTGAAATTTCATTGCATTTCTCCTTCTGTTCTTACCTGGTGTGTCGCCTGTGTGCTTATTCAGCCAAGCTGAGCATATTTTTAGCCATGCATCTCCTTGCAAGGGATTTCTGAACCACTTCAGGGAGCTGTTGCTTTCCACCTCATGGTGCTTTTTAAATGCCCACTGCCAATCTCTTCAGTAACACTCTGCCCTTGCCTCCAAGTATTATTGGCCATTTTCTTCTGCTCTCTCTTTGGATACCAGCTCTCTCAAAGCTCAGTGTGCCAGATGCTGCTGTGCCGGGGCTGTCAGCCTGATCCAGAAAGTGCTGAAGCCAGAGGAAAGCCTCCGTTGATTTTGGATCAGTACCATAATAAGGAACCAGGGAATAAGATAATGGTCCATAACTTAAAACATTGAAATGTGAGTCTGCATCACAGTGCAAAGATTGAGTAGTTGAAGAGTAAAGGCCTTCCACAGCCGTAACCAAGAGGCAACAACAATTACCTAATAAACCTAAACACAATGAAAATAAATGGCCAGAGTAATTTTTGTGGCTGGAGGAGGCTCAAAGCATTTTGGCAGGCTGGGCAGAGCTCAACTTGGCAGTGGTGGGCTAGGAGCAGTGCAGCTGGCAGTACTCCCTCTCGGGTCCGGGCTGAGAGGGCTGTGGGGCAGGATGGGGAGCCATGGGGCTCCCTGAGGACTGGGAGGGTTTGGTCACAAACTGGCGCAGTGTGACAACAGTTTCTTTTGTTGGAGTTTGATGGGACCAAAAGGAAAAGAGGTATGCAGTGCTGGCGGGATCTCAGCAGCTTTGGGAGGATTGTGACTGTGGTGAGGGGGTTGGTGGGGGTTGTCTCTGCTCCTGAAGCCAGTCAGTCTCCACTCCTGCCCTGAGTATGGGGAGAAAACACCTGTGTCTGGAAAGGGAGGTGATGGGGCTAGGCCAGTGGTGGTAGCATTTCTGAATAACAAGGTGTTTTGCTTCTGTGGTGTTGGGGGCAAGAGTCACCCCTGTGAATCTCTCTTTCAGCAAAAGGCTGTGCAGATGAGAGATGGGAAGAGATTGCCTGCAGGACAGCAGTCGTGGATGTCCTGTCTTCTTCCTCCCCACTAGGCTGCTATTTCAAGCAGTGCTAACTTGTCTGTCCATGGGTCTGGCACTCAGGGGAGGGGGGTTTACATTTTTCCCAGGACTTTCTGGTCTCACCTCTCCTTCTGGACATGCCTCTGTTCTCGCCATGTAGTTGTATGCCTTCTCTCTTGTTTGTGCCTCGCTTTCTTCAGCATCTTCCTGTTTGGGCATGATCCTACTGGCTTCCTCCATTGCCAGAAAGCCACCCTCATGCTGTCCTGTCCCAAAACTGCTGCCCCACGTCCTTTTGCTTTTATCTCTCAAGGGGCCAGCCCGGTGCTGGAGCAGTTGCTTCATACACAAAAGCCAGCGTGGGGAAGATGAAGAGCAAAGTGACTTAAACCTGAAAAGGGAGTTTGTTGGAACTCTGTGCAGTCACCTAAGCTGGGGGCAGCATCTGAGCATCTACTCAGTGTTCTGCTTTCCCACAGCCCCTCTGGGCTGGAGTGAGGGCAGCAGGAGTGCCCCTGCTCTACAGCCCTGTCCATACAGTGCCTTTCAGGTGACAGTCTGACTAGCTCTTCCTCATCCCACCACCCAGCACTGGGGCCTGGGAACAGAGCCTGTAGTGCATGGGAGTGGTCGCTGATGTAGGAGATGCTGCTGGGATGTCCCACTGTTCTCCCTAAGGTGTTGTTTACTGTTACCTGGAACACAAAGGGCCTCTCTGCCTGAGGTGAGACAACACACAAATGCTATCAGTGTTGTTTTTGCTCCTCCTCTGCAGTGTTTTCAGTCTCATCTGGGCTTCCTGAAGAAACCAGATAAGTTTTTGCTCTTTTATCAAAGACCAGCAATGCATATTTTCATGGCAGACTGAGCTAGCTGGCTGATATCCATTCCATCAGCAAGATTGTTATTTCAGATTTTTTCCTTCCAGCTTTTGCCCAAAACAGCTTGATTCATTTCAGTGTCTCTCTTAGTGACCTTGCAGGTTAACTTTTTTGAATGTCCACGAAAATAGACGACCTTTAGGAATAAACCAAAATGTCATCATACCTGAACACGCACAGAGAGGATGTGAAACACATTGTATTGAATCATTTTCCATGCAGGAATGGGGAGAACAATTATTTGAGATAGGAAGTAAAATAAATATGAAAAAGAAGAAACGTGAAGTGAAAGAGGAAGAAGAAAAAGTGACCACCCCCCCAACTGAAAAAAAAAGATAAATGACAATTGCAGCGGCCATGTTTCCATGGCTAATTCCTAAGTATGCACTGCCACCTGCCAGCCTTTGAGCAAAACGCATGGGAAGAAAGAGTGGATTTCATTCCCTAAGTGTACTGTTCTTTGACTGCCGGAATTGCTATGTGGCTGATATACCCATTTTAAAAAGAAAACTGCAATCAAGGATTTACACACGGATTTATACCCTTGCACTACACATTGTGCAAAGGAGCAGGATACATTTGCAAGGTGAAGCACCCCAAGCCCAGCCAAGGCTGTGGCTGTGGATCAGGGCTGAGGGGCATGAAGCCAAGGCCTCACAGAGCCCCTCTTGCCCTGTCCTCAGCTGAAGGTATGAAACATTGTGAGGAGAAGGCACGAGTAACAGAGGTGCCAAGGAGTTGATCTATGCTCCTAGAATAGATTAAATCTTTTGCATATTACAGGATTGTTAAATGGGAGCAAAAGGGGTGAGTTGCTGAAACTTGAAGGTGACAAATAATGGAGGGAAAAGAAATATTGATTTAGGGTGAGTGCCCAGGAGTAATGGGATGAAATTTCAAAGGGAAACATGATTGTTGTGTATTAGGTAACGCTTCCACATACTGAGATCTATCAAGCTGTGAATAATATCTCAGGGGAAGCTTCTTCACCCCAAGCACTTTAAACTAGAATAGAATAAATGGTAAGTAATTATTATACAGTGAAGTCTTATAGTGGTAAGGGGATGAAATAGACAATCTAATAGGCTTTTATTTCCTCTCTGAGCTGACTCTCCATTGTCTTTCATTATGCAGCACAAGCTGCTCAAGCTTGCATATCCAGCAGAACACTACTACTGCTGTGCACACGTCTGTAGTACAACACCTGGTAGAAGGTGCATGGAGCAGAGCTTTGCCTTGAACTTGCTGCAAGGCAATGTAAATTGCATTTCTGGTCTTTCAGCCTCTTAGTCCTGGCTCAGATTTAGCTTTCTTTAGCACTGTGTAGTGTCCATTATTGTGAAGAACTTCATACGTGCTTGGTTCAGTATATTTCTTAGATAACAACACTTATGTAATTTGAAGCAGTACATCACCTTAAGACCTGATTGAGTCAAAACCAATTCAGCAAGGGCAATCCAGTTACTCCTCCTAAAGTGACATTGTCTTCAATTGGCGGGGTTGTGTCAAATGTTAAACTCAGAAATGCCTCTGGAAATTAAAAAAACCCGTCCATCTCTCTTTAAATTTTGAATGTTCTCTGGGTTGGGATTGGGATAAAAGTTACTGTCTTGTGTTTGTGACTGAATGAACATTCTTATGTCATTCTTAAGAGAGACCTTGTGAGAAATGGCAAACAATTAAATAGATGGTTACCTGTTAGAATTTGTCTTTTTGCATACAAAGGGGAAAATTAGTGAAAAGTATGGAAACACAGAGTTGGAAAGATATGTTCCGAGCAGAATCAAACTGTGATTTTTATTACCTGGTTAAGTGAGTTCACTCCAAAAATATTGGCTACTCAGTCTTTTTTTCTTTTTTTTTCCTTGTGTGTATTTATTCTGAAACACAGTTTTGAAAAAACCTCTCTGACTTTTGTCATAAAGGCACCACACCAGTACAGTGGCTTTACAATGCTTGTGCATTAGCTGCCATCCTAACGCTGTGAGTTTAACTTTCCTCTTCCCTTGTGAAACTGACTGTATTTTTTTCCCTTTTTCTTCACTCTGGGAATCATTTTGAAACAAGTTTCACTTACAGATACTAAGAGAAGTCTTGCTTTAAGGACACAATTACCACATGGTTGAAGCTAGGCATGTACCAGGCCCTATTTACTTTAAATGAATATTAAGAACATGTGTTTGTTTCTAAAAAGCAGTGCTTGTCTCTCACTGAGCTTTGGGAATTGGGTTTAGGGATTTATCTTGGGAAATGTGAAGCTTAATCTGTAGTGAATGCAAGAAGAAAAACAGTTGCTACTACCTAAGAGTGATGGCCAAAGCTACCTCGCTCTGAAGACCAAAGTTGTCTGACTGCACGTGGTAGCATCTGAACTGTGGCTTTATCTCTGGTGAGAACAGCAAAATATTCAGAGCCTCAGCTCTTGGTCCTCTGGCTGAACCAGAGGTTATCATGTGATGATGTTTTCCATCAGAAGGTCTCTCAAGTCTGTTTTTTCTCAAGCACAGCTTGGAGATCTCATGTGTCTTGTGGAGTCCCAGCTATAGAGAGATTAAAAGCCAGCTGTGAAAGTCAGGGGAGCAGTCCCCAGTGTTCAGTGTGTAGAAGCTCACACTTCTTGCAGTTCAGACATGATCTGTCATCACACCAGAGGACAGTTTTAGGGTACAACAATGCAAGTGTAGTCCTCTGAACCACTGGGTCACCAAGCACAGTGTCATGGCAGAACACATGAAAATTTAAGTTGGGCCTGAGCAGCAGTTCCTTGTTTTAGAAGCTGAATTGACATTGGGTGTCTGGGAAATGTGGTGGTCCTTGCTGCAAAACCAATTTCTATCAGCTTTCTTTCAGGACAGGGCAACTAGATGAGGACTGCTTTGGCAGGGAAAGGTGAAGTTAGTGCCTTGTGGACAAGGCACAAAGGTGCTGGAAAGTGTGTGGGGAAGAAGAGCTGGGTGAAAAGCAAAGCAGCTGTAGGGGTTGAATGACCTAGGAAAAAGAACAAATCATATGGACCATATTGTGTTCATTGTTTTGCCTTCTGAATGGAGTATGCTGTGAGTGGAGACACTGGGATAATTGAATACTTGATTTTAGAATATTTGTCAAGACTTCTGACTTGGTTGTGTCAGTGACAACTTATGCAGGAGGTTTTTTGATTTGTATTCTCTGCAGGAAAAGAAAAAAAAATGAATACCCACCTCATTAATTCCTTTTAAAATTATGTGTGGATGGGCTAAACAAACTTCTGTGGTTCTATTTCCTAAGAAACAAAGAAATCATTACAAAAAGTTTATCAGCTTTTCTTTGTTAATCATCTCTGTTGTTTTACTTCTATTGTGTATTCTGCAAGAATAAATTAAACTAAATGAGCCTTTATGAAAGTCCTTTTTAACAACATTTTTGTTTAGAGTTTCCCTACTAGCTCTGTAAATCTCTTTACATTTCCAGGTTTCCAGATGGATCTTCCAACATCTATTGTGCTTGCCTAAATGTAGAGTAAAAAGGAAACTCTAGTTCTCTTAGATCTATCCTCTGGGACTAATTATACTCATTTGACTAGAGTAGCAGTTAGATCTGAATTATAGTCATGAATAAGTTAGGTCTTAATTAAAGTCATGTTTGGGTGCAAAAGGCAATGTCATACATGCAAAGAAGCTGCTTTATAAAATGCGGAAATTAGTGTTAATAATAATTTGTGTAGGAGATTTGGATTCCAATTTATTCTTCATATTGCTCTCTCTGGCACTTTAGCCATTTGATAGCACATCCTGCTCCTGTTTCCATGTTTGAGTACTCTCAAAGTAATAGAAGGTAAAATATTGCTAAGCAAAAAAATAAAATGACCCATTCAATTCACATGAATATTTAAAGAGCTTTGTAATTGTCAAGGCCTTATCAGATGTTTGACAGTGTCTCACTTCTATTTGGAATATGTTGAAAAATTAACGATATTAGGGTGTACTGTAATGTCTTTCTTCTGAAGACTTTCAGAGTTTCCCAGGAGGACAGCTTAATCTCATTTTCTTCCCTGTCCTGATCTGTTCTCATCTCTCCCATAAAATTGCCAATAACACATAAATTAAACTGTAGGAGGGTAGGTTTAGATCAGATATCAGAAAAATTTTCTTTATTGCAAAGTGTGGTGAGGCACTGAGAGAGCTTGCACAGAGTAGTTGTGGATGCCCCATCCCTGGAAGTGTTCCAGGCCAGGCTGGATGGGGCTTTGAGCAAGGAAGGGAAGGGATCCCTGTCATGGCAGGGTGTTGGATCTAGATGAGCTTTGAGGTCTCTTCCAACACAAACTGTTCTATGGTATATACATACATAAATAACAATACAGCACATTTCAAAACACTGCATTTGGGCAGCCATCAACCCTGGCTTTGCTTTGGGTGATGGTTAAAACTTCTTAGGGGAATATCTACTCTATATGGGAGATAAAGACAACTCAAAAGCATGGAGAACTTGTGTAAGGCCAGTTAACTACACTGGTCTCAAAGAACAACATGGGAATGCCACCTAGGCCAAGGATGCCTACATGGCGTTCCAGTAAAACAGTGGCTGTGGCTGCTAAGTGACTGTCTCTATGTGGTATTTTCCTCTTGCTGAATGGTGATCTAGGTCTTGTAAAGAGAGCTGTCACCTGTTTCGTGTGAGCAGGTAGCCTGAGCCACAGTGTGAAAACTTGGCAGACTTATTTTCTATGACGTGTTTTCTGCCAAATGCTGTATCTGAGTATGTTAGGTGACAAAGGATCTTCTACGTTTCCGTGGCCATTCTGTCATACGTTTTTATTTCTGAAGAAAACTTTGAGAAAGTCCAAGTACTTTCTTTTGATATTCTCTAAGGAACATGTTCTTTCTTGAAAGAAGATGCTATCTTTTAGTCTCAAGCAACTTCTTTTTTTGGCACTTTGATATATTTATTTAGAAAAATAAGGAGGAGTTGAAGAGATAGACTTAAAATAGAATAAGCCTTTTTGACACCATGCCAAAAGAATTATTTTTGTCTCATGATATTTTTTCCCGTTAGATGCACTATATATATATATACATATGTATCTGTATATCTATATATATATCTGTGTATATGTATATTATATATTGAGAACAATTCAGGCAAGTATGATGCTCTTGTATTTGTTTCAGTGCTCTGAATTCAATGATTCTGGATTTCCACTGAATAGCACTGAAGAGCCTGGGTTTGGCCCTCACAGTGTCCAGTGGGTGTGGATCTCTGGAGATCATCTTTAAGATGGACCTTGTGCACAAAATTGCACTTGGATGTAAATCAGATCATTGTGCATATCAAGCCATGGCATCACTGCCAACACTGTGCTTGTGGACACTGCAATTCTCTCTCTGTACTGCTCACTCTACTTGTAATGGTCATTTGAAACCACTCAACAGCCAAACTACTCAGGACAAGGATGTCTAAGGAAATCTGGTTTAGGAGGAGTTGTTTGCACTGCAGGTATGTAATGACACACAAATAGGGAAATTCTGGATGGGCTTGAATTGCAGAAAGGGAAATTTAGGCTAAACACTGAGACAATCAATGCAGTTCAGCACTGGCATTGTCTATCTGTAGACTTTCTCACATTCTGCTTCCTAAAGGTTTTAGGAACAAATAAACAAAGAGTGGTTTGGGTTAACTTGGTCTGTACTTGGCTAGAAGATAGATTGCAGGGTTTCCTGAGGGTCTTGATGCTTAGTTAAATTGTTCAAGGAAATTACCCACAAGATACCAAGGCTAGCTCTTTACAGAGGTTTGCATTTAAGAAGTAAAATATCTTAAGGAAATATTAGAAATTTTAGAACTTGATCAAATGTATTGTAATGAAAAATAAAAGCATATGAAGTAAAGAAATATTTAAAGGAGTAATTTGGACTTTTCTTTCTACCATTTATTGTTATTTCAGAGATTAAAATAACCTGGTAAAATGGAGGACGGTACTATGAATTTATATGAT
This sequence comes from Illadopsis cleaveri, assembly GCA_013399915.1. Classification (NCBI taxonomy): domain Eukaryota; kingdom Metazoa; phylum Chordata; class Aves; order Passeriformes; family Timaliidae; genus Illadopsis; species Illadopsis cleaveri. The sequence continues at coordinate 417,468 of VXBB01009097.1, read as the reverse complement.
TTTTTTCTTTTTTGCTGTCTTTTTTTAACTTATAAAACTCACTTTTTTGGACATTACTACTGAGATTTTGAATTTAACTGCACAGGATTCCACTCAAGTCAATGTCTATGGTTGCAGTAGCTGGGATGAAATAAAATATTAAAGATTTGAGCCCTTCTGCTTCAAGACATTAACCAGTCTTAAACACCTTGGTTTTGGAAGACACATCCTCTATGGGAACATTACTGTCTGACTGTCTGTAAGGATTTGAAGCATCTGCTGTTGATACCTGTCAGGGACAAGGTAGGAGCATAACAGATTTATTGTGTGATTCAGCCCAGCAATTAATTTCCTTTGTAGGAATCCAGTAAAGCGCAGAGCAGAGCAAAGCCCTGCCACTTCTCTTTGTCTTAGTCACTGCTTCTTCTAGGAGAAAAGTAATTATTGCAGCTGGAGAATGTGAATTACAAATACAGGTAACATTCCTGTAAGTGTGTCTGAGAACAATTCAAATATATAAAAATCTCCATAAATTAGAAGTTAATTACAGGGTATGGGTGGTCTAAGATGCAAATGAAGTCCTGAGTGTTTTGCATGGATGCATTGTGCCATGAGGGAAGTGCAGCTGACCCTCTTCCTTGGCCTTGCATGTGATGATGTTTACATGAGTTACTCAAATGTGTTTTAAATTCTCTTTTTTTGGCGTTTATTTGTGGATTACCAACAGTCAGCATCAGTAATCTATTTACATTTATTTAGCTAGATATATCCATGCCTGTTTCAAGGTGCTTTATTCCTGTTGGCAAAGGCAGAATCACTGTAACTCCCATTCATGTGAATAAACCCAAAACAAAACTCAGGGGCTGATATAATTAGAACACATTTATGCTTGTTTTCCAGCCTTGGTCTGCTGAACAGCAATTACTTTGAAAGATAGTTCCTGTGCTTTTTTAAAATTTCTTTTTCTTCTCCAGCATTCCTTTTATTCAGCCATGGGCTTGCAGTGGAAAGATGGATGAAGTGGAGAGGTACACTCTTTGCATATTTCTCAGAGCAATGAAAAAGAATACAGTGTACCATATACAATAGTCTGCAAGTATACAAAGATAGCTGCAAAGAGTAAGGGCCTTGGATGGAAAACATTATTGATGAAAGAAGACTAGAAATAATGGGCATGTATTTCCCCAAGGGGATTTGAGATTGGATGTTAGATAACCTCATACGTGGTACAAACTAATGCTTCTTTAAGAAGACATGGGCTCCTATCACTGACAGTCTTTAAAACAGGTTAGACAAACTGTTTGGGAAATGCTTAGGAGTACTTCACCCTGCTCTGTGCAGAGCAAGGGGCAAGGGTGCCTCTCCACATCTCTTCTACTCTTCATTAGTTAATGGCTTTGCTGTGCTGTGTTTCAGCCATATAGGCCATATAGCCACATGTTTCAGCCATATGGGCACAATACTCTTCAAAATATAGTTACACAGTTACAACAGCAATGGAAGCAGTCTAAGTATGTGCCACCAAGACACAGTTGCTCCTGTAGAAATGCCAGTCCCTACCAAGCATTGTCAAACAGCAGAAGTGATGATTCTTAACTAATTACAACAGCATTGACAACAGGCCTCACACACAAACGAGTCTACCACATGCCATCTGCTCCACTGATGAAGGTATAAATGCTTTGCAATGGGACAGAGCTTTCATCTGAGGATCTCAAAGTATTTTAAGAAGTGGAAATATAAAGTGACATTATCTTAATTGCACAGTTAAATGAGCAGGACTGCCACCTTCCTTAATTGCATGCTGATATGGTAGCTTGGCATTTTCCTGAGGAAGGATCAGGAACATGAACAAAGGTGGTTTTGCTTAACTCTTCTGGGGATCCTTGGAGGTAAAATGCTGCTGTGCCACAGGCCATATACAGGGGGAAGTGTGTGTGTGTGTAAGCTAAAGTTTATTTCACCAGCAGAAGTTCTTCCTGTAGTGGCTGTGATGTGATTTTGCCCTTGTGAGATATCTTCTTCACAGAACACGTGCAACCAACACAGATGTTCTCATATGCCTGCACCACTAGCAGGGTCATGGAACTGGCACGTTTGCATTGGAGCAGGCTGATTTGTGCCCTTGAGAAGGAGTTCAGCACAAAGACAACAGTACCTGGAGATACTGAGGTGAACAGTCCTATGTAAAACACTACTATTCCTGAACTAGTGCATTTTCTCTCCTTTGGCACAGAAGCAAAGGATTGATGGGAAGGGAGAGATGGGCCCTCTCTTCTGCAGCATGCTTTCTTCTAATATAGGGCATAGAGTGCTTGTTAACAGACAAGTGTGCACCTCCTCCCCACTGCAAATATTCATATAAATAACTTTCTAGCCTTTTTGCTGTACATTTAGGATCCTAATCAGTAGAGAAGTTACCATTTTACCTGGTAGTGACTAAACATGTAACAGAGACATCATGACAGAATGTGTGTCAGTGATGAACTTGTATCTGCTCCAGTTCCTTTTCAGTATCTGTCTAAGCCAAAGTGCATGAAAGATATCAGAGTACAGCATGGAGGCTACATAAATCTGTTTTTGGACCCTAATAATGCCCTCCAAAACTTCCTTTCAGCAAGTCATTTCTCTTCCTGCTCTCATTTTTCAAATCCACTCTGCAGGTGAGATAAGAGGATTCTTTTTGCCCTTAAATTATGGCAGTTACAAGTAATCCTTGCTGTCTCTGTACATATGGGGCTTTTTGTTGGTTTTTTTGTCTTTATTATTATTTTTTTTCCCAAGGAAAACAACTATTTCATGCTCGTGGAAAAAAGAAGAGATTAGCTGCACCAGAACAGAAAATATGAGTTAACCTGAGGCAAAGCACAGCTGAACAGCAGCAATACAAACTTCCCCTCAGCTCTGGTGCCAAATGTCTCCAGTGATAAACCTTTGTAGGCCATTAGCTGGAAATGAAGTGTCCTTTATCAACTCTCCTTTTTTATTAAAATCAGTAAATATAACTGAACATCTGATAGTAAACAATTTCCCTCCACCCATCTACAGATAAAGGAAGGGTCCGGGGGGCAGCAGGTACTTGCTCTCAGAAGAAACAATTCTAAGATGGTTTAAGGCAGCAGCTGTACTTGTGATCAAACAGGTCAGTGACATTAATATGGTTTCAATGCATATTTAAAGACTCTCTGACCTACATACAAGTATATCCAGGACATGCACATTCTTGTTCTAGCTGGCATCTTTTATGTGACTTGAGTGACCCACACCTTTCTCTGCAGACAAAGATGTTACCTCCTTTGTTTCTTGACTATGGAGGGGATTTGGAAGCTGCTTGGATTTTTTGTGGATTTTAACTGGAAAACACCAGTTCAATTTTATCGAAGTTAGGCAAAAAACTTAAGTTATATTCATGAAATACAAGAATCTTCATTTTAAAAGAGAATGCCTTGGGAGAGAGATGCCATTCAGAGAAGGGCAATAATAGTGACAGCGTGTGCTCTTGTTTCACCAGAGTAGGCAGAGACACTTGGGGACACAGGAGAGAGGTGGAATCACGTTTGCCTGGTTTAGATTAGAGGCTACAGGGCAGTCTGGAAGAAACATGCCTGTTGCAGCTGTATGGCTTTTTACACATGCCAGAGAAACATGAGCAGTAATTAGTCTCTTCACTAGAACAACTTTGTCAGAGCCTGTGCTCTGCATTGAACAGAGGGAAGCTGCTGAGACATCTTCAGGAAGTGTAAATTACTAATCTGTGTGGGCAGGGCAATAGACCTGTTTTCTCAGGTGATTTGTGCCACTCAAACTTTGTCTTATTAAACAGACAGGAAAACTGTTGTGATTTGTTAAAAAATTGGAAAGAGGAGAAGTTTCTAAACCTAATAGGCTTATTTTCCTGCCTCAGGAGAATGGTATTTTGACTGTGGTGGGAGAATTTGGGTTTGTCTTGAGCTTGTAAAATGTTGGGGAGGATGAAGGAGCTTGCCAATCTCTGGCAATAATCAGCAGTGTGATAGGTGACCACCCCTCTCCAGGTGTTTGGGGATGTATGTGCTTCAGACGAAATGGGAACTTTTCCCCAAAGTGCCTCTGAACTATGTCATTGTCCATGGTTTCCCAGAGTCATTGTCCCTTGCTGGAGCAGGGACAGCATGGCTCTGCTAGGGGATTGCTAGAGATTTCGAATTTGAACAGGGACTTTTTGAAGCTGGCACACGTCTCAACATCTGCATGTTGAAAATAAGGCTGAGAAAAAGTGGCATGGACATTTGGTTGCCTTTCAGGACTTGTAGGTAGGAGGATTTTTGACTTGGCCTGGCAGTTGTTTTGCTAATAATGAAAACAAGAGGTGGCCAAGCATAAGAGTAAGGAAATGCAGAAGGGTTGATCTCTGCTTTATGATAGAGCTCAGAGGGAGAACAGGTGGTCACAGACTCATTTATTCAGAAGAAAACTGGAGACAAGTATGTGATGGGAGAACTTGAAAAATAATAAAGGGAAGATGAGACCCATCTTCAAGGGAATGAAAAAAAGATTAAGGGAAGACAAGTAGTTTCTTACTTTTTGTCTCTGTTTGACTCCAGGGGGAGTATTACTTATTGTTTATTTATAGGACTGGTAATAAAGACATGGCTGAAAATGACAAGACACTGGTTTTATCTTCTAGAAGGAAGGATTAAATCATTACTGTCATTCACATTTCAAGCAAAACAGGAATTATTCTTCAGATGCCCACTCAAGAGAAGCTGGCAGTCAAAAGGACAGTAGATTGTTTTCCCCTGTTATTCTGAAACATGTAATGAGACTGCACGGCAAAATAGCCATGGAAATGTTAATTCTAAAGTGTGTAGTGTGCTGTGGAAAGAGCAAGTGGGAGATGATAAATGAGCAACATCGATCAAACATCAGCATGTGGTGTGATTGCCAAGGGCTTACGCAGATCTCTTTACTCCTTAGGGAAGTTCTTTGCCCTGAGAATCACGAGAGGCTTTTCTGTTAGGCAAAAATAACACTGCAGAAATTTGTGAAGTGTTCATTAAGTACAGTAGGAGCAGGAACTTTGCAAGTGACTGAGTGTCACTTTGATGGGTTGACTACAGTAGGTTATACTCAATAAATCCTCATGATCTCTGTGTGCATTGTCATTCAAAAGGAATTATTATTCCTAACTAAATAGCCACCGAAAGTCTAAAAGGTCTGCATGTTATGCACTGTCATGTTCTGAGTTACTGGGCTGTGTAACACAAGTCAATGTGGAGATAAGAGAATTAGCACACTCAATGTGGAGATAAGAGAATTAGCACACCCTTGGACCCTCACAGGGATGGGTCAGAGGGAAACGCCCTCCCTGCTTGTGGAGTCCAGAGACAGCTGGATGGCTGTGAGTCATATCTTACCTCTAAGGCTTCTTAAGATCTAGACACTTTCTTCTAGACCAATGTACAGTCATTTCAGTATGTGTGAAGGGAAGAGGAAAAAAACTAGAGCAAAATTACATTTTTTGTAATAGTGGATTGAAAATGCTCTGGGATTAAAGCAGAGCCCAGTTCAAATTTGTAAAAATCCCTTGACTTTCACCATATTAAAGCTTGGGCACAATTTCAAGATTTTGGAGAACTGCTGGGGAGTTCTTTAGCAGGTGAGAAAGGGTAGGAGGAAACAAGGCAAACATGTAAATGGAACTAAACTTCTATAGATGGGCGATGTCTGAGAACACAGCTAACTTTAGTCAGATTTTGACCAAGTTATTTTGAGTCATATAGGATCTCATTTAAACTTCATCATTAGATTCCATACCTCATCTGTGCCCACGGACATGACTAGGATAGAAATTGGCATACTCATTTTTTTAATTGCATTCATTGAACCATGGGTGGAAAGCAAGCATGAAGGATGTGGGTGCAGTATTCCAGGGCCAGAACGGGGCATTTGTTGATCATGTCATTGTATAATGTCACATCACATAAAAGCATACAGTATTGAAAAATATAGCCATATAATTTCCTGGAATCAGTACTAATTAAAAAGCAAATTGGAGTGGGAAGCAGCTGAAGAATATCCAACTATTTCTATTATCATAATTTTTTACAGTAAAGGACAGATGAGTAAAGGCTGTGTTTGAATTGGAGAACATTAATTGTACAGCCTCAAGGCTGCTGAAAAAAAATCCTTTTTCTTTTTTAAACAAAGATACTTTATTCATCTTCCTGCTATTTAGTGCACAATAGCCTTAATAAATACGATTCAACAATAGGGCTGCTGGATCAGGTCCAAATGAACCCTTAAATGACAAGGTGCTATAATGAGAATATCAGAGTCTGACATTTTAGTTCACTGAATTGTCCTCCTTGCTCCCTTATCCAGCATCTACAGGTGATGCCCCTGAAAAATGCCCACATTTAGAATGTCATCAGCACAAGATGGGGCAGGAGAACTCTCGGCTGTGGGGAGGCTGGGTTCCTGTCCCCAGTGTTGTACAAGAGGTTTGTGGAGGGGTGCAGTGGAAGCCCTGGGTCACAAGCAAGGTGCAGACACTGTGGGATGTGCCTACTCTAAAATGAGTGCTTTTCTGAACATCATTCCCCTGCTTCACTTGATGTTGAAACTGTGTGGAAAAGTATTATCCACTTCCTAGTATTTCCTACCCTTGCTGAGGTGAGCAGTGATGAAGAGCATGCACCACAATGGCTGTTTAACCTGGATCTTTGTCTGTGGCTCTGCAGAACTAGATCTGTTGTCTTCCTTAATCTGCTTCACTTTATTTTTAGGTTGTGACTGTGAAAAAGCTAGCAGTTTGCTGGAGTCAATTTTCACAAAAAGCCAGTGACAGGAGTAAGAATTTCTGCCAATCTTCCTAACTTGCACTGAAAGCCTACAGTTTCTCAGGTTGCAGGAGCACAACATTAAGGAAAAAAAATGGGAGCCATCAAAGCATGCTCAGAACAGAAATATTCTGCTACCTTTGTGACTCCTTTAGAAGGCATGACTTGGGCATAGTCTATAATTTGTCAATCTAACCCCCTCCTTTCCCCCTCAGTCTCTTGTCCCAGTCACTGAGTTAGTGAAAGGTATTTTTCTTTTGGTGGGTCTCTTGACATGGTTCCTCCCCTGGTAGTGCTGCTTGTTGCTCCTTATTCCTGAGGAAGTGTAGAACTGACTAATCATCACAGTTGGGCTTCATGAAGAAGGTCCTACCTTCCAGATTTAATCTGCAGATGGAAGACATTGGAAGAGGAATGTGGCCCTGCACTTTTGGTAGCTTTATCCTAAAAGAAAGTGAGGAAAGATCTAGATTTCTTTACTGAAATTTTCTTTTTATCATAGCCCTCTTCAGAAGTACAGGATTGTGCTGGCTCTGTGAACATGGAAAATTTGTTCCAGGAAAGCAAGTTTCTCAAGTTTCTCTCTTTTACTTATTCAAGAGTACTTTCTTGCCATACTAGGAGTTTGTGTAAAGTGTGAACTTTAAACAAAGGATGGTGCTGCTGTGGCCCTAACATGCCCTATGTTTAGGCACTTGTTACAGGATTGGCATGGATTACATGCTGAGGGTCAGAAAACAGGAGCCTGTGTATGAGAAGTAGCAGCTCCTCAGCAGGATGTGACAGAGAGGGCCCAGGTTTTGTCTTCTCTTACAGAATCATTACTGAATTCCATGTGGGCTGACAAGCATTGCTGGTGTTGGGAATTGGCCTTGGCTAGCAAGGAGGCTTCTGCCACAGGGATTTAGACCTCTAGTAGCAGCACATGGCACAGAGCTCTGTGCTCTGAGGGTTCCTGCACAGTGCATATGCTGGCCTTGGAAAAGCTCATTTGGTAAATCAGGACTTGTATCTCAAGTTGCCATGGCTTCTGCAAGTATTTGTGCAGTGTGCACAAGCTTCATGCTCAAAACATAAAAAATCTGCTGTCGTTTTGCTTGATTCCAATTGTTTTTGGTGCTGTGGAAATGAGATGCTTAGAAATAAAAAAGCTGGCCATTAACAGTGTTTTTCATTTGGTTTTAATGGCGTGCACTAATTAACTGGGTCCTGTCTAGTTTCACTTGAGTGGGAGTGACACAAGCACAAAGATTACAGGTTGGCATTTACATTAGTCTGTTTCATTAGACAGGAAAAGATTCCATTTAGCGAGAGACACCTCCAAGGAAAACAATGCCAGAGGGAACAAAACTATTTCTGTGCTTGAAGAGAACAGGGCTTCAATACAGTAGTCTAATTAAGATGGTTATCTGTTGGTAAACAAACATAGCTGACTCCTGTACAGTGGATGGGGGAATTTAAAGAGAAAAATTATCGATTGAGTCTGGAAAAAGAGTTAGAGCTCAACAGTGCACTGGATAAATACATATGCTTTCTCTGTCTCATTCTTTCACACTGAGCAGATCTGATGGTGTTGGGGAAACTTTTTTTTCTAATTTGTGTTTTTTGTTTTTTTTTTTTTAAATTTTATCTCCCATCAGACTTTTCTGTGTAAGAGTTTGAAGGGATGGATTGGCAACATGGGTTAACTAATTCAGCTCCTTTGTTTAATTCCTTATTCTTAGATTCTGTCTGCTCTGAAAACACACTGTTGGTGCCACTTTGGCTGAAATTCCTCTGCAAATCCCTGCTGAACAAGTTAAGGCTTGTGCAGATGGTGGCAGTGCTGATGAAAATGACACTAAAGAGTTGTTTTCTCTTTTCTAAATCCAAGCAAGAACATTTTAAACAGGAAACAGGCAGTATTATGATTTTGGTGGCTTTTATCACTGCTCTGTGAAAAGGTATAAAAGGCCTTTGGCTGCCTCTTCCACTTTTCTAATTTGAAAAAAATAAGAAATAAAACGTCCCCAGAAATTGGCAGTATAAGGGTTGCTTTCAAAATCTTTTAGAGATCACAGCTTTATGAAGGGATAGATGCTTTAGTTTTGGTGTGAAGCCCTATTTTTCCCAGAGGCACTCAGGAGTGTGAGGCCTGGGGAGGCTTCACTGAGGGCTGCCCAAGTCTGACAGAGCAGTGACCAGACAGCCCTGAAGATGGACTAGACAAGGATGTTGTAGAGGGCACCTACTGGTACAGTGCACTGGGAAACTGTCCCTGGTGGCTCCATTTTGTTTTGGTAAGTTCATTGCCTGCTCTGTTGTAAATGAACAAAACATTAATGCTGTCTTTTTCTTATTTTTGGAATAAACTGAAGATATATCTGCATCGTTCATGTAGAGGTATCCAAGCTACACCCAAACAAAATGAAGTAGACTACAAAGAAAGAGAGCAGTAGGGTGAAAAACAATAAACCTTTATTTAGTCAGGTCTTCCTCTACACATAATTTTGTTATTGACTTGTAAGTTACAGAATAAATGATCTAGGAAGCTGTGGGAAACAACTCTGGTCAGTCAACACTGGTGAGGCAGGGAATTGGGTTAGGCTCAAGTCATGAATTGGGTAACCAGAACCACCGTCTCTTTCTACTGCTCTGGTTTCTGTAAATGTCTCATCATGATAACCCAGACCTGAAGCTTATTCAATGAGAAGTGTCAGATAAAGCTGTGAATGGTGTTTCTCAGAAAGTCTTGACAGCTTGGCACAAGCATCCAGCCAAGGCATGGGAATGCCATGTTATTCAATTGATGACTAGCAGGCCATAGACAATAATTAGTCAAAGAGCTAGAAGTGACTAGCCCACAGACAGAATCCATATGTTGAAATATGTTTGCATTAATTTTTTGCTGAAGGGCCTTGAATAATGAGGAGATTAGTAAAAATCAAAGTCCTTTGTGGATAATTTATGAACAGGAACAAAACAAGGTAAGTTATGAACTGCAAAGGGTTCTCCTAGTTGTAGTCATTGGCTTGTGGAATTCAATCAATGCCGAATAATTTAGATCTTTTAAAAAATGTAATTTAAATGAATACTGTTAATCTGGCAGAATGGAAAAGTTCAAAGAGAGAAGATGGTTAAATAAATGCTAAGAAACAGCTGGACAAAGGGATCTAGTTGGTGTATGAATAGCTCTTCTTAATTATGCCTTTTTGTCTATCTGATATGTCTTCTCTGCAGAGGCTTTAGGACAATATCCAGTGAGCATTAAGGATTGCCATGAGGACAAGAACTGTCCATAATTTTGACTAGACTGGCAGATCAGACTACGAGCAAGAGATACAGGCAGAAACTTCATCACATCTTGCAGAGAAGCCTGAAGTGTCAAAAGTTTAAAAACAGCTGTTTAAAAACCTGTCTGAGAATTGGCAGTGGGGAGGGAATAGAGAACTGCCAGCTACAAAGGGCTTAAAAGATGTGATTTTGAGCACACTAGTTAAATGTGTTTTTCCCCAAAGCAGCCATCCTGGTGGATTGGAGAAAGGCAACTTGCAAAACTGTGTCCCTTGGTAAGTATGAGAAAGGAGGAATAACTGTTCTGATTTTTTCCAGAGCCTCCTCTAGCAGCTTTTCTCCCTCCCTGCTGCTTCAGCTCAGGCTTCACATGTCTCTGGTGCATGTGCCAAGCAATCTGCCAGCCTCATGTTGACTCTTCCTCTGCTTGTCACGGGCAGTGACCTCCAGCACTTGCATTAACAAAACTTTTCCTGCGGCTAAGATCATTTGATTATTTTAAGTGTGAAGTGGCTGAAAAACTTTGCAGAGCACAGGATGATTGGTATGAGTGTTCCAGTAGCAGAGAGCATCCACTTTGAGTTCCTAAGGGCCAGAGTTATTAAAGGGATAACAAACCTGCTCTTGTTAAGCATTCTTTCAGCATTTTCTCATCAGAGATGAAGTAATTTCTAAAGTAGTGCAATCTGCTACATGAAGGCAACGAGTGCTTTTCTAATGTTACTTAAAAATCTTGTGTGAATCTCTTTCTTTGCTTTCTAGGCTTCACCATACAGAAAATTTGTTGAAATTTCTTTTCTCCTCTTCTCAGTTCATGGCTCTCCAGTCTGACTTCTTCTTTCCAAATCAAGCTGCACCATACACAAAACCTCCAGCTAGAATATGCTAGGCATGGCATAGATTTCAGGTAGGAAATACATGCCTTTATTCAGATGATGCAACACTACTTTCAAATCAAGTATGAAGGATTTCTTGCAAACAATATCCCCAGGCATTTTAGTATTTTGGTACTCGATAACAATTTTAAATTGACCTGAATATATCCAAGCCCTTTTTCCATCAAATGGCAAACATTCAGTGCTGCATGCCTTGAAACCTCCTGTTTTTCTTTGAAGTATGGAGGGGGGCTGAAAAGCCTATTTTCCTTTAGCTGCCAGGCATGCAATCCCTGCCTCTCAGCCCATCTCCTGAGCAGAGTTGCACCACGAGTTCACTCTCTCTCTAGCAGCACATGTGGGTGAAGCACCGCAACCTGGTGGCAGTGGGTGAGAGCACAGTCAGTTTAGTGGTTGCCTGGCATTAGCAGGAGGTCAGAACTGCATGCTGGTCACAGCTTGGTAACACCGCTTCTGCTAGAGAAGGGATAGAATCAAAAAGACTGCCTCTGAAAAGATAATCAGAAGTTTCTTCAACCTTGGTTTAAGCAATAACATGTAACTCCATCATTCCTAAGCCTTACTGGAAATGCTAAGAAAAACCATATTTAGGAGTGAGCAATCACTTTTGTGCTTAGGAGAAAGCATATTATAAATACTGTTTCTCTTTTCTGTTCTATTGGAGCTTCCCCTTTTATCCATTTCCAGTTGAGCTTCCCACTCTAACCCTTTATTAATAGTGAAGTGCCACCACGCTATTCTGGTTTGTCTTATCACTCCTGGCAGTGTCTAACAGCTCAGGTAATGTGCTGTGGCATGGTGACCTTTGGTGACCACAGTTCTGCTCTAAAGGAAACTCCACAGGACTGGTGCACTCAGTGCTTTCTGCACCTGGAGAGCAGGTCTGTCCAGAAGGGTCACAAATTTTCTGTAATGTTTTGCAAACTGTGTGAGTCTCTTTGAGGAAATAATTGTTCTTCCTCAAGCTTCCAGGAGAGTTATACATACACAAAAGGAAAAGAGAATACTAGACACATACAGGTCCTCCTTTTAATATCTCACTAAGCATATTGTGCACTTTCATGTCTGCTGTGCTCCAGGCGGTATTGCTCTGGCACTGTGATGAAAAGCAGTTTCTTTGATTCATCTTCAGCTTTCTTCTTAATAATACTTGAGTAACACTAATTTGTAGTGGAACCAATCAGTATGAATCCAGGAGCAAATCCTTCTAAATGGCTTCAGCACCTGCTTTCTTAAGAGAAGCCTTATGAAAATGTAAGCATCCAACTTGCCTCTTAATTCAGTGCTTGTTACTCTGACAGAGTTCAGCTGCTTTGGGAACAGGCACTGTGAGTCTGAAAGCTGTTGAGATACACTGGCCTCCTTCACTGATCTTCTGCTAACTCCTCACACCAGCAGCAGGCATGCATTTATTGTCCATTTATTGTCCACCTCAGTTTGAAAGGAAAACATAGTGGGTAAAGCACAAAGCTGTCCAGTCCTATGACCTTTCTCATGGCACTGCGATTAGTCTTTGGAAAGAAACAGTGAGCCATGACAGACAATGACATTTGCATGTGTCAACTTGCTGAAGTAAATATATTTATATGTAGTCATTTGAAAAAAGCCAAATGTGGTATGTTTCAGGAAGATAGGCACACGGGTGAATTGCAGTGTAAAAGGCAGGCTAAAAAAAAAAAAAAGGGATGCATGTAAGAAGGTGAAAAAAAAGGTGCTGTTTAAAAGTCTGCATTCCTTGAATTGGTATTCTTTACCTCTGAATACCAGTGCCTGGAGCAGAGTGTGGATTGCACTGCATGCCCAATTTTGTCTGGTCTTGAGTATGGTGTGGGGAGCCATCCAGGATCTGTTGTGTGTTTCATTTGCAGCTGTGTGCCTGTAATAATCTGAGATTTCATCAAATGCTTGTCTTCAGTCACAGGCTGCACACGGGAAATAAATTCACAGGTATTCAATGTGGTATTGAATGGGATAAAATCAGGCTTCCTCTGAGGTACTGTGTAGTAATGGTTTGGTTCAGGGAGGTCCTCTGTGGGTACTGGATCCTAGTTTTGGGGCTCCCTGGCTTGGGGTGGAGGCAGAAGGGGGTCAGGATTTGGCTGGCATCTCTCTGTTCTCCCTGGTGTGGGTGGAGAGAACTGCACATGTAGCAGGGCAAAACCAGACCCAAGGGCTGCTGTACTCTGCAACATCATGAGATAATGATAATTTTGTGAATTTCAGAGGAAATCCTATGCTGCTCTCAAAGCCTGGGAAAAGGGAGGAGAGAGAGGAGTGAGAGAGAAAGGTTTAAAGATAAGGAATGGGAATAGCTCCTCCAGATTCTGCGGGAAACCAGTCTCCATGTGAGTGACACTGGTGGATCAAATCAAAATCAAAAAAATATTAGAAAATGGATCACTTCCATCCAAAATGCTCATGTTCTTACAAGAGAGGGGGCTGATAGGAATGGCTGAGGTCTGGAAGGAAGGGCACAGGCAAGGTTAATTGATCACAGAGACTGTGAGACCTTGCTATAGCCACCAGAGCTCTATGTCAGGGAGTAGTGATGGAACCTCTGTCTCCAAAGGGCTCTTCAGCTGTGTCAGCCAGTAATTTTTTTTTTTTTAATTCCCCCCTTCTTTGTACTTGAATGCGCCATGTAAATTTCAGACTCAATTTGGTTGAAACAGTGTGTGAGAGAATGGCCTGATCAGTTCTCAGCTCCACAAAGACAAAGCAGTGTGAACACGTGTCTGTTGTCTGGGGAAATGGGAAAACCCCCCACCCAGTATTTGCCGGGGGAGAAGAAGGTATGGCTTTTTGGGTTCAGTGCATTTCACATGATAGAGTTATTGATAGCTATTGGTAACTTATTTCTGATGTCCCTTCAGCCAGAGGTGTTTGGGGCTGGCTAGTGGTTTGCTTGTGTGCTTTCAGGGCAAGAAACATCTGACCTTGTAACAAAGGCACTGATCCCAGCCTTAGAAAATACCACTGCTGTCCACATGAGGGAAGCTAAAAGCCTGCCTGTGCTCTAGGAAATGACAGGAGGTAATAGCAGGCTCACAAGCAGTGAACAAGGCACCCGGGTCATTTGCCCATTTCATAAGTGCACAAGGTGTCTTGGTGGATGAGTAAGTAGATTATTCCCTTCGTCCTTTCCCCTGGAGCATCAGAGATACCTAAGAGATTAACGGTAGCACCAGCTAAATGGCCTGTTATTCCCATTCCTGTGGAACCCTTCTCAGCATGCTTTGATGTTAGGATCAGTGAGCCAGACTCAGGTCACAGCAGCCTCCTGCCCCGCTCCTTTTCCCAATGCAAGTGACAGTGTAGTTTGAAAATATTGACTCCATTTAATATCTCTCTTTCCTTCTACAGCCTTCCAAGGTTCTACAGCCTTGAAAAGTATTGTTTTGGCCCTTAGCATGTATTTTAGGGACGAAGAGTGCCTCTTGTTTCAAAAGGTAGACAACCACTGGAGTCACAGTCCAGAATTATGAAGTTTTTTGTTTCTCAGTTTGCTTAATACCGTGTTTCAACTCTAAAAACCAGTTTTGAAGCAGCGATTCATAAGCACCTCACTGTATAAGGCCAAAATGTAATAAAATTACTGACAGGTTGACTGAACACTGTGTTTGATACAGTATCTCTGAATTGGCTGCTTGAAGTATAGAGACTTAGAAGTGTTTCTTTCTTATACATTAAATGGGGGAAAAAAACCCAAAGAGGAAAGTTAAAATGGGATGGTCTTAATGTAAATATTTATGGAAACAGGGAAGAAACAAACAGATTTGGGTGGGAATGCCAGCCTCTGAGAAGAACAAAGAGGGTAAGCATAACAACCCCTTAAATTTTGCTATGGCAAAGCAATGGGATTTTTTCACCAGCTGCTGGTTTTCATTTGATAAAGTCCTTTATTGTAAAGAACTGAAGAAAAGAACAGCGGCTTTGTTGCATCCGACCAGAGGAAGAACTGTGGATAAAGATAAATTTTTGCTCTTTTAAAGCAGTATGAGCTCTGAAGAAGCTGGGATAAACATAAACAAGAGACAGAAAGGTGTAAGAGACAGCTGAGGGCCTGAAATGCAAACTCAGAGTGTGATTGAAATGCAGGGCTGTCCTTTCACAGCAAGTAGGTGCCAGCTTGGATGATTTGACACCATTGAATGTTGGAGATCCCAACAGAAAGGCTGAATAGCTCATGTGCCTAGAATAAAAAGTCTCCAAATTTCCAGTCAACCCACACATATCTGAGGTCTTAAACATCTAATGGGTCTCGCATGGCAGTTCTTGGACACATCGTTTGTTTGCACTTCTTTTTCCTTATCCCTTCAGTGAAATTTCTGGAGACTTCTTCTAAAATCTAGCATATAAAAAGAACTATTTTATTTTCATTTTTCATATTCCTAAGAAGAGTCTGCATCATTATGAGAGAAGGAAACTTTGTAGCTGCTTTATATTGCTGCATACTGCCATGAGTAAAAGTCTTTTTTTGGATGCCTCAGGGGAACAGCCAGCTCAGTATGAGCTAAGGGACTTTCCTCTGCATCAGTTTCAGCTTCCTTTCCTCTTTTTCAAGTGTCAGCTAGTTTATTCTAAGTCAAACACTGACAAGGAAGCACACATCATAGTTAAAAAAAAATCTGTAAGTGATCTAAATGTTTTCTTCTTTAAATGTGCTCTATTAACATGCATCATTACAGATAGCTCAAAATAATTTTTGAGTGAGTAAATGAAAAGAGATCTTAGTCTGATAAATGCACTGCATTAATTCTGTGCTGTAACAGACTGACATATTACATACAAGGGAAAGATTGACAGCTTCATAGTGAAAGAAAATTGTCTACAACTATTAGACTGAGTTAATGAAAGAGGGAGAAAAGAGGGAGCAATGCTTGTATTAAGCACGATATGATCATTAAACTAATGAGAGCGACATTATTTCGCCATTAGCTTAAAGACTAGGAATTTATAGCAAACTAATGTTAGAATTACATTGAGTTTTGTTTCCATTTCCTGGTGAAGTAGGAAAAATAATCCCAACCCGCAGGACCTGAAATGTTATTTGCACACTCATGCATTTCTATGGTACATGTCACTTTACAGGTGCAATTTATACCTTATTCTAGGGAAGGAGTTGGGATTTTTTTGGCTGTTCAGAATTGTTTAAACATGACTGAAGGTAACATTCGCTTGACACAGTGTTTAAACCTCACAGTGGATATCTTTGTCTGAGCACCCCACACTGTTCCTTCCATCCTGGTGAGTGGGGGACTGGGGGCTTTAGGACACGGTCTGTTTGATTGAATTTGTTCATGCATAAAGTCAAAATGAGGGGCCTCTAGAGGTACCATTTCTTTCACCGTTGACTGCAAATGGTGCTCATGCTGTCTGCCTTGTGTTTGAATGTAAACACATTTAGTAGGGTAAATGCTCCATTAGGGTTTGAATTCAGTTCATATGTGATATTTATGACACTTACAGTGTTGGACTCTGAGTGTAAAAGGACTGTTTAAGTTCCCATTATAGCTGATGAAGAATCTAGTCCAAAAAAAATCTGATTAAGATGTGATGCCTGCTTCAAGTATCAAGTCTAAATCATGAATTTTGTGTGATCAGGAGACGGAGAAAAATGTTATTATGGTTTTAGATAAAAGTGGAGATTCAAACACCCAAATCCTGAAAATCAAGATTAAGCAAGGTTAGCCATTTACACCCTCAAAAAGTATGAATGACTATTTTCCTTTTTGTTTTGTCTCAGTTTCTGACAAACAGTGATTTAAGCACTCTTTAAGCCAGAGCCTGCATTAGAAATATCATCCAAATAGTCACTTAATAGTCACTTAGCCTTTGTGAGCTTGGCTAGTCTCTGTAAACTTATTTAACCACCCAGTATCCTACTGCTTTGAGCTCTACCATACACTAACACATTGTCCCCCAAAATTAAACAGTTCCTTTGTTTAAAACTAGTGGCTTGCCAATCTTTAGAAAACTTGTGTATTGTGGAGAATGATTGTTCCTTATACACCTTTTTGGACAACAGTCAGTGTCAATTTTTTCTTGCCCTCTGTCATGTTCCTCTCAAAAAAATGTGTGAAATTTTAATCTATGCAATATTTTCTATCCATGCCAAAGTTTAATCTAGGTGTGTTCCTTCCCAGCTGAACAAGTTCATGTCTTTCTCTGTCATCCTTCCCTCTATGCTATTTAAGTTTCGCTTTTGTTGGACATGGTCTGATTGTGGCAACATGCTGCGTGTGGGAAGAACTTGTAGTGGCTTAGGGAAATGGCAAAATACTTTTTCCTCTGAAGGCCTTTTATAGACAGTGCTGGTATATGATTTTCCTTGTGTGGCCTCAGACCACTCTGCTGGCATTTTCTAAACGGTATCTACAATGACTGAATTTTTGCTTATAGCTAATGCAAACGCATTCACTATCTACATATAGATAAGGTAGATTATTTTATCTCTCTTAGTTTGCTTTTAAGAACCCTGAGCTTCATCTGCCACTTTATCTTTGGGGTCACTTAAGTATTGTGAGATCCTTCCAGAACTACTTGCTGATGGTTTTAAGCTTTACTGCCAAGAAGTGCTTGCTGTTACTGGCAAATATCAGCATTGTTACATTTCCTGCCCCCTGGATTGTTTAGGGATGTGTTCAGTGACACGGAACACAGCTTGTGTGCCGGGCCTCGGTGGTGGGTAGCAGGTAGAAACCTCAGGATTCCTCACTTGCTCTACTAAGAAATATGGTGAAAGATTTGAATAAAAGCACTGTTAAAAAGATACCAGTCCCTACAAGTGTTTTTTTAATATAAACGTTAGCTCTTAGACCTTGTAAGCAACGCATGTATTGAAGGAGACTGTTCTCCTGAGGCCCTTACTCAGTTGTGCTTAAGCCAGGCAAAGAGCTACAACAATGCTTTAGGTTCTGCCAACATAAATATCTCACTGAAATGTTGAGTACAAGATCAAATGAAATAACAGATGCTATCTACCCTCCTAATTAGACAAATTTAATAAATAATGATCGGGCATTGATAGTACAAGATTACCAATGGAATTAATGAGTGTCTGTAGATCCTCAGATAAACCCCTGCTGCAGTGCTGCCCTGGTGAGGAAAACGCATTTGACAAGATTAGGTTGATTTGGCCCTTTAAGTAAATTTGGCTTGTGTGATCATTTCTCACCTTGATTTTGCTGCTTTATTATAGTCCACAATAATTTTGATTGAAAAGGAGGCTAATTGCTTAATTCTTAAAAGCTATGCAAAAGAGCAGGGCATCTGCTTTCACTCCTTTTGTTTATCACTGTTCTTGAACGGTTGGAAATAAAAATTAGGGCTAACCATAAACTGCAGTGTATGAGATCAGGAACATGTGTGGTTAAACTATTACTTTATGCTGATGAAATATTTTTATTTGTATCAGATTGACAAAAATATTTTCCTTGTGTATTGGCCATGGCATTCAACTTTAGGAAATGTTCCTGGCATAAATCAATTGGACTGATTTGGGTTGATGGCAACCTCCCAAAGTATAAGAAAGACAAAACTAATCAATAGTAGTTTTCAATGGCATTAGACTAGTTTTAAAGAGTCAGATGTTCAGTTTCCTTGGAAAAGTAATGAAATTGTTAGAGCTAATCTTAATCCTTTAATTATGGAACTGACTAATGACTTAAACAGATGGTAGGCTTCCCCCCCCTCTCATTATGGGGGAAGGTTAATACAATTAGAATGAATATATTACCCAGCCTTCTTTCCACCCTGAGTACATTACCAGTTTCTGTTCTATTTTTCTTACTTTTTTGAAATTTAATATGTTTCAAGTTCTTGGGGATTAAGAAAGAAACAAACAAAAAAAAAGTCATTAAGGAAATTTAGGAGCCTTATACTACCCAACATTATGTTGCATTATATGCCTGCTATCGTGGGGGCAGGTGGCCTGATTGCTAAATGATTATTTTTAGGGTCCTCAGTGTGGTAATAGAGAGAAAATTACTATCTTTCCTGCATTTATGGGGCATTTTGTATTCTGATAACTTGTCTCCTCCAGGACATTTGCCATGGTTAGAGACAGCTGGAAATGTCCTCTCTCACAGGCAGAATTTTCAGCTTGGTTAAGCTGCAAATATCTGATGCTCAACCACCTCTGCTGTGGGAAAACTGGCACAGAAAGTCCTAGAAGCCTTGTGGAAGTAGATGAGTGTGTGGCTTTTGTACATCTTGAGGAGAAACAGGCAACTGATACATGAGAGAAACTCAAGCATACAGTGACAGGACATTTTGGGACCCAATGTTGCCACTGTGCTGAATCTTCCAGAACCCTTTTTGCTGGAGTGCTGTGACCCCATTCAGCAGGATTAGAAGTGCCATGACCAGACAGAACCTATGCAAAAGTGTAGTGACTGGTATAGCCACCAACAGCTGGCATCTCACATTATTAAATCTAAAACCACAAGATACAGCTCTTATGACTTAGTCACCTGATTACCTCCACAGAAAATTACCAAAAGTATGTATTAGACCCATGTAAATATTTTTAATTTGATTTGGTATGTAACCTTGATCATTGACGTTGTCTGTGAGGATACAAGGGTAGCTTGTGGGATAGTGCTGTGAATCTTTCTCTCAGGGATCCCTCTTCCTCCTAGTAGTTTATTTTTCCCTGCTTCATCTCCCCTCCATTTTTATTACTCTTTCTGCCGGCTAAATTTTATGTGATATGTTTAAGTTAGAATGATTGGTAGTTTTATGTTTTGTATGGTAATATCTGTTGCCATAAAAGAAATCCAAGAAAAACTAGAGGAACTGAAAATAATATTGGACTTATTT
Organism: Illadopsis cleaveri; assembly: GCA_013399915.1. Taxonomy (NCBI): domain Eukaryota; kingdom Metazoa; phylum Chordata; class Aves; order Passeriformes; family Timaliidae; genus Illadopsis; species Illadopsis cleaveri. The sequence continues at coordinate 397,676 of VXBB01009097.1, read as the reverse complement.
CTGAAAATGTTTGCATGATGCAGAGAACACTTTGGGAAAGAGACAGCAGTGTCAGCAAACTGCCAAATGACAGCCTTCATACAGTATTTCTGTCTTCCTGTCAGGAGATTATGCAGTATCTTTTTATTACAGACCACATTTTAATAGGCAGTTCTGATAATCTCATTTAAAAATCCACCCATTATAAAGGGACATTGATTTTACATTTACTTCCAAAATACTGCTGTTTTGTATAAGGTAGTGCTGCATGTATTCTACAAAAGCTATTGGGAAGATCTTGTGCTGTAGATGTTTGGAGCTTGTAAAATATATTTGTGCATACTTGCATGGCAGCTATCTTACACTCACTTCTGCATTCAAATGTGAATGGAAGTGTTTTTTTGGACGAGCATAATATCTGGCATGCATCTTGTCTCTTTTATGCCTTGTCCCTTTGGTTATCATTGGTTTCTTTGTTTTTCTCTGTTTCTTTTTCTAATTATCCTAAAATAAGTTTTGAGAACACTTTTCTAACTTTTCCTAGTGTACTAAGAACTAACTTTTCTGCCACAAATTTGATTAGATGGAATATGGCAGAAGAAATTAAAGAAGAAATATCAAGGGTTAAATGTAGCATTCCTGATGAGGAGGAGACTTTTTTCTCATTTGGGCAAGGAAGGGAAAATTTTTCAGGAGAGAAAGAAATTCTAGAGTAGGGGAATTTGATAAACATCAGAAGAAATGGGATGGATGTATTTTGGGTAGACAGCCTGTAGCAGTCTCACTGAAACATACCAATTTCAGCAGTTCACCTCTGTCAGACAGAGAGCTGCTTCCAAAGGACTTTCACACGTGGATGAAATCTGCGGTCAGTTGAAGTCAGTGGGAGTTGTGCATGATTTTCATGGAGTCTAGTCTGGTTTCTGGTTTCAACTTGTGCCCTAAATTAATTTTTAAAGTTAAATAAAAAATAATAGAATAGATACATACTTCAGAAAAAATTGCCAGGTTTTATGTAAAATCACAGCTTTTAAGATGAAATATATGTATTTTAAAGACAATTTTATATGGAGTTTTTTTTTGTGAAGAACCACACATGGAAAGGAAATAAGGATTCACAGCGCAATAGGGAGAATCACTGAATACTGATGAACCATATTTTTCTATCGCACTAGGATAAGACTAGCAAAAATATTTTGTGGGAGTTGGGTAGTTATAGATAAAAATGAATATTTTAAAAAGAAATTAGTGAATTGAATTGAAGACTACATTAAAACTGTAGTTTTGGAATGATAAACATGTTTTGCAAGTTCGAGTCATGTAGAAAAGGAGTGGAAGAAGCACGTGAAAAAGTTCTAAAATTTTTGACAGGTTTTTTAATGATAGAAGAAACAAGACCAAGAATTCACCTGCAAATGGAATTTCTTTTTCTTTTGAATTTAAACCCCCAAATCTCTTTCTCCTGCACAAATACATGTTAATCAGGTGGAAACTACCAAATGCTATTACTTCTGCAGTGTTGTAGTAAGTGGATGCAGATGGTACCTGAGCAGAGGGAGAAGCTATCAAGGTCAGAGGTACAAAAAAACCAAAAAGGCAGATGAAGACTTTAAAAGACTTAATCAGGAATGTTTTCACCACATTCACTGTTCCATAGAGCTTCGTGGCAAACCTGAAGAAGGCAGTCCTGTGTCAGTAGTAAAGGTCACCAACCACTGTCAGAACAAAAGATTATCATCTTCAATTTGGATTTCTGCTGCTGGATTATCCTGGTCATTTTTGGCCAAAGAAAGCAGCACAGGTATGTGGGCGTAACACTGTAATTCTCACAACTTCACACTTTTCCAAGAGTAAAATGTGAAGTGCCATCTGTGTTCAGTGTTTGCTTTTTTCCTCAGGTGTGCGAGCTTTAACTAGAAGAAAAAGAAATTATCCTCTTTTTGGTACCAGATGTTTCCCCATGAGAGGCAAGATTCGGGTGCCTACATATTGACTTGCTGGCGAGAAGAGTTCCTTTGTGTGCTAGTTAAGAGGTTGTTTATGCTCCAATACCTGAGCGTTCAAATTTTTTCCAGATTTCTGCATTTTCTGGTGTTTATATGGAATCTTTATACAGTAAAGGAAGATTTGGGCCATAAAATTGTAGGTGACAAGACTGAAAGGAACCCCTTAGATTATTCTGTCCATCCCTCCTCTCTCTGCTGGGTGACGGGATGTAGATTTTCATGGTGGATAACGGAAGAGCACCAGACATCATCTGCCTGGACTTATACATTTCATGCTCTCCCACGTGACATCCTTGTCTGCAAACTGGAGGGACATGGATTTTACGGATTAACCACTTGGTGGGTGAGGAATTGCCTGGATAGTCACACCCAAAGAGTTGTGGCTTGATGTCCAGGTGGAGAGCAAGGACGAGTGGTATTCTTAAGGGGTCAGTGTTGGGACTGGCAGTGTTTAACATCTCTGTACTCCCACCTGGAGCACTGAATCCAGCTCTGGGGCCCCAACAGAATAAGGATATGCACCTGTTGGAGTGACTCCAGAGGACAGCTACAAAGATGACCAGAGAGATGGAGCAGCTCTCCTGTGAAGACAGGTTGAGAGGGTTTTTCAGCCTGCAGAAGGGTCTGGTGAGATCTTAGAGCAGTCTCCCCAGTACATACAGGGGCTACAGGAGAGCTGGAGAGGGACATTTTACAAGGACATGGAGTGACAGGACAAAGAGGAACGACTTCAGACTGAGAAAGGAGAGATTTATGTTAGATGTTAGGAAGAAATTCTTTACTGTGAGAGTGGTCAGGCCCTGGAACATGTTGCCAGAAGCTGTGGATGCCTCATCCATGGAAATGATGAAGANGCCCTGGAACATGTTGCCAGAAGAAGCTGTAGATGCCTCATCCCTGGAAATTATGAAGACCAGGTTGGATGGGGTTCTGAGCAACCTGGTCTAGTGGGAAGTGTCCCTGCCCATGGCAGGGGAGTTGGAATTAGATGATCTTTAAGGCCCCTGCCAACCCAAATCATTGGGTGATTCTGTTGTATTTCTGAGACAAATTGGTATTTCTCTTTTTTAACTGACCATGTCTGTCTGAGTCTATCCTCTATAATGCAAAATGTGTTTGTGTTTATCACCCACAAATTTAGTAATATTTTTAGATGTCTGTATTATTTACATGAAGTATGTAAAATATTTATGTTTGCAAAGCATTTTATGAGAGATGCCAAAACCACAACAGAGATTGCTTGACCTTGGTATATTTTGATTTATCGTAGATCTGCATCATTTCAGTGTCTGCATCCAAACAACTATAATTTGTTTTTGCTTACACTTTTCAATTTTATAATGTATTAGACAACATATTCTATTATATACATCTCTCAAGTTAGTGGAGAGTTAAGGAAGTAATTAGTCTTCCTTCAAAGTTTGTTTTAGTCCCCCACTAAAACACTTTCAATCAAATCTCAAAACCAGCCTTGTGATTATTTGGCTGTGGGACTATTGTAGCTTTGTTTTGGGTATCAATAGATGTCAGGAGTCAGCAGCAGCCATTTTGTACTCTGTTCATTTGCTACTCATAGGCCTATATGTAATGGTGATACATATTTTTCTTTTATGAAATGGGAAGATACAGGGAACTCTCCTTGCATGCCATTCACTATTCTGTTTCCTTCACTCAGTCTCCTAAATACAAAAGTGCAGTCTTCATACTTAAAAGCACACGTCCTAAGACATGAAGTTAAAATGTCAGTGAAAAATGACATAAAAACTCCAAATAGAAATGAAATCAAGGCTACATGCAATTGATTTCATTTCAAAATCCCAAGACAAGACACCAAGTTGATAAATTTATAGTTGCTTATTGTAGGTTTGATTTTTTTTTCTTTCATTGAGTTTATCTTGCAGGCTAGAAAAACAGTTCTTTTTTTGAATTGAAAAACTCAATGAAAGCCTCATAAAAACTCTTCTTGTTAAGGTCAGTAGTAATAATCTTGAGAATATACAAAGAACCACAAGAGCAGAAAGAGTTTGTTGAACTCAGTTAAATGAGGAGCAAGGTTGCTAGTCCTTTGATAATCTCTCTACAGTGCTTTTGCATCTTCTTGTCCTTATCCACAGGCTAAGTTTGTAGAAAGACCTTTCTTGCTGCAAAGGTTGACTGAAGATTGGACTACTGCACTCCTTTTGTGCCCTCAGCAGCATCTTCCTATTTTAAAATCCTGGTTAACACTGGAGGATGTTTTTCTCCTCAGATTTGTCATTGCAAGAGGTATAATTATAGTGTTCTGAATAAGCAGGTTTTTCTCAATATGAATACAGTCAGTGTATGTGTCATAGCAACATCATGCAAGTACAGAAACTATACAGGACAGGCTAAATGTTCTGAAAGAATAAATTTAGAAGGTGTATGAGCACCTCTGGACCTCCTTAAATTGCCAGATTTACTGGTGTGCAGTGGGTGAATGATGTACAGAAAGATTTTAGAAAATTTTGCTTGATAACTCCAGCCAAACACGTTTTGAGGCACTGTGCAAAATCATTCCTGTCTTTGTAAGGACCTAGAAAGGGCATAGTAGCCTGTTTTGGTATTAGAGGCAAAGTCTCTTCTTTACAGAGCAGATACAGAGTTTTAATATAAAACTATATAAAACAATGCCATGTGAATCAAATATTCTAGATCTTGGAATGAAGGGGTGTTTTCTGTTTGAGCAGAAAGCAGAGACTCAAGCAAAGAAACAGAGCTACACATCAACTCAATTTAATTCTACAGCTAAGTTATCATTTTCCTACCTTTTCTCTTCCTTTTCTACCTCTCTCTAGTCAGTCTTTTTGGAGATAAACAATTTTCTGTCAGGTCTTAGAAGGAAATTAAAAAAGGTAATTTTGATGTCATATTAATGATTAAAGCCAAGAGGAAAAAAAAAAAAAATCTGTCATTGGAGACATCTTACTAGAGAAGAAGCACTGAAACAGGTTGCCCAGGAAAGTGGTTGAGACCCCATGCCAGGAGATATTTAAAAGATGTGTAGATACAGAACTTGGGGACATAATTTCATGGTGGACTTTGCAGTGGGACGTTAACAGTTGGACTTGATGATCTTAGAGGCTTTTTCCAACCTAAATTATTCTAGGAATCAGTGATTACAGGTGCCTGACTCCCTGATGGGAAAAAAAAAGCATTAAGAGTAGGGCTCAGATGTAGCATAGCCTACAGATGAAGCTGCATGTGGAAAACAGCTTTAACCCAAGTTGCTGTGGTTTAAAATCACTGAAAAATTGACTAAATTGATGACTAAAGCTGTCTAATGTTTTCTCTTGAAATATAACGTCATTATTAAATGAGCGTGTAAGAGGCTGGGAATTTCAAAGCGAAGAGACAAAAACATATAAAATGGAAATTGTTCCTTGAGCACAAGGTAAACAATTTTTGGAAAGAGTTCCAGATTTCACTGAATAAATAAATGCTTCAGAGGAGATATATTGGAAAAGTTTATAAGCAATGTGAAAACTTCTAGCTCAATCAGAAATATAGGACTGTCTTGAGAATTGATGAGCTCAAGAGGAGCTTGCTCAGGATAAAAATCAGGAAACATTTTTAGCCACTTAAAATATATATAAAAAATTTGAGAGAAACACATAGCCCATATTTCCCTCATAAAATACTGGGATGACACAGACTTAAAAACATATCAGGTGTGTCCTTCTCCTTTCCTCCCCAAATACACTGCTATATTTTTAAAGAAGGGAAATATTAAGGTATATGGGCAAAAGGCAACAATTTCAGCCTCAACATTTTTGCTGTGACACTGAAAGAAAAGCGCAAGAGCAAGGTTATAGCTCTACAGAGTGTAACACCTCTTTTTAGAATAAAGTATTAAAAGGCATCTGAACAACAATTCACCCTGTCAAGCAACCTCAAATATAGGCAAGAGTTTTCTGACTGAGTCTGGAAATCTTTAAGACCAAGTAGGGAACAAAATTCAATGGGAAAAGGGGCATTGTTGAAAGTCAGCTTGGGCTGCACCAACTAATTTCCGTAGTCTAGGAGATAAGTTGAAAAAAAATGCAGTAGAGCTAATCTCTTGGACATCAAAAGATGTTTGCTACTCTCTGTATGTTGGGGAAAAAACCTGCCTGTATTTGGAGAGGTGTGATTACTCCAAGAACCATAGGGCATGTAAAGGCTAATGGAAAGGAAAGCAATTGTGGTGAGAATTAAAACTTTCTCTAGCTTCAACACTTCCATTTTAATGAATAATATGTCTTGAAGCAGATACATTTTAGTCGTTTCACTTGGCCCTCGATTAAAAAGTTTGGGGTATGTAATGGGTTAAAGCCAATAAAATTTGGATATGAAAAGCTGAATGGCCTTGATGGTCTGGGGGAGCAAAGAGAGGGGATGAGATTTAGCACTGCAGTGTGTAAAACATTTAGCACTTGGGATTAAAAAAGATTTTTGTCTCTAAACTTGTGGTCATTAGCTAGAGGTGACAAAAATTAAAATGGATAGAGGATGCCTGTGATCCATAGCATAATAGGAAAGTCTAATACAGTCCCACAGTCTGCCAGAACAGAAAAGGGGGACAGTTGTAGTAGGAAAACAAACCCTGATGCCACTGTATCCTAATATTATATCACCTAGGTCACCTGAAATATTGGTGGCTCATGTTTAAGAGTAACTCAGGCTGGAGCATAAGTGAGGAAAGGCCACCGGTGTGATCAAAGATGTGATATGCTAGCATGGTATGTGGGAATGTGGGATCATGGAGCAAGCTTTCCCCAAGGAACAGTAAAGGCAAGACATCTGCTGGTTCATTAGATGGATCTTGGTACATTTATGAGTGTGATTATGATATGTATGCCTGCAAAAGCAGGCAACAGACTTGATCTCTCAAATTCTGCTCCAGCAATGTGTTTCTAGGCAACCCAGCAGATAGGGATGGGAAAGGCCACCGTTTATTGTTATTGGAGCACAATCAAAGGCAGAGCCTAAATGGACCCTTATTTCACAGAGAAATGTTCCAAAGGTATGAAAGTCCACCAACCTCTAGCCACAGACACAGGTCATCACCACATTATTACCATCACAGACAGTGAAGCTGTAGGCTGAGACACTGAGTGATCTAACCTGCTGCTGAAGGCTGTAGAGTTGTCAGTGTCTTCTTTTATGTTTGTTTCCGATACTTCAAAATAAAAAGTTCAAACAGACTAGTATCTTAGCCAGCAAAAAAAACCCAAAAAAACCAAAAAAAAACCACCCAAAGAGCAACCTTCTTTGAGAATGTGTCAGAACTTTAAATGATAAACCAAAGTGGAACAAGAACATAAATACTTAAACTAAGTTTGAAGTGCAGCCAAGCTGTGTTCTCGTATATGTAAGCACATGTTGTGCTGTACCAAGACTTCAGCATTTTGTTTTCAGTAGGTGTCAGTGTTGCTGAATCTTATAAACCATAATAATGCTTTCACAAAGTTAAACAGTTAACGAATGCAACTGCAGAATGATAAGAACTATTTGGCATTTCTATGTGCTCTTGGCAGTAAGTTTTTATGGCTACTGCCCAAGACCACAGGTATTACGAAACAGATTTAGTGGATGTCATGACCATCCAGTTGAAAATTTTTAGGGGTTACTAGTACAAAACATATGAATGATGAGCCCAGCTATCTGCTTTCCTATACATGTGGAAACTTCCAAGCAAAGCAGGTAACAAACTTTAACAATAGCTTTAGATCATCCCTTTTTCACGCAAGAAGACTAGAGGCAAAGGTGCTGTACACCAACATCTTTTCTTCTCCTTCTCTCCCACCATTTTTACAATTCAGGACTGTGAGTTTTCAATGTTTTGTTCCTCAAATAGTACAATAATGATTTTGTTACCTCTTTTCTTTTTTTGGTTTCTGCCTATCTTTTCCAGAAAATTGCTGCTCAGGGTCATATAGCTTAGTTTTTCAAAGAACTCATGGTAAACTCATTTACCACTTCTCATGGTAAATTTACTATTAGTGTATTAAAAGTGGGTAGAAGCATTTGAGAAAGTTCAGAAAATCATGCACAAAATTTGGGGTCAGCCATTTTAAGGAACTGCCATCTGCAGCTTAAGAAATTGGAATGAAGAATCAGATTTAAGGGAAAAAAAGTAACTAATGCTGGTTGCTACAGATTTGGGTTTTTCAGATGATCAATATCCCCTTACAGTGAAAATTATTTTCATGCTTGAAGCAATACAGAGCACACACTGCAGTCTGGAACCCCCAAACTTCAGTATGGGATTGAATAACTGTAGAAGGAATCATAGGATCTGTGTCTGACACAGCCATGATTAAACAGTCTGTGAAGTAAACAGACTGGAATATAAAGGACAAGAAATAGGCAATTCTTACTCTCTCATTTGGACCTTAGATTTCTCACTGATGCCACCCACTGAGGCACCATTGGCCTGCTGTACTTTGCTGGGTTCAGTGGCACCTTTCCTTCTAGCCACCCCTGCCAGTAACTGCTCTGCACTCCATTGTGTTGATTCTTAAATCCCTGCAATAAGCAAGTCTAGAGAAGAAAATGTTGACCCAATTTGTGTCCTTTACAGTAATATTTATCAGTATTGTGTCTCCCTGTCAAGCAACATCCTCTTTAGAGTCACTCTTCTTTTTGAGAAGTAAAAGCAAAGCTTTTCTCTGGCATCATTAAGTAGACTTCATAACCTGCTTTTTCTTTCCTTAAGAAATACTGGAGTGTAGTTCTGATTGAATCTTGTGTTTTTCCTGAGCTCCCTCAGTGTGCTTTTTTCCTTAGCTAGGATATTTCCACACTGGTCTGTTTCTCTCATCACTTTGCTTTCTTCTCTATTCCCTTTATGATGCCTCTCAGAAAAACCTTTAACATCTTTAAAGGATGTCCTCTCCAGGAGGTCTTGACAACTGTATTTCCCCATTCATTTGTAGTATCTGTACTTCGTATTTCTAACAATCCACCTTTGCCAGCATGGGGGTTGACCAAGCTCATCACAACACAATAAAATAAATGAGCAAAGGCCATGACACTTCTGTTTTGTAAGCACAGTGTGGTTGGCAGGCTCTTAAAAACAAACACAGGTTCTCCTGCTAGCTTTTATACATGTTCATTAAACTAAACTCATCATACCTACACCAGAAACTAGCTGGCACTGTTATCCTGCTTTGCTGCACATTCCTGCTTTTCTCTAATCCATTTGGATATTTTTAAGGCCTGTGTGATTCTACAGGATGTTTATCCCGTGCCTCCTGCACATGTGCTCCATGTGCCAGAACTCTTCCTTGTCACATCATTGCCTGTGACAATGTTGTAATACCATGGAGAGAAAATTAATGCTGGTAACACATAACTTATTTTTTCAGAGAAATACCTTTAATTGAAGAAGAGACAGCACCTGGCTGAAGTGAATAAAAAAGGGTATTTGTTTTGAGACTGGAGAATGCAGACAGAATTCAGCTTTCATTGTGGGCCACCTTGGGTCCCAGATGAATAAAAAGTCAATGAATTAGTGACAAAACTGCATACTGCACAGATCCATAAAATCAGGTACGTGACTGTGTCCTTCCTTGGTCTAAAAATTACTAAAATTTAGATTAATTATATAATTTGAGTTCTGTTAGAATACTTTGATGCACATGAATTAACAAAGACAAGCATATTGACAGTCAAGATTTATTACCAAAGAATATTGAATCTTTATAGCTTTGATAGTTGTTTCTTTTTTTCCCCACAGTGGATCAAGCCTTTAAAAAATCTTTATCCTTTCCAAAATACTAGATTGAACAGATTTAAGCCTTTAGGAAGTGTATGAACTTTTCTTTACAAACCATTTCTTTTACTATTCTTCCTGTATAAATCTTGAATCTGAGCATCATAGAATGGTCTGTGTTGGAAGGGACGTTAAAGATCATCTTGCTCCAATCCCCCTGCCATGGGCAGGGACACCTCCCACCAGATCATGTTGCTCAAAGCCCCATCCTACCGGCCCTTGAACACTTCCAGGTATGGGGCAGCCATAGCTTCTCTGGGCAATCTGTTCCAGTGTTTCACCACCCTCACAGAAAATAATTTCTTCCTAATACCTAATTTAAACCTACTCTTTGTCAGTTTGATGACATTCCCTCTTTTTCTATCACTCCATGCCCTTGTGAAAAGTCCCTTTCCAGCTCTGTTGTAGGTTCCCTTCAGGTACACTGCAGGGGCTCTAAGATCTCCCTGGAGCCTTCTCTTTTTTAGGCTGAACAACCCCAGCTCTCAGCCTGTCTTCACAGGAGAGGTGCTCCAGCCCTCTGATCATCGTCTTAGCCTCCTTTGGATTCAACCCAACAGTTGAGTCCATGCCTTTCTTGTCTTGGGGGCTCCAGAAATGGATGTAGTGTTCCAGGTGAGGTCTCACCAGAGCAAAGCAGAGCAGAGCAGAGCAGAGCAGAGGGTGAGAATCCCCTCCCTTGCCCTGCTGACCACACTGTTTTTGATGCAGCCCAGGATACATTTGGCTTTCTGGGCTGCAAAAGCACATGGCCAGCTCATGGTAAAATTCTTGTCCACCAACATCCAAAGTCATCATCAGGACTGCTCTCAATCCATTTTCTCCCCAGCCTGTATTTGTGCTAGGGAATGCCCCAACTTCCATGAACTTGTAAAAAGTCTTTGATAAGAAGATAATTGATTCCAAAGACTTTGTCAAAAGTAGTAAAAAGGATAACTGTGTAATTCAAGGGCATCTCATATCTGTTAAAATTGAGAGTGTATTTACATATTTGAACTGACACAGTGATGTTGCCTGAAACACGAGTCAGAGATCACTCTATAGATTGAAGTCACAGATATTGCTCAATAAATGCCAATTAGCACCCTAAGCAAGACCCCTCCAAATCAGTTGTCACCTTTGACACTATGTAATGCTCACAGTGGCAAAATCCAAATATTTCCTAACATTTTCAATAGTTCATAATGCTACCAGCTCACATTTATGACAATTATTATTTGATGAGCTCCCATTTCCATTCAGAGAGGCAAAGGGCAAGGTTGTGAGAATGGTTAAAACATAGAAGAGACAAAAAAAATTCCCAACAAACCCTTTCACTTTCATCTTGTGCCTGCTTTTCTTGAGACCTGAAAGAGAGCCAGAGTTTAATGTAACAACACCAAGCTTCAGACCTAGCAGGGTTTTCCTCAGTTAGCTTACGTGGGCAAGGTCTCTGTGAATGCATTTATCCTGGATTGCATAGTGCAGGAAATGCAGACAACACCCTGAACTGATAGTATAGATACACCTTGCAGATAAAGGTGAAATGGAACCCAGCACCCCATAAGGAGCCCCTGATATTCCAGATGAGGGATGCCTTCAGGGATGAAAGAGACAGGGTTAGTGTGCAGCATCATGTTCAAAGCTGCAATTTTATTTGCCTCTTGTCGTGTCTCTTCACACCTTGGAGTAGTGGGAAGCATTGTTTGTCCTTTGTTTGTTGGACAACAATTTATGTAAAAGCAGTTTTCCTTAATGTTTGCCCAGACTTTTAGCTCAGCAGTGGGGAATCTCATTTTTTGCAAAACAAAAAGAGAACAAAGTAGAAGGTGATTGTAAAACCAAAATTATTGGCAGGGGACAGTCTTGTACTTGAAAGTACCTGAAAGTACTCAGACTTTTTAAGGTACAGAATTTCAGGCTGTGTCAGTGTCTTTCCAGTAAACAAAACTGCATTATACTTTTTCTGTGAAATAAGAAACAAAACCAGCTTTCATGGACTACTGTCCTGACAGGATGAACTTTCAGGAGGGTTTTGCACAGAGCACAGGCTCTCTGAATGAGCAAGGTGAAGCTAAATGGATCCAAAACCTGCACGGACACAGAAGTGACAGTGCTTCAGTAACGGAGCTGGATCTCATAAGATGTGAACTCTGCCCTTTTTTAATGCCCACATCTCTTTGTTTTGATGATACAGCAGGACCTTTTAGGCTGCCTGTGGTCATTAGGCACATGAAGAAACTGCTGGAGTTGCAAGCAGATCTTTGTGAGTGGCTGAAGGGAGAGCTCTGCAGTCATTTCAATGACACCTTAGGAGAGGAGAAGCACCTCACTGTGCAGTGCAGTGCAGCCACTGTGCTGTGCCCAGAGTGTGAAATATCTGCCAAACAAACCATAACGCTTCAGAAGGGCCAGGGTGCAAGCCCACACCTGAGCAAGCACCTTCAAACCAAGCAGGTATGAAATAGACCAAAGCCCTGCAGTGGAGATTGCAGATGTGGAGGTGTTCACCAGCAGTCAGCCGCTGCATTTTCACTTGGGAAGAAGTAGCTAAGAGATGGGAGAGAGTAGCTTTCCCAACTGCCTGGGAACACCCTTGCAGTGCAAAGACAAAGAGGTGAATTTTTTGGGTCCTCCTCTCTCCCCTATTCAGGGGTATGCTTAAGAGTGTCCCAGTGAAGGTGGTTTGCCCTGTGCCTTTTCACAGAAGCAAACTGTGAACATTTCTGCAATGACTTATGGCATGGTTGTACTTTAGGAAGCTACAGATATTTTGGGCTTTTCTCCTCTCAGCTGAGGATCCATAGCTGAGTGGGATAGCATGAACCAGACTGGTATGAATTAATGCAATAGAGATAAGTGCTCATTAAGTATGTTGGCAGATTCTCTGTGAGTAAACTTAGGGTTCAGAGATCAGTTGTACAGACACAGTGTTTTACAAGTGTTAGATGTTGTCAGTGAGGCTCTAACAAAACTGCCTCCAAAACATGTCTATAAAACCTTTAAAAGCCATTAAGGATATGTTGCTGACGGGGAGAATTTTTCATGTGATATGATAAACTTTGAGGAGAATAGGGTGAGAAGACTCACCTTTACTTTCTTTTTAAATTGAGGTTGACAAAAACCTTAATTTATTTTATAAATATGTATGTAATTTGTGGCATGGCAGACTGCCATGTGCTGTTTTACCTTGAGCACTGATAACAGAAAGCATGTTACACAGGAGATTAATATTATCTTTCCAGAAAAGAATAGTACCAGCTTTTTTTGTGTTTAAAGTCTGTACCGATGGCAATATCTGTGGCAGATGGTCTCCCACATGGCTCAGAATCTCACAGTTTTCATGCCATAGTGGCCAAAAAGTGTCCTGAAGACTGCAGGGCTGCTCACACATAAGGTTTGCTCCTTCTCTCTCTGGCAACAAAGCCATGTTTCATTAACTGATGTTTTACTTTTCTGCTGTGGAGGAGGCTATGGGAAGGGGCTTGAACTGAGTAGCTGCTATTGTCTAAACACAAAGGTCTAAGGGAGATAACTGATATGCACTTCTGGTTAGGATAATTTAAAGGATGATTCAGGAGCTCCTGATCTTGGCTGCTGCACGGGTAAAAGTCTGTATTAGGTAGACTTCTGACTCACTGTATCCCAATATCATTCAGAATCTTTAATGCGAAAAAATCTACTATTTAATAAGCCAAGTGACAACAATGTCATAGGGGCTTCGTGGTGTCACAGCAAAACACATTCACATTCAAGAAAGTGGGACTACAGCTACTTCTTCCATGTTTAACAAAACACCAAGACACAAACTGGTAAGTGTGTATTTGTCTCATCAAGAATCTTAGGCTTGATGAGAAGCATGCTTCTGAAGTGAAGCTCTCCACCCTCACTTACCACACCTTGACCTTCCTACTGGAGTGGTTTTGGGTTGCACAAAGCAGGCACCCCTCACGTGAATAAAACCCAGAAGTGCACTCCTGCAGCACTCCAGGAGCTATGGTATTCAGTCCATGGGAACTGACTCTGAATACCCAAAGAGGTATGAAGTGTTAGTACCAACTTTCTATGCATCTGCTCCTCAATAAACTTGCAAATACAGACATACAGACTATGTCACCTCTGGCTCTGGGGCCAACTACATTCAGGTAATTACAAATCTTTTTCACTTCCCTAAGGTCTGGATCAGGTTCCATATTCACAGCCTTCTATAATAAGCTCTTTAGGTGACTTTGGAATACATATACTGGGTTGAGAAAGAGAGGATGGAATTGCTGAAGCCTGAAAGGCTAGATCCATCAATATTTTGAAAGCTTTCTTTACCTTAAGATCAGTTATCAGCTGAAATGGCTACCTGAGATCTGTTGAATGAGAACTCATAAATCACATAGAACCGGGAAACTTTTTCCTGACAGCTGATCTACTATGCTTTGGAGCACAAGTATGAGAAGGCCTCTAACATATCTCTGCCAGTATAACGTGTCAGTCCATCCTGAGATGCTTTCAGTGGAAAGACTGCCATGCTAACTGCAAACAATTTAGACTGATACACAGCAAATGAATGTGTTTACCTGGCATTTTTGGCACAAACATAAACTTTTTCTTGAGTGCATTCAATATAATTGTATAATGGCACATAGCATACAGTTTCAATAACTTATTGGAAGCAATCCTACTTCTATTTTTTGTCCTTAAAAATAGATATAGTGTTGTAACTTTAAAGTAAAAGTCACCTGCAAGTTACTTTGTCTGTTGTGGATGTGTGATGAAAATCCTGAGAGCCTCAGAAATTGAATGTTGGCAGCTGTGAGATTTCATTTTACTCATTGACGATTGGATGCAAATGTGAGCCAAAGCAACTGACACGGTATTGCTCATATCTCACATGCCACTGCCGAAAAACGTGTCATAAAAATGAATCACCTCTGCCCTGACATTATTCATGTTGTCTATAATATCCATGCATACAAAAAATAAAATCAAAATACACAGAAAATGAAACCAAGTGGAAAGGCAACATTTCCACTGCTCTGGACTGCTTCTCTCTAATGCCAGTGTGCAAGAAACGCCTAATAAATGTGATGGGGATTACTTGAGCCCTCAGGGGACTTTTTATGAAGACTCTTCTTAAGCTGAACTCATGCTAATGTTCCATGTAATTTCCATCTATGTGCATCTGGAATGACCTTCATTCCCCAGCAGGAGGTTTTAGCAGGAGAGAGGGAATAAAGACTGCCCATGGACAGCTGAAGTTAAAATACATCAGATGGCCTAAGGTAATGCTCCATCCCATGTTTGGATAGGTGTGATTTAAAATATATGGAGGAGCCTGATAAAGGACAATTTTCAGAAGAGGGTCTATTTTACACCAGTGAAATATTTTAGCTCTTCCAGGGGTGACTGATGACTTGTGCTGAGTTTCTTCTCCACCTCACTCTAGGAAGGAGTGTATTTTTTTCATGATTACAGAGGGTGGGTAGAGCTAGACATGCCTAGGTCAAAGACACCCTTTTCAAACAGGCATGGCCATATGTATTCAACAGTAAAGGGAAGGTGCACTGCAGAAATGATGAGGCTTGGGAAAAGGAAAAGCTTGTGGGGCAAGGAATGTGCTGATGACACTCACCCACCCCTGATACAACAAATACACTGTCAGGTATAACAGTGGAAGTGCTCTTAAAGGAGACCGCCAAATATAAAAGGACTTGTCTGCCTTATTTTTCAGTAGAATTCTCAGCTGATCAGTTCACATAGACACTATACTTTTACTCAAGAGATTACTTCATGCCTAGAGGCACAAAGCTGCTCTGTGTGTCTCTCTGAGCCCTCAGACAAAATGTTCCTGAAATGCCACTTGTGCCATGGTTGCAAAAGCTCAGTCTTCCACAGCTGGCAGCAGCTCTGCCAGCTGCAGGTGGATGGAATAACAAAGAGACTTGCTTCTGAGGCTGGATCCAAACTGCTCAATTACCCTTCCTTCTTTTGTCTTGTGGTTGGATACCCACTGGTTTGCTCAGCACCGCTAGGAGCCCGGATGGTTAAAGCCTGTGGCATAGCTTTTCAAGTTTCGATAACATCCATTTGGTATGTCAAATCTCACCTTTCAGGGGCTTTCCTCTGAGCTGGAGGATGCTGTTCTGTGTGCTGACATGCATCGTGAATATCACTGTTCATTTCACTGCCGGTAGTTTTAATATGCATTTCTTTAGTCGTGCAATCAAACTTTACCACAATATAACTAGAAATGGTTGAAGTGCTCTATTTTGAAGATACATTTGTGCTTTAAACTGTATGCGGCCTATGTAAAACAGAAGGCCAATCTGTTGTGTCACTGACACAACAGACCCACATATCTGTTCTTCCATATTATTATAACTTTTTCAACAAGCTGTCAGGTTTTTTGTTGTGAATCCTGGGCTTATGGCAGCTTGTCCAAGTACTATTAGTCATAGCATACAACCTAATTCACCCTCCTCTACAAAACCCTAAAGATAAAAATCTTTATCAATTTCAAGCACTGACTGCCTAATAGTTTTCTCTCCTAAACTATCAGCATTTTCTTTGCAATCAATTGACAACTGTACATTGGTAGCCATTCAAATATTACATCAGAACCCTTAAAGGTCAGTTCCAACACTAAGAGAACAACCTTGTCATACACGAGCTCTTGGTGTAACTTGACCTTCCTGTTGTAATCCTGCATTGAGAACTGAAAAGCCTACTCAGGCATGCATTGTTAATTCATTAAAGAAATATAATATTTTAAATAATTTAAAATCCTATTTTAGAGCTCTGAATCTGGTGTTTCTCTGAAAATAGTGTCATACTGGATTTTTTTGCTCTTAATGTTTAGGATGTTAATAAAAAAATTTCTTCTCTTGTTAACTGTCATCAAATTGTAATTGGCTCAGGCTTTCTAAATGCTTAAGAGTAATGATAATTGCGGTGAATGTAGTCCATCTTCTTAATGTATGTTTTTCATGCCAATAGAATAGATTCCTTTATGATAACAGAAATTATTATAATGCTGGCTGAAAATGAATACATTTTTGCTATAGTATATGCGCTAATACATTCCTAAAATTAAATTGCAAGCATTTCAGTCTTTAAAAAACTTTTCAAAGATTGAAGTATATTGGATGATACAGTATCCCTTATGCATTATAGCATACTAAAAATGCTCAAGCAGTCATACCGTTCAATAAACTGAATTTACTAGCCTTACAGAAAAGCACTACAGAGTTTAATAGAAAATGGTAACTTTTTTTTTACATGCTTTTGTACCTTTCCATGTGATGTAGCAAAGAATGAATGCTTGTGGGAGGATGGCTCATAGCTGCAGATAGGATAGAACAATGCCTGGAGTTTAACTCAGCAAAGCATTTAAGCATATGCTTATACTGGAGTGAGAGTCATCCAACTGAGCTTGAATGGGAGACACAGATGTCCTCATTTCCCATTGACCTTCAGGAGAGAGGGTCATGAGCTGCACTACTTCCCACACAGGAAAATGTGAAGAATAAGATACTCTGGCACTGTGATGGGTTCAATGTGAAAAATTGGGATTTTGGAAGTGGTAGATTTTCTACTGTCCCATTGTGTGGCTTTAATTTCCAAGCTGTCTGAAGTTAGGTTGGTTCTCTTTCCCTGCATTGTCTGCTGAGGGAGAAATCCTGGCTCACTACGGGTGTCTGTGACTGCAGAGATTCCTCTCCAACTGCATCATACAAATGCAGAATAATTTAGGTTGGCCTGGTCCAATCTCTGGCTTCAAGCAGGGCCAGCTTCAGGATCAGATCAGATTGCTGAAGAATCAATACAAAACTCAAAATCAAACTGACAGTGTTTTTAGTTCACCGTAGGCAGTGCAAAAGGAAGGCCATTGCTGGTGCTCATTCTCAGACAGCTGGAAACTTACACAAAGGCTGAAAATGGTGGAGCTAACAGTTAACACTTAATGCCACGGGTTTCTGAAGCCTAAGCTTCAAAGGCTATCACAGTCTTTTTCAACGGGAGGCTTTTTTTCCTAAGGAAAACTTGCAGTTAGGTTTAAAACCAGTGTTTAATGGATGGTTTTTTGCCACAATTTATTGACAGAAAAACGTACTTCAGGGAAGGCCACCTTCTTCTCAGACAGGTGAATCCTCTGTGGAAATTGCACTCTGTGTGTGAATGTCTGATATAATGCTTCCTCTGCAGCCTGTCTGGTCTCTGGTCTGCTTGGCTGTCCAAAAGGTGTGCAAAAATGATGGCTGGCAATACATATGTATACATGGAAGGCAAAGAATAGAGGAAAAGTCTAACCTTGCCTTTTTAGATGTTCCTCTCTCTCCTCTCACAATTCTTCCCATATGCACAATAACAAGAGCTTGGATGGTGGCATCATGCAAACTGCCAAAGTGCCTGTCCTTCCTGGAGTCCTTCCTGGAGTTTCACCTTGGCTGCCTTTTGATGCAGATTCTCAGCAACTTGAAGCCATGCAAACTGCACAGTGGAGTGACACCAAGAGCCCTGTTGACAATCTGAGAGCAAGAATGTGTTGAAAATGTGGGAAACATTGCACAAAATGCGCACTGCAGGGCAGGCACATCCATCTCTTTGAGAGGCCATATCTCTCTGGTGCAAGGAAGAAACCTCCCTGCTTCATTATGGGCTCCAGTGCAGGAGGCAGGAGAAGAAAAAAATACATTTTATTCAGGAAAAGCGCTGGACCAGTCAATACCAGCAGAAGTATTAATGCACGGGTGTTTTCTTTCTCTAGGGCTGACCTGGTGTAGAAGTTTGCCTTCACAAGCTTCGATAAAGGTTCTATTGATTAACTTGCTGAAGTGCAGGTTTAGCAATATTATAATGACAGAACACTGTTGTTTGCTTATGGGCAAAAAAAATAACTCCTACTGCTCGTGAAGAGCCACAGCCAGACGGGAGTAAAGGAAGGATGGAAGCAGTTGCCTTGCTCAATGGGACAGCAAAGGTGAGGAAGGAGCAGACCTGGAGCAGGGGAAGGATTTTTGAAGCAGCCATCACAAAGAAAATTATGCACTTTTGACTCACTAATTCCATGAATGATAGTACTTTTTCTCTGGCTGACTTTCTGATCAGATCAGCCTAGTGGCGTTTAGCCTCAGGCTTGAAATTAAGTGCAGTTGCTTAAGTGCTTTTCTGAATTGCATGAGTAGAAGGGCTGATCCCAGGTCCATTGAAGTCAACAGGAAGGTCTCAATTCAGCCCTGATGAAGCCAAAGCAGAGATGATTAGTAGCCTTAATGGATGCTGCTTCCCAAACACACAATGTTTTGGCTTGTGTCCTCAATCATAATGCTGAAACTGTTATTCACTATGGGGGAAATGGTAAACCCACGACTTCATCCTGTATTTTAGGCATTCAGCTTGTATTAGTTACTGATAAAGATCATGCATTCTGATAGAAATTCTTCAGAATGGTTTTTTAAAGATTTTTTTTCCTAAGGAACACAGATCACTATGTGCTTATCTGGCAGCATAGCTTGTGTGTAGAAGCCAAAAATAATTGTATTGGCTCCTGCTGGCTCCCCTTTAGAAACAAAAGGCTGCAGCCCATTGTCTGTTCTTTCTCAGAAGTCAGGGAGAAAAGTTTTCAAGATGAGGAATGTGGTATGCACCAGCACACTTCTGCTCACAGCTAACAAATGCAGGATTCCTGCTTTTCAATTTTGGTTTCAAGAGCAACTGCTTTTAGAACTGCTTTATTTAAATGGGCTCATCATGGTAAATACAGCATCAATAGCAAGATCTCATAATATTTTAATTTTTCCAACCCTGCAACAGGTAGTGTAGATAACAGTCTAGGATTATATGTGAAGCAAGTGTATCTCAGAGTAATTTTATTGTGCCACAGTTTCAATTATTTTTAGAGCCAACAGTTTTCTTAATTTCTGCTTCCTAGCTGGTACATTTATGCTAAGTACTCTGAGAAAACAGAAGTCTCTGTAAAAGCTTTTCTACGATGCCAAATATTTGTAGTGTTTGTGAATATACTTGCTGTATAAGTATATATATATTAAAGATTTGTGCGGGGGAATGGAGATGGCCCTTAAATGGTTACCCAGGTCACTGAGGTATGTCAGCAAGAAAGCCCATTCCTGATTTCCTCACTGGCAAAGAAAGTCTGTCAATTAGCCGGTGCAATGGAGCTGTGCAAAAATACCCTTGTCAACGTAAGCTACTGCTAATTACTAAGCTACTTTCAGGGGCAGATTTTTAAACATTCAAAATCCATAGCAAATATGGTGTTCCTGCCCCTGGCCCTCTCCTTATCCTTCTTCTCCACTGCTTTCCCTGCAAAGGGAACTACTTTCATGTTTTATTTATTTGTCAAAGAGCTTTGCAGTAATGGGTTCTTTAAGTCCCCTCAATGCTGACATCTTTGCATCACTTCAAAACAGCACAGAAAAATGATAGTGTCCTCCTGGTGCTGGGGCTCAGCATGAAATTCCTGTCACAGTGTTTGTTGTTGCAGTATTTCTCAGAGCTTAGGGATATTAGCTGGCAGGAGATTTCCTCCCTTAACAGAATTTTTAATTTTGGTTCCGTGCAGAGGTATGCACACAAGGAGCCCCACTGGAGTCTTCATGGGGAGGAGGGCCCCACTCAAATTCTAGCCTACCTCAGCTGCTGTCACTACAAACTTCTCAAGAACCATTCCCTTGTTGGGAGAAAGGGGAATGGGAAGGAGGAGGAAAGCATGCTGGCTTTCTGAAAAAGTTACTTTTCCTTCCACCAAAGCTTCTCTTCTGGATGTCTGATGGTTTGTGGGAACAGATGTGTCTCTGTTTCCTGTCTACTCTCATTCCCATCAGTATTAACTTCCACTCTTATGCTCACTGGCCCTGGTGTGGAATTAGCACAGGCAGTGCCAGGTAACAGGGAATTCCCTACACCTGCTTTCCAGCTGTGAAATACTGGAACTCTATGGCAGGCAGCAGGGGTAGGAGTTCTCATTGATTTTTATTACATGGAAGCTTTACTCCATCACATCAGGCTGCCATTCAGGGATAATTAAGGAAAAGTATGTTTTATTCTTCCTCCATTGAAGGAGTAGCTTTGATTTTGCAGCCAGGCCTTCAGGGTAGGTTTCTACTATGGAGTCTACATATATTCATCATCCTCAGAGACCTCCCTCAGTTACACTGGTGTAACACTTCTGCATCTGATGCAGTTCCTGGTGATTTACCCACCATGAGAGAGGCATGCGTCCTGGGCTCTCCTTTCTCTCTCCTGCTTTCCAAACAATGAGCCAAACAAATGTCTCAAAGCAGGAACAGTAGCCATTTGTTCATCAAGAGTGCCTATCAGTTTCTTCCAACACTGCCCATGGGTGTTGTTATCTTTTCTTTTTTTTTTTTTTTTTTTTNTTTTTTTCCTTCTCTGAGCAGTCCCAGATCTTCCCACACCAATAAATGTGAGTTATACATCCATCTAGGACTGGGAGAATATCAAAAGTGCCTGGCTCCTTATTTGTTGTATCTGGCTCTGTTCCAGGCAGCTGATTAATTTTGATGATTCAGAATCTTTGGCAATAGAGCACTGAAAATATGAAAAAATATACAATAAAATATATTGAAAGCAACTTGAAATGTCAGGTAGAATTCCGTGCAAATAATGTACCCATCAAGGGAGATTAATGGCATTTCTACACAACACTTCACTTCTTCTGCATTCTAGATGGGCAAATAACCTGTTATTCTCACAATTAATCATGGCTATAGATGTGAGTATTCTTTGCATCTGACAACCTCTGCTCTCATACGTTTTCCACCAAGTGTGCTTCTCTTCCCTTTTAATTATTTCTTCGTATCATTCAAACTGTCCTTTGGCTTCTCCTGCTTGCTAGCACCTCTCGTTTGCATGTGGCAGCCCTTCCCTTCCTTCAATCCTTTATTTTGTGATGTGGAACATGCTTATTTCTGAAAAGATTTTTTTTTTTTTTTTCAAAAGGGTTATTTGCTTTGACTAGTTTGGGAAAGAAATCTTGCTTTTCCCTTAGAGCTGAAGTTTTTCAACTAACCTTTATGTGAGGGTCACCTTTGCTGAAAGAAGAGGAACCAAAATTACTCCACCCTGATATGGTGAGGATGTCAGGCATGAGTGGTGGTACCATGTCTTCACTTGGTCTGCAAGACTATCTAAACCACATGGAAAGCAGGAGATTATCTCCTCCCCAGCTGGTGGGTTTTGGTAAAGAAACTTCTCACACCGTTCTTGGATTCTGCTTGCACCTGGTGAAAGTGGCCAAGCAGCGCTGAGGACTAACACAGCAGTGTTGCTATAATTGGTGAGTTTCACAATGGAGATCCTTGAAAAACCATAGCACTGTTGACAATGAGTGATTTTGTCAGAAAATGCTTGAATAATTTTCTGTTGTTTGCCCTTGGAGATGTAGAAAAAGGACCATGGAGGTGTTTCAGGCTTGCCATAAAGCAAATGTAACGACCCTCAATGTAAGGTAAGATTATGTCTGCAATGGCTGTCATGTAGGTATCAGTATTTATCTGGTTTTACTGGAGAAATGTGTGTCATCAGTGAGAACTGAGCTCAAAATTGAAAAGCAGGACTTTCAGGTCAGGGACAAAATGATTTTGCCCTTTGTTTTATTGACTGCTAGTTCAGCAACACTGTCAGGCTCATATGTGGCTGGGGCTAAAACAAAGACCAGGAGGGCCCTGCGGTGTCACCTGGTATCACACCTGCCAGCCACGACATCCTGCTCTTTACCTACGGGGAGAGCATCTCCCGTCTGGACTCACCCGTCTCACCAGCACTCTCGAGGGAAACAGCAAGTCCCAAAGGAGAGGTCTTATTACTTATACACCACTTTGCAGTGAAATAGGTTCCTCCCTTTCAGTTAAGGTCATGCTTTTAGCTTTAGCAGAAACCTGACTTCCTTTTGCACTATGTTTTCTTACTGCCTGTTGCCTCATGGATTTTCACCCACATTTGCCTCCCCTCCCTTTCCCGTATTTCCCCTTCCCTCACCTTAAAACTGTACTCTTTGCTAATTTCCTTGTCCCTTTCCTTTGCTATGATGTAACAATGTGTATTTGTTGGTCAGAGTCCTTTTACATGTTACTTTTACTTGCTTTGGGGTTCTCTTTGGCTTAGCACTTCCATGTTCCTTTTTCTCATCTCTCCTTTTAATTGCTCCTTCTGTTCTCCTTAGCAGTCACACTATCCTGTTGACATACTTTTTATTTATTTGCTCCTTTTAGTCTCCCCAGGTCCCTTCATTCTCTCACCTACAATGCTTTTATTTTTAGCTTCCTTTACTGGAAACTTCACTTGAATATTCCAGAGCTTCCTTTAAATATTTCATTTCCAGGAGAATTTGAGGATGCTGTCATGTCTTATGATTTACTGCAGGTCTGAATATTTTCAAAGAGCAATATTTCTGCACTCTAGCCAAAGCACCAAACCCTTCATTGCATTATGTAGTCTGGTTAGATGAGGAGATGAGTGTGAGAACCAGCTCCACATCTCAGGCATAAAGCTTGAGCCTGCATCTCCAGCAGCCCCTGGAAGGGGTTTTTAGCTCAAACCCAGCCAGAGAAATGCACTGAAAGTTGGTAGAGTAGTGTGGGAGCACACCAGCATCTGGTTCTTGATTTGTCTCTCAATCTGAAAAGATAGGCCAGCAGCTGTGCTGCTGTGACAGGTCTCTGCACGGTGCGCTGCCCTTTGGCTTCCAGGCGCTCGCCTGCGAGGCAGGCACATCCCAATAGTGAAGTACCTCCGCCGCACCTACTCTGCAGAGGGGGCTGGAATCGGGGCTGTCCTCCTCTTTGGGGAGCCGCTGTTCCGAGGAGGATGAGGGAGCTGCTTTCTCCTCCGTCCCGCTGTGAGCAGCCTGTCATAGCTGCTCTCAGGCGGGGATCTCGCTTGGAAGGTCAGGAGGAGTTTGTACAGGCGCCAGCGCCTTGCCAATAGGTTTTGCAAGAGCAGAGCTCAGCCTGCGGGGAGCCTGAGAGATGACGAGATGAGAGCCGAGTGCTGCCATCGCTGTGGCGTTCCATTAAATAGCTGCTCGTCCGCGCCGGGGAGCAGAGGCGGGGGAGCCCCCTCCCCGCTCCCTCCGGGGTGCTGGGGAAGCACGGGCGGACAGGCAGGACAGTCTCCTGCTGCTGGGAAATGCTTCTGGACGGAAGGGATGGTGGGAAAGGTGGGAATAGCACAGGCAGGACGAGTGCTGCGGTGATCATTGGGTGAAGGTACGGGTGGCAGCTGGACGGTTTGTGCCGAGTTCCCGCCCCTGGGCCCTGCGGGCAGGAGGCTTCCTTCCCTGAGCCGGCTGCCCGCAGCGCTGCCTTCATCTATCCCTGCTCAAGTTCTGTCAAGCCGTGCGGTTTTAACTAAGTCAGGGCTGGGGACCGCGAGTAGAAGCACGGCGAGGACAGAGGCACTTCCCCAGCGTGGACTTTTATTCCATTTTGGCTGCCTTCCCACCTCCTTCTACCACCAAGGCTGTCCCCACCCTGAGGGAACCTTGTTCTCTCCCGGTGGTGCCCTCTCATTTCCTTCTCCTCCTGCCCACACACCGATGGGAGGACTGGGAGTGCTCAGAGCCACGGTGCGTGGTGCTTACCCAGGGGACAGGTCTTCTCAGACTCCGTTCATAAGAAATAAGTGAGAAAATTCTCCTTTGAATGCTTCCCTCGGCACTGCCCTCAGCAGGCAGGTGGGTGGTCTCCCTCCCTGCCTCTGAAGCCCTCTGAGCACCGTCTCCTGCACTGCCTCTTTCCCCAGGTTCCAAATTTCTTGCTTTCAGGCCCTCTCCATCTCTTTCCTTCAAGTATGCTTATTTCAGAAATCCTTCTGATAGCTTGTTCTCATTATCTTAATGAACAATGAGAGAGTGAATCCGCCAATGTAATTTCTATGTTCTTTCTCCTTGTCTTTGAGCAGCATGAGTTATACCCCCGCTCTGTGATTGCAGCATGCCCCAGCTTTTCAAAAGAAGGGGAAATATTCAAAGGTGCCTAAAAACTTCCATTTTTCTGGCTTTGAGACTATTTAATGTTTTAGAGGAGCTTATTAAGGCTGGCTGCAAAAGATGGTAAAGTAATCAATTAAAAAAAAAAGATAACTGAGGGCTATTATTTCATCTTCTAGGAGGAAAGCAAACAGGGGAACTGAAACAAGAAACATCTGAATTTTCACTTGGTATATAGAGCTTGCTGGATGCCTCCGTCCACCCCTGGTGAGGGAAGGATTGTCTGCCTGAAAGCTTTATCTCCAGCAGAGCTGTGCTTAACTGAGGCACCAAAACTACCTGTGATGCTAGTGTGCATTGAACAAATGTTTAAAATAGGGCAATGCTGGCTCTGCTGATGCTCACTGAGATTCTGGCTAGGCTTCTTTTCAGTGAGGGTGAAAAGGATGCCACCTTGCACAAAAGGCATAAACATATATTTGTATGCAGAGTCTTGAATAGTTCTGAGATGATATTTGAATTTAAACATTCATTAAAACTGAAATAGCTTCAAGTCAGTGGGTGAGCTGGGAGAGACAGACAGATAATGCTACTGTGAATGGGGCCATATAGTGATGCTTTGCTCCCAGCACATCGTGCAGATTCCAGTAATGTTTCGTCTTTATGTGTTTCTCACCTTCTGTCTTACCTCTTTAACTTCCTGAAGGAGCAGGGAAATAATTGAAGGCTGTGCTGGCTTTCTAAGTTGTTGTAAATAGCCAGGAGAGCCACAGTTTCAGGGTAGTAAAGTCGATTTCTTGCCACTCTTAGAGCTATTGACACAGGCTCTCAGGAGGCTGGTGCACACAGCACCAGGGGTCCTGGGCCCTGCTGTCCTGACCCCTCCTTTCTGTTTGGAATTTGAAGATCCTGGGCATTCAGGAGGATTCCCCTTGCCACCCCAAGGCAAGCTGGCTCTGTTCAAGCCCCACGGCAGCAGGAGCCTGCTCAGCTTTCCATAAGGATTCACTGTTTCATCGTTTGCCATTTTCTTGCAGTTTAATAATAGGCATCTGGTACCTGTCACTGTCAGCTCCCAGGTGCTATATTTAGACAGATCAGTATGGTGATCCCAGCATTCGTGTCAGTGGGCCACACTAGAAATAGCACTGAAATAACACACTAAATAAAGCAGCACTTACGGGAACAAAAATAGAGAATTTTGTTCAGTTACTTACAATAAAGAGATTAGAACCTCTTTGCATTTCATGTTTTAACACAGAATTAAATTTATTCTATGCCACCGGCACCCTATTTTTCAGTCTCTCCCTTTTTTTTTTTTTTTCCCCCTCATAGATATTACCTGTGGCAAATGCTGTAGGTAGAATGGTAAGAGGGAAGCTCCAATATTTGAAACTGAAACAATAATTTTGTATTTGAAAAAGATAAAAATAGCTTTCTGGAAGGGTGTGGCAACCACAGTATTCAAATATTCCTATTAAATGATGAAAAGTGGAAAAACTTTTAGAAGAAATGAAAACATATTCTTTGCAGATTCTCAAGCCTACCAAAGTCCAATTTTCTTTTATTTTTTTTCTCTAGAAAACAAGTAGAATGCAGTGTTTTAGTTGATATTTCATTTATATTTCTGACATTTATATACAGCCAGGAATGGTAAAGCAATTAATTAAAAATCATGAGTATCTGTATGACTAGAATCT
The DNA here is from genome assembly GCA_013399915.1 of Illadopsis cleaveri. NCBI lineage: Eukaryota > Metazoa > Chordata > Aves > Passeriformes > Timaliidae > Illadopsis > Illadopsis cleaveri. The sequence goes on along the minus strand of VXBB01009097.1, from coordinate 371,273 downwards.
GTGGCAAACTGCATCCAAAAAATCCCACAAATCACAAAATATGTAGTCCTTACTGAATTAAGAAGAAAAACCCAAAAGCCTATGAAAGGTGTTTAAAGTGTCAGTATTTTGGAAAAGAAAGATCTGTCTGGAATGACCTCTTAAAAATATTTTTGAGCAAATTGGCAATATAAAAAATGTCTCATCTTTCACATGGGATTGTAAAAATATCAAAGGATTTTTTTTTCCAGTGCAGTTTTCCTCATTTTAAAAAGAGAAATTGCATTTCAAAGCTGAAAGCTGTTCCAGACTCAAGAGTGAAATGTTTTATGAAAAATGTCATCACTTTTAAACATTTTTAATGAAAATTTTGCAAAGTTCATGGCTTCACAGAATGTTTTCCTGTATTCAGTTCCTCATTTTCTAGTAAGGCAAGTTAATCGTGAAAAGCCTTTGGAGGAAGGTGCAACAGAGCAACTTCCCACTCAAAATTTTCCATAACCCAAGATGACAGTCAATAGTTTTTGTGATAATTTTCAACAACAGTTCCTCATATTTCACACTTAATGAGCTTCTAGCTTAACTTCAGAGGTTTTGTTTCAACTGTGGATTCGTGGGTAAACTGCAGAATAACCCCAGATCCCAGTTTTGTGCTTGGATAGGACAGAGACAGACTTGGGTTCCCAGGGTATGTGGTGTTGTGTTTCTCTTTCATCCTCTGGGCAAGGAGAGTGAGCATCTCTTGCTCCCCTCGTGGGAAGGGCAGTCCCCTTCCTTTTGCTGTTGGATCTGCAAGAAACTGGGTAGGTGTTTTTTTGGCACTGCTGATATTCCTAACTCATGAAGAGGAAAGGAAGGAGGGAAGGAAGGAAGGAAGGAAGGAAGGAAGGAAGGAAGGAAGGCTCTCCCATGAGTTTCACATGGAAAATACACTGTGTCTTCACCTGCTGAACCTCCTAACCTCTCCCAATGGAGCAGACTCCATGTGACCATGGCAGCATGTAAAGTAAACCTCCTTTTTCTCCCTTGGCTCCACTCTCTTAGTGAAGAGCCTCTTCCCTGTTTGGCTGTGTTGGTGTCTCAAGCCAAGCCCCTGCTGGGAGCTTGAGGACAGCATTTCTAGCAACTCTGACCCTGGGCTCCTCCAGGCCACCCCACGTCTCCTAAGGAAGACCCCCTTTAGTCTCAATCCTGGTACCCGCAGGCCCTGGGAGATGAGGACAGAAGTTTCCAGCTTCTGCCATAGAGACAAGGTCATGGGTAATGGAGTGTGTGTGAGGCTAATGTGACCTCAGGGCACTTTAAAGGGCTGTATTCTTTCCTTCCATGCCAAAGGAAGAGCAATTGCAGGCAATTTGGCAGGAACTAGCCAGCAATTAATTGAGCAACATTTTCAACCATTGCAAGGCCCTATTGTGAGGGTATTGATGGCAAAGTGACTGATGCCTCCCAGGCTGCAGGTAAATGTGATTCCTGGTGCTGGAGTCAAGCTGACCTAGGGGAGTCAGTAATGACAGACTTCTGCTAAAGAAACAGGCTTTTGTAAGAGTGAGTAACAGCAATATACTATATTCTATGTAATGTTACACATATCTGTATGTTTCTTGATTTTTAATATGAAACAGTCTTGTTCAAGCCTAGACAAACAGAAACTAGCTGGCTGTGGATTTTGTCTGCTAATGTTGTTAAGGCAGGCCAGGTTGAAAAGATTTGACTCTTCCCCTTTTTGTGCCTTGGCTGATGTATCTGGAAGTGCCTATTCATGTGAGTGGTGTGAGGAACAGTGTTTTTAAGGAGAACCAAGGAGAGGAGAATCCCTTTTTTTGCTGTGTCAGGCATCTCTGTGCCTCAGGGGTCCTTTGTAGTCCTGCTTTGCAAGTGAGGCTGGTTCCTCCATGACCAGTTTTAGGGATAAAGCCCCCCAAACATGGAAAAATGGGCTGCAGTGTTTGAGAAGGCTGCCAGGGTACAGTGCTGAGCCTGTCTGCTGTGATGGCGTGGGATTTGTTCAGCTGTCAGTGCTTGTGCCTCTCTAGTCATGCTGCAAGCATGGGCAGGGGAAACAGTTACACTGAAGCAAACGATGAACATTATTCATTCTCCTGATTTTGTTGGGAGGGCTCAGCAGTGCAAGAGCTCTGAGGGAGTAATTGAAGCACTAAAAACTGAGAGCTGACTTGTTGCGGCTCTTGAGAGAGGAATGGAAAAATAAATGGGAGAAGGGAGTTCAGATGTGTGGGAGAATGCTGGTGGCTGAAATTTCAGCCCGCTTGAGGAATTGTCTCTCTTCTTGTATTATTGTCTCAGCTAGAGTTTTCGTGGGGCTGCTGCAGCTATATTTCAAACTGGATGAAGTTGACAGAAGAACAAAAGGGAGTGTTCCTTGCTCCTGCCCCAACATAAGAGGGGAGGGAGTGTGGGAGGTGTTGCTCTCACAGGACTTGGTTTTCTGCTGCTTCCAGATACATCTTTACTCCTCAGTGGTCTTTCTCTCAGATTGTAAGGGTGGAATCTGTGCTCAGTGTAGCCTCCTAAACTCTGGGATTCACCTCAGTTTTCTATTCACCAAATCTAGATACAGAGATTTTGAGGTCAAGTGGTAAAACCCACTTGTTCTCCAGACTTTTCTCTGGTGGTGGGAGTTCACAAGGCACTGTAGTGCATGGTGCTTTGCTTAACTTTTACACTGGTGGAAGACATGAGGTGGTAAGTTATTAATCTTTCAAATGAGATATAAATCCTAAATCCTTGCTAATCCTTATATCCATACCACAAAACCATACAAATGACAAGATGTGCAGAGCCTCAGCTCATAAGGAAGAGGCAATTATAGAGCCAACTGCAGCATTGGGCAGTGGTGGGGAAAACTCAGCTGTTTAATTTGGTGTGGAAAAAGTGAGGTTCAAAACTTGTATTGGCTATCTCCCAAATTTATAAGCCTGCCAAATATATCAGGGTAGTGATAGGATGAATAACTTCTGGTTTTAGCCAGAATAAATTGTCTCTTTGTTAGTATAGCCCTCTCATTTCCTGTCCTGGTGGGTTTCAAGAGAGACAAAGGAGAATTTTAAGATAAATTGGAAAAATCATATCAGCAAGGTGAGGAAATTGTATGATCACTTTTGGCTTCATCAAACAGCCATCTCCAGGTGCATCTGGGCTATGGTTATATTCTGATTTCCATAGCCCTGTTTCCTCGCATGCAATTTTTCCATGTCACAAAATACTTCTGTAAGGTGAATGGCTGTACTGGAATGGGTGGGGAAAATTCGGCAGAGTTAAAAAGCAAAGAAAAGCTTGATACATTCAAACCATCTTTCATGATTTTAGAAAACTTTCCTTCTCCCTTCCCTTGGTATTACTGATGGATGCAGCCTATATGGAAAATGGACATGCATACGCTGCTATATAGAAGTGGGTTTTGACTGAGTCCTAAAAGATTTTAACTCATCCATCAATTGATTATATTGTCATTGCTACATAAGGCTGTTCAGCGTAGAACATCTATTACTGAGGCTCTGATTGAAACATTGCCCTTATTGTGCAGAGCTATGTAACTTTGTGTCTTTGAAATGAAATGCAAAATGTTTCTTATCTCACAAAAAGACAGATTTATTCTCAGCCCTTTGAAAAACAGGTACATGAATCTGAAAACATTTCTTTCAGTGGATACATGTACACGTGCCAAGTTTTCACCAACGAGGCTTAACTTTCAGCCCTAGTGAAAATAACACGTTGTGAGTAAGTCTGGTCTAACACAAAGATTGAAATGCACGTGTCCTTTCCCCAGAAACTTCCCATTTTGTGGCTTGCACAAGCACGCTTGACAGACAGATGGAATATGCTTTGGAATTGGTTGGCTTGTTGGGTTTTTACTTGAAGAAAGGGGTGACGAAGACGACGACGTGGAGGGGGCGGCGGTGTTTCGTTTTTTTTCCCCCTTAAAAGGTAAAATAAATTCGCGTCTGCCGTGGTTTTCCAGGGGCTGCCCTGCTGCGAGAGCCCAGTCCGGGCTGGCCCCGCCGCCGCCGCTGGGTGCCAGTGCAGCCCCGGCATAGGAGCGGCTCTGCCTCTCCCTGCCTGCTGCAGCTTCGCCCTGCTCGCTCTTCCCCCGGTTCCCGCTGCTATCCCTTTCCCTTTCCCTTTCCCTTTCCCTTTCCCTTTCCCTTTCCCTTTCCCACTACAGGAAAGTCCCTTAGTGGGCCCTGCCCAGCCCTGGTGCCGAGCCACCCTGGGTGGCAGCGGAGCAGAGGCAGCGCCAACACCGAGGGCGCTGAGCCCCAGCTTCCCCANCCTTTCCCTTTCCCTTTCCCACTACAGGAAAGTCCCTTAGTGGGCCCTGCCCAGCCCTGGTGCCGAGCCACCCTGGGTGGCAGCGGAGCAGAGGCAGCGCCAACACCGATCAGCTGAAAGGCTTGGCAGCCTCCGAAGGAGCCTGGCCCTTTGCTTTGGCAGTCTCCAAGCCTGGCTCTTCGCTGTGTCTTTGACCTGAATACCGTGGGGAGGGGAGCGGGCCTGGCAGCAGGCAGAGAAGGCTGTGCTCTTGCGGGGCTCAGCGGAGTGGCTCCTCTTGTTCACATGGAGGTGTATTTTCCCTTGCAAAGCAGGGTCAGTGCTGACAGGCTGTGATGAGCACTGGATGAACAAGGGAAAGGACGGTCTTCCTGCCCAGCTGCTCCTTGCCTCCTTGTGCAGTTCACCTCAGTTGTCCCTCACTGTGAGACTCCCGGGGCTGGAAACATCAGAGGCTGGGGATGTGGTTGATCTAGTCATCACTCTGTTGACTAGAAAAAGATTTAAGCTTTCCAAGTAACCTGGAGCTGTGGGAGCCTGCTACTACCCTTTGGTAATGCTAAGAATTTGTGACTGATTTAGTGCAACACCTTTGGTTTCAGCAGAGGGAGGAATGAGCATCGCTTCTTTCTGATAACCAGCTCTCTTTATTGTTTGAAGTTGGAACCTTAAGAAATCAATTATACAATTGATTTCCAAAAGGCAAAATTAGGCTGGGAAGCTGTAGACAAGGATTCTTAGAGAGTGTGCAAATCCAGCTGTGGTAGTTTATTACCTTTACCAGCCCTTTTTAACCAGCAACTTTACAGCTACTGCACCAGTGTTCTATGGGCAGAAAAGTATTGTCTACACCTCCAAAATAAAAGTAGATGAGCTACTTGCAAATAAACTGACCTTCTTAAATAGGTAGGCAAAGGGAATCCGTAGCATAGAATAGGAAAAAGAAGGTAGAACTCCCAAATCCTGCATGCCACTGGCTACACAGAGAAATGCATGAATATCAGCAGAGCCATGTCAAGATATTTAGCCAAAAGCCTAATGCTAAGTGATCTTTTGAAAGCTTTTGCTCCTAGCTAGTGCCACGATATCCCTGAAGGTAAAGGGATCATGAAGCTGCTGTTCAAAAGCACTTCTACAGTCATGGAAAGTTTTCCTCCACCAGCAGGTTTATTTTTTTTTTAGTCAAATCACACAGCTTGAAGAGAGAGGGGATAGTGCCCAATGCCAAGTAGTGTTTCTTTTGCAGATTGAAAACCTGGAGCCTGCCATCTCTGAAATGGCTGTAAACATCTCCTAATAATGTTAAGAGGATCACAGATGGGCATCAGGAGGAGCCTAGGCTTTAAAAGAAGCCTGTCACTGGGGCATCATTTCTCCGGGAGCTGTCAGGAGCACTGTCTCTTTTGAATGATTCCTGTTCACAAAAGTAACAAACATATCATCATTTCGTATTCCCAGAGAGCCAAAAGGAGGCAGTCCACCCCAAGCTGCCTTAAAAGTAAAGATCTTGCAATCAGAAGTGGCAGCTCTGTGAGAGCTGAAGGAAGATGTGAGGGAGGAAGCAGAGAGCTGTAAATGATGGATGCAAGTCAGGTGTGGCATTAAAAAATGCCAGCAGGAATGCCTCTTGGCAGTGCCTGCATGACAGAAGCTTCTGAGATTGGGCACATGTCTGACAATGTGAGGTTGTCACCTCTGTCTCATGGACATCCTGCATTCAAGGATGAAGGTAAGAGGTGGAAGGGGAGAGGGTATATGGCCAAAAATGAAGTACAGCTCCCCACACGGATGTTCTTTCCATGAGGCCACAGTGCTGACTGTGTCTGTTCAGCCTTGAGTTTCGTCCCTCTCTGGAATAAACAAACAAAATTCAATCACCTTGGTCTGTGACATACTTTCTGTTTTTCTTGTTTCTCCTCAAAGTAAAAGCCTTCATGCAGAAAACAATGCTTTTTCTGTGTGTGTTTTCACCTTTCAGCTCCCCCTTTTTTTGCTTTGCCCACCCTGCCTCCAGCAAATTGGCAAGAATATCCTTTTCTAGGAAAAAACACATGTACTCAGTGTTTAAAGCATCACATTTCTTCCAGTTAGTATTGAAATAATGCTAATTCTATTTCCTTGCCTAATTCTATTTCCTTTCCTGGCCCTGCCGATTACGAAGACATTTGTGCTAAATACAGGTGTTCTTCTCCCTTTATCATCTGGGTCCATTTAGCAATGCTGCAATCCAGCGCCTGTGACATCACGATTCATCACCAGTCACTGCATTACAGATGCAGCCAGCACCAGGCAGCCTTTGAATCGGGTGGTGGCAGTGGCAGGTGCCTGGTAACTGAGCAGAAAGTGGAGGCTGGCTTGTAAACAAGGTGGTGGCTGCTAATCTGTGGCATTGGGAACTTAAACCTGTGGGGTGCCTGAAATGTAACACCAGGGCAAGTTTGCCTAAGCAAGATCAAGGGTGTGGTGGAAGGCGACCTTGGGTGTCCCAGTTCCTGAAAAGGCGGTTGTGTGCCACCAATCAGCTTGCTGCTCTCACAGGCCATCTCTCCTGTCAGGTTTGTGGGATTGGGATGAAAGCCCTGGGGAACTCAAGTAGCTTGGGGGATGGGGGAGCTTGGCTCTGCAGCACCCAGCTCTTGTGGTGAATAACATGGGGCTGCTTGGCTTTGGCAGCTCAGCTGGGAAGCAAGAAGGAAGGATGGGAGAGACCTGAACTGCATTTCCATCTTCAACTGTCAAATGTGAATGCAAATTTGAAATATCAAACACTATTTCCCAGTAATGAATATGCTTTTCACTTGTGCATCAAAGCCTACAAACACCTGAATATTTCCATTCCCTCTTCCACTCTTGTTTTTTGGTTTACTTGGGTTGTCTGTTTTTAAATTCCAAACCCCATATCATAGATGTGCCTAAGTAGCTGCAATGAAGGAAAATGCTGCTGCCAAGTTAAAAGGGGAAGAAGGGAGTGCCCTACACAGTGTACATCAGGGTAGCCATGACAGTGGATGCCTTGGTTTATACTTGCAGGTCATCATGACCTGAGATGGCAGTGGCCACTTCACACAAAACCTCCCCAAGTACTTGTCTCTTTGGAGGGGACTGGAAGCATGGTGAGTGCTGAACCAGTGCAATGAGCTGGTGGTTTGCAGCAGCACCAGGTTACTTGCTAAAGTGTGTGCAAATGCATGTGCATGCTGTGACTGTGACCTGAAGCTGCTGGCTGCATGGTTGACTACCAGGATGCCTCGACCAGCTGCCTGTGAGGTGGCCTCAGGGTGACAATGGCAACAGAGGAGCACCAGCCCCTGTGTCTCTCTGAAAGAAAGAGACTCAGCTGCCATCTCAATCCTCAGCTTCTCTCCTTGTCCTCTTTGCCCCTGGCAGAGGTCAGATAATACAGCCTCAGTGGCTGTTTCAGTGGCTGAGTTCCCCCCACACTTTTGAGCACAAAGCCCTTGGATGAGGTGAGCCCATGCAGCTGCCTCTCTATAGATGAGCTGGGTTTGCTGCCCACCTTTGGGGAAGCAGCTTTCCCCCCCCAGCAATGTGACTGCCTCTTGCTTTGCAGAGGAAAAGGTGGCAGCTCTGGGTGTCACCAGAGATGGGCCAGGTGCTCTTGCTGGAAGACAGGGACTATGAAAGCTGTAGGAGACAGGGCTGTTGCTCTCACAGGGGCTCCTGCCCTGATGAGAAGTCTCTCTAGTAGCCAGAGATTGCCTTACCCTTTTATTTTGGTCAGGGTAAACAATGAGCAAAAGAGGCCTTCATGGATATGTGTCTGATGCTACCCTGTCTTTCAGCTGGTACATTTTTAGGAGTTTGTCTTTCTATGTCTTAGGAGTACTCCAGTGACAGAAAAGGAGCTGAGCATCCCTGTGTATTCTTCTGTTCCTTCACTGTGTCATTCAAAAAAATAAAAAATAGTGGTTGAAACCTTTTTTTTAAACATGGATCATGTTTCTCAAGATTTGTCAGCAGCTAGAGGTTTATTTGTCTCTATTGTTAACTGAGTCTGCACCTTCAGCTTGTAACTGTGTGGTCCAGGCTACTGGGAATATCGTTGTGACTTGCTGTTGATGAGAATGGCAGAATGAGTGGCTGTGAAGTCATTGAGCAAAATTTGAGGTTTTTCCTCAAAACATAAGGGATCTCAATTAGTGAGACAATTGAAATTTCCTGGGTGTGTCAGATACACATGAATTTGGTAGTTTCTCATAAAGCCAGACCTACTCATCATCAGTATTTTACACATGGTGTGGACCTGTGTTGTATTTTTTCAGTCTGGGTAGAAGAAGCAGAGCTGGGAATGAGACACCAGTTTGTCTCTGCTGTGGCACTGTGCTGGAAGGGTCCACCGGGCACTCTGTGGTGGTGTCTGCTCCCAGTCACACATTTTGGCTTGAGGAATAGACATGTCTGCACAAAGATATAGATTTTTCTCTATTGTTTGTAGTGGAGTAAACCTCAGCACCTACTAAAGTCAATGCTTTTGCATCAGTGCAAAAGTGAAAAAATACCCCACCACCCCCCTCAAAAAAACAACCCCAAAACCATACCAAAAACAACCTCTCCCCACAAAAAACTACCACAAAATTGCAAGAAAAAGGAAGGCAATAGCTTCAGAATTTCTTTTTCTGAAAGATAAAACTCTATCTTTTTTAAATTTTGAAAACTGTAATAGTTCTGTTCATGAGCAGTCAGTGGCTTTTAGCAAAGCTTAATTTTTTTTTTTAATGGCATTTTGTAGTTAAACATCCTGCGGGGTGTGCAGAAAGGGAATGGCTGAATATTTTTCTTTGCTGATGATTTTCCTTGGCTGGTTTTGAGTCAGGTGATAGTTTGGTCCTTATTTACAGCACCAGAACATATTTGCTTCTTAAAATAGTGCAGGGGGACAGACAACCATTCAGAGTAAGGGCATTAATGCTGAGTCAGTTTTCCAATAGATATGTGAAGGTATTAGCTGTATCTGTGGATATGAAAAAATACATTATCACCTAGTGCCTCTTAAAACTAGCCAATTTATTTATATTCTTCACGGGTTAGGTGTCTATTGCCAGAATTTATGGCAAACATTTGAGATAAAGGTAGTTGTAGGTTTGACAACAAAAGTGATAAAGAAGCTGTGGAGGGCAATGAAAATTGATGGGGAGAGAGAGTGATGAACAACAAAAGTGCCATTATGGTCAAGTGATGGGGTAGAAGGTGAAAGAGAAAGAGAAATGGGCTGTTTGCAGTAATTTGGATATCTTCAAACCACCTTGTTCAGCTGCCTGTGAACATCAGCTTACTTTATTTACTGTTGCACTTGTTGGTAATGTCACTGCAGTGGAGTGAGATACCTGAACTGTCCATGCTCATGCCTTTCTGTTTGTGTGCTGCAATTTGTGTATCATTTCTCATTTTTCCCAAGACTAAGAGAAAAATACTTGCAATACAAAAAAAGCAGGGGTGTAACTTAAAGACCTAAAAATTACTATCTTTTAACAAAAAAGTACTCTTTCTTTAATACACTTTCATATGTTCAAAAAAGGGTCTCGTTTTTGTGGACAAAAGAGGGAAAGGGTGGTTTTGGAGGTGTGTTGTTGGATGGATGTGGGAGCCAAGCTCTCAGGGAGGACTTGCAAGTCTATTATTTTAACACTAGAAAGGTGCGTGTGAATTGGTTTCTCATGCAGTTTCTAAAAAAGAAGCAGTAAATGTTATGACCCCTTTACCTACATCGTGCTTTTACTTGTGGCTGCCTCTGATTATAATGCAGTTACTTCTGGAGGCAGCTGGTCCTTGTCAGGCATAATGTAATCAAAATCCAACCGCTAATAAAAATGAAAGAAAAGGGTAAGAGAGGAAAATTTAGCAGCCTCTCATATCACTAGTGAAGTTTTGATGACTTAAAATGTCAAGAAGAGTGGATGCAGCATTTAGGGAGGGTTTTTTAAGGGCTTTTTTCCATCTCTGTCGCTTCTGTCACCCTACTACTTCTGCCTAATGCTGGTAGTTGGAACAAAAAAAATGAACTTTGTTCCCTTTTCTTTACCAGATTTAAGTATGGAGAGAAAGGGAAAATACATTATTCTGGAAAGCAAACCAGAGAAACTTCAGAACAGGGAAAACTTCCAACTGAGGAAATGCTATTAATTTTGAGCAATTCTGCTAGCTGAAATTCTGTTCAGCCCAAAGGTCTGGGTAGTGCCATAGTGAAAGTCTCCCTTTAGCTCATTTCACATTTTATTTGTTTTGATTTAAAAATTGCCAGGGTGGTAGAAGGTGGACAGATGTGCTCTGTCAGACGTAGCGGGAATGGGTTATGAAACTTCTGTGAGTGCTCCTTGTCTGCTTCAGCATAAAGTCAGCCAGCAAATTGAAATCTTCTCCAACAAGGATTTAAATTAAATTGACTGCTTTTGCATTGGGTCAGAGCAGGAGCATTCATATAATCAATTAATGTGGCTCAGCTTTGGGGATGGCAATCTCCAGTTGAGACAATAATGAACAGATGGGGCTTGTAGCTTATTAAATTGCTACCTCCATGGCATCTGTGCCATGGACTAAAAAGCAGGTAGGGTCATGTTTTGCATAAATGTATTGCATGACCTTGGGGGAGTCTTTCAGTTGCTTTCTGCCTCGGTTTCCCTTCTTCCAGAAAGCCTTTAAAGCACAAACTCAGTGCCTACTTAGGAAGATGATTCTCTCCCTGTGGCTAAGACCTACATTTGGAGTTGCTGACCGTAAAATAATATTGGTTGAGCTATTTTAATAATGCTGATGTAGACCCCTAGTTTAGATGCAGCTACGTGGGCAAAAATAAAGCATGGCTTTCTGCTGGATATCTACATTCTCTTTGGGAAGTGGTGTTTTTTTTGGTTTTTTTTTCCCCTCTGGAAATGAGGAAGTAGCATTACCTGAATGATGTGCCAGAAGTGGATGTCAGCACGCTCTGCCTCAAGCTCAGAAGTGACCAGAAGTGATGTGGATAGAGGAGTCCTCACTGAACCTGAGGCAGTAGATATTTCTGAGAGGAAGGGTGTATTAGCTGAAGTTTTGCTCTGTGGCCCCTCAGCTCATAGATGGACTGGCAGAATGAGCCCCTGTCTTTGCCATGTGCTGTGGGAAGATGTATCATGGGTCTCAGAGAGAAGGGTTTGCTCATATAATCACAATTGAAAGCCTCTTCTAGCACAAAGCAGGCCTCAGCAGCTCTCTAACCCTGGCTGCAGTACGTTCCCAATCCCACTTGTCTCTTCTAGCTGCAATAATGTAATTGCTGCTATTAATAATAAACTGACAGGCTGTCTTTAAATAACTGTAAGGCTGATAGACTAGTGTCGGTTGGATGCTCCAAAGTTTGACTAACAGCAGGGAGAAATAGAACAGCTCCATTCTCAACTCTTCATGCAGAGAAAGAAAGGCTGGCAGTGGGAAGAGGCAATGGAGGGCTGACACACGTGGCACTGCGATGCCTCAGGGACTTTCTGCAGAGCAGTTGCTGTGTGACTTGCCTGGTTTCTCCTGGAAAAGACTAGTTTTCATGCTGACAAGTGAAATTTCTGAGCTCTGGTAGAAGTTCTCTTGTCTCAAAGAAGGATTTTAGCAGGTGTGAGTTTAGGTTCTTATTTAAATCTGTGTGCAGCCAGTGGCCAGCAGAACCAGAGTGGAAGAAGAAGCCGAATTCCAAGCTGCTCCTCCATTCACCCTCCTTGGGCAAGCTGGGCCGGTGCTCCAGCGAGAAGGCTGACTGCCTGCAGAGACATGCACTCAGGTCAAAGGGATGCTGTAATGCAGCAGGGTGTCTCTGGGAAGCTGGAGTTTAGCCCAGGCCCCTCAGCACCTGCTACCAGCATGGTCTGTTTGTGTTGGTTTTACCTGTCTTATCCATAAAGGGAGGATCTTGAAAGGGGACTTAGGCAGAAGGATGGGAACATAGGATCACTGAAGGCAGTATCAGGGCAAAGACACAGCAGAGGCAGAGTGGAGGGGTGCCTGGGGGAAGATGATGGCACCTGTGTTATGACACTCCACAGGTTTCTGACAGCCAAAATCCATCCACTCAAGGGGATTACTGTGAGGGGAGAGTATCCAAATCTGACACGTTTCCAAGGCTGGGACCTAATGTCGTGCTTTCAAAGCTTCAGTGGGGGATGGTGTACTTCTGAAAACTGGGCTTTGTAATAGAAAGTCTGGCAGCATCAGCATGCGATGCACTGCTTGGATATTCAGTGGGCTCCCTGTCAAATGAGAGGGGACGAACAAGATAATGAGCCAAGGAGAGAGAAGCCTGGCATGGGTAAAAGCCGTAAAAGAGCTTGAGTCTTATCTGTGTATTTTAACCATAGTAGCTGAATTATTTTTTGGATGATCTAGCATGCTTATATGAGGAAAAAATGGGTTTCTAGCCAGTGTGGACATTTAAAGTCATTTTTGAATCCCTTTCAAAGCTTCATTAATATCTGCAATTATGGGCAGCTACAGTGCACTTGACCCAGAGTGCTAGTGTCACCAGGCTAAGCTGAGTGAATCAAAAAAATTTTATCACACTCTCTGACCCTGCTTTGGCTACAGACACAGGGGTGAGTAGAAAAATATTTTACCTGCACCAGGGGACCAAGTCCATGCATCTATGTAATATGTGTTCCCCTTAAAACCATTTTTGTTTGCTTATAAATGTTTTTAATACTTAAATGAGGTTATGGAATTTCTGTTGTATTTAAACTGTTAAATAAAATGATGGTTTCCAGTGATGAGAACAATTAAGCATGCAGGATATAATGAAACTTGATAGAGACTCAGCTGCTGTCCCCCCTATTAGTGTGCACAGCTGTGCATGTGTGTCAGCATTTGCAGGTTAAAGAAGCAATTAATCTGAGCAGGGTGAACGTGAAACTCTTACTTAAGCACACAGACAGATTGTGAACCTCAGTCCCCGACTTTTTTGTTAAGGTCGCAATTCAAATTGCAACCAAGTCTGTTCTTCTCAAATCCCAGAGTTCTGATCAAATAAATGGGGTGATACTGGTGAATGATATCCTGGTGGCATAAATCCACATTGCCAGCAATTTATGTACATAGTGATTCTGACACAGTGATTCATATCTGCTGTGATTAAGAGCTGTATGGCTTTTTAGCTCTTGATATAATTTCTGTGGGGTTAGATTGCAAAAACAACAAAACGTCAAAGACTAACATTTGATGTTTTTTCTCATGAACAGATCTTGTGTGCTTGGGCAAGCTCGTGAGGGCTCTCAAGCATTTGGCACAAACAGCAGTAATACCTACAGCAGTTGGTGCCTACTGCACTTTGTCAGGCTGTGAGATTTGCAGGGTGTGCTTGCAGGCTCTGTGCCTCCTGCTGGGCAAACAGGAGCTGCAAGGGCCTTTGAACATGCTTGTGCTCTGCGTGAGGTGAGGAGGAAGAGACGCAGGGAGTTGTCTGTTTAATTTCATTTTGAAAATCATACATTAAAGATGGTGCTATTGATAATCTGCTGAATGTACTGACACTCAGAAAAAATGGAGAAAGTAGGTTAATAAATCACCCTATATCCACTTTAGTCTGCATTTCAATTTTCATTTCTCAGAAACACAAATTGCAGCTGTTCTTTAAGTTGTCTGATCTATCCTCTCAAGAAGCCAATTTTGTTTTTAATTTCCTCTGATGAGACTCAGAAGATGCTGGATAAAATATGAGGTGAGTTCTTTTGTTTCTTTATTTTTAAGGCAGCCTTCTGTGTGTAACACATCATGGTTTCTTTCTTTGCTGCCTAGGAAAGTGCTCATCTCTTAGAGCATTCTTGATGGAAGAGTTGTCAATGAGAAGTGTAAAGCTCCAGCCTCTTCTCTAGCAGGGGTAAAGAAAATATAATCAGTAAAATGGATGATCAAAGCAGGTGCAAGGCTTGAAATTAGTCAAAATATTTTGAAAGGGAAAGAAATAGTAAAAAGACCTGAGCTGCAAAGGTTTTAGTGGTGTACTTCTTTCTCCCGGCTAAGCTGCACTTAGAGAAGTTCCAGGTTTAATTCCCAGTGCACTCCATAATAATAAAGGTATTTTATTAAAATATTAGCAGCTGGGAAGGAACTTTGCAAAATGCTGTAAGAAAAACCCTTCTGCATAAATAGGATTATATGGAAGTTTTCAATATGGTAATTTAGTTGGGGATTTTTATTATTTTTTTCAGTTGCTATGGGACTTTAAAGCCAGGGATGTAAACAGGGAAATCAAATTTTTGAAACCAGCTGCTGTATTACACATCACCAGCCATTGCTTTCATACAAAACTGTCCTGTCTGCAGTAATGACAAGGAACTAGAAAAGCAAAATTAAAATCAATTTATGTGAAAAATAAGGACATTAATTATGTATTTATTAATTAATAGCATACTACAGAAACCAAGGAGGAATCAAAGAATCTGATAGCAGCATATATTATTCCCCCTTTTTGTGCAGAACTTAATGTATGGGGCAGAGCATTAATGTTTTTATATAGGTTAGTTATAGAACTGAATCCACAGAAAGCCTGCATTTGACTTTTTTTTTTAGTTTGTTAATTATCTATACCAATAGTTCTTTCTACAAATGTGTTTACTTGAAAATATCTGAGCAAGATTTGAGGATACATTTCTGTTAATGGGTTGTCCAGGAGCTATTTGTCTAGTCTTTTTCCTGTCCAGGCACCCTCCTGCTTTGGATTGGTGCTTTCCAGTAAATAGACCTGCTGCTGTTTTCCCTCTCGTATGGGAGGTTTGGCATTTCCTTTAACAAGTGTTGTCTAAAATGGCCATTTAGGCTTCTTTCTGGAAAAATCTCCCAAGACATTTTTGGACAAGACTCTTTTTTGCATTGAAAGAATGTTTAAAGGGCTAAGTCTTATAGTGTGGAAAGCCTGGGGGGGTTTGTTTGGTCAAACGGTACTGCAGAGCCTAAATTCTGTCTGTGCCATGTGTCTTGTCCTCTCCAAACTCTGGATGGTGGGAAAGTCAGTGCCAGAGTCCAGAAGCACCTGTTGCTCTATTACGTGGTCTTTGTCTGTTCTTGCTACATTTCCCTTTTACACTTCTTTTCATATGCAGGGCAGTGAGACCAAAATTTTCAAACTCATTTTCAGAGGAGATGAGAGTGACCAATCTTCTTGTGCTCAGGTAGAAACATAAAATTTGCTGCTTTGACTTAGTTTCCCTGCATACTGGCACAAATTATAGAGCAGAAGGTTAAAAGGAGGAGAAAAGTGTAAAGGAGGTGAGGAAATGGAAACAAGCAAAGAGGACAGAGAAAGAGTGTGAAGAGAAAAGGGAAATGAGGAAATAAACTCAACTGTGCAGAGCAGATGAATGCCTTAGGAAGAGAATTAGTGAGGAAAATGAGTCTGTTGTGATTTTTTTGTTACTAGTACTGGGAAGGCTCCAGAAACCACCTAACAATGGATGATGTAAAATAAGCTATTTCTTGAAGGGAAATATGCACTACTTGTTTTAGCATACATTCATGGAGAGCTGCAGATAACCACTGGAAATAAGGTAATGCTTTTCTAGCTGCTGGTGGTACCTAATCGTCCTCTCTCATCAGTCTTGTATCTTTTTAAAACAGATTTGCCCTCTGAAGTGCCTGGAGTGGGGTAATTTAAATTTCCAGGCAAAGTGGTAATTAAATTTCCAGGTAATTAAATTTCTAGGCAAAGTGAAGGCTGCAAGGAAAGAGAGAAAAGTGAGATGCTTACCTCCTTGCAAACAATGGGATTTACCTGTTTTCCCAGGGGAAAACAGTGTCCTGCTGTGGCACTTACCCTAAACCAGGTTTGCTAGGCTGGCAACTTGACTGCAGGACTACCCACAGCAATCCTTACCTGTGCCTACTTTGCCATGAAGTCTCCAGTGTTACATGTGACAAAAATTCACACAAAGCTCTTGAGTAAGCCTGGTTAGCTCAAATAATCTGATTTTATTGTCAGGTTATCCAGCCAATCTTCCAGAGCTTAGGGTTTGATTCTGAGATTGTTTCACTGTAATAGGGAGTGACCTGGGAGCAAGTTGTGGGGAGGTAAGGCTTCAGCTGCAGAATTGATGATGTTTGACCCTATAATTCTGTGCTCAATTGAGTCATATTTTGTTGATAGGAAAAAGGATAAATATATTTAAATGCAGCCATGGTAGTTTCGAGGCCAGACTGGCCATGGGCCTGGCATGGGGTCAAGCATTTTACATTGCATTTAATCAGCCAAGAATATGGATCCAGGGTGTGACTTTTCATGCAGCAACAGCTGTTCACTGGCAGCAAATCCAGGAGGGATAAAGAGGCAGAACATGTCAGTGAGGTTTCTGGTTAACCGTAATAGAGCATGGGGGGTTTGATGTGGGTGGGAAAAAAAATGAAACTCAGTGCCCCAAAAGTTGGAACAACTGCTGCAGAAAGTTTTGTAACAAGTACCACAGGAGGCAGGGCATTGTGTCTCGCCATTTCTTTCCTCGCTTCCCTACTGGGAGTGCCAATTAGATCCAGCTCTGATGGTGGCTTTTTGACACTTTTGCTCACTGGGAAATGGACTCACACTAGTATTTCATTGCATTTAGGCTTTTAAAGGACATCAGAGAGAAATGACTTTCAGCTACTCTGTCTGAACTGGATGTTAGCCAAGACTCCACACAGAAATGGAGAGAAGGTCTTTGTTTGACATGACTATTCCCTAGTGTGTCACAGGCTTTCTGCAAATGTACTGGGTACCCTCAGTTATCTGTATCTAGTAGGAGTGTGTGCACCTCAGATTATTTTAGGTGCTGTCTCTGCACTATTAGCATTCACAGGCAAAACCTATTAGAGGGTAAAAGGAAAATCAGAGGAGGAAAGGATTTGAGATTTTATGTGAAAAGAGTTTTGCATCCAAATCCCCCTGAAAATTTACTCAGTTCATCTGAATGCCCTTTGAAGCTTGTGAATTTGACCTCTGGTCCTCATAAAAACAATGCTGCAAGTGAGACTTCAGGCCAATTCTTTTCCAGACAACAGCTGAGGCTTTTCATAACTATTGTTAACCTATTTGTATTTGCTATGTCTGTGTATTTGTGTTTTACATTTTCTGTGCTTTCTGAATGTTGTAATTGCTGAGATATACTATAGATAACCTCAGGATGGGATGTTCTTCATAGAAACATAGAATGGTTTGGGAAGGGGACTTTAAAGATTGCCTGGCTCCCTCCTCCTGCCCTGGGCAGTGACACTTTTCTCTAGACCAGGTTGCTCAAAGTCTTGTCCAACCTGGCCTTGAACTCAGGGGCGTTTGTCTTAAAGAAACACCTCCCAAATTTTTCTAGTTGCTTATTTAGCTATTTTTCTTGCATAATTTAAGTCTTGTTTGATCTCCTGCAGACATGGAGAGCCACCTGTTCACTTTCTTTTTCACTTTCATGAACTCAAGGCTGCTGTTACTTCTCCTTCCCCTACCAGTGTTTTCTTTCTCAGGGGAAACAGCTTATGACCTGCAGTTGGAGGATGTTTTTGAGGCCACTTGTGGTGCTCCTATGTTGTGCCCAGTTGGTTTCTGTTTGCCTTCAAACCAATGCTTTCCAGCAGTACATAACAGCAGTCTGACAGGAGCTGAAGAAAGAAAAAAAAAATTGTGACTGTGCTTATGTACCTTTATATAATGTTCACCTTTCTTGTGCCAGCCAGGTATCATGGGCTTGTGCTGTCCTTGTGAGTGGCACGTGCCCCAGCCCACCCTGTGCCAAAATGCCACCCAGCAGCTGCTCCCCAGCTGATGTGTTCCTGCCTGCATCTCATACTTCCTGTGTTTGGCCCCACTTTATCCTTCACCCTTTTGGGGCATTTCTCCCATTTGCCAGGAAAAATCTGGACTTTCCTCTGCCATACTGCCATGCTGCCTGGGGGATGGTGTATGGTGGCCATGCACCAAGGGCCAGCTCTGCTTTGGGACAGCAGGGAGGCACAGATGAGTTTTTTCAGCTGATATACATGTGTGTATACACACACTGGGCTGGTCTCAGAAATCCTGCATTTATATGCAGGCTCACTTCTGCCAAACTAAGAGCCTCTTCTATTTACAGTTTTAGGGTATGTGTGCGGGAATTTCCCTCATTGCTTGGCTTTCCTCTATTGACTGAGGAAAGTACATTAGTGATTCATTTTTAATTCTAGTATTTTTTGAGCTTTCCTTTTAAAAAATTTCCCGCAGAAATAATGGACCAGGCATAACAAGTGATGCCAAGAGCAGGAAAGAGAAGAGTTGATGCTATGTGTGTGAGGAGAAAGGACTTAGATACAGCTGCCTGTGTGCTGATTACCAGGGGTTTGGGGACACAATAAATAATACTTCTGTTTGCTTGGATTATAAACACACACAGCTTAAATTTAAATTTCTCACCCTGTTACATAATTTTTTAGAGTTATGCAGCTGTAGCAAATGGCCTAAAATGTTGCCTGTCTTAAATGGGATGTAACTCCAGCCTTGGCTGAAGGACGGAGAGCTGTCCTTGGCAGTGGTTGTTTACACCAGTGCCTCCACCCACAGTGTGTGGCAATATGCACCAAATAAAAAATATAAAAATCTGTTCATGGGTTTACATGACATCCTCCTGACTAGCTTTTGGGTCCTCCAGCAGCCATGGTACCTGAGCAGCCAGTGGAGCATATCTGCATCAGCACAAGCATGAACAAAACTGGGGTGCAAGCAGGAGTAGGTGTTCAGCCCCCACTCCCTTCTATCATTCTCTAGTGAGAAAGACACAGGCTTTATCCATGGGCTTGCCCATGGCTGTGGGAACATTGCACTCCATGCCTGTCAAATAAATCCGTGTCCTCTCTGGAGCTGCTCATTTGGGTGTCTGCTTAGGAGGTGGTGTGTTCTTGATGAGCAGGACACCATGGCCAGTTATGTGCCATCCAAACCTTCCCACAGCACTATGGTTCTGGATCTGGGTTGGATTTCAGGTCTGGTCTGAGAAATAACATGAAATCTCTAAGGATGACTCATCCATAGGGAAATTCTTTGGGCTCCTTGATGTCTTTAGAGCAGCTGAGTCTGAAAATTAGACATGAACTTTCCTAAAGCTTATTTTGGCTCTCATGAGGGCTGCAATAGAATGACAAGCAGCATGCTGCTTTCTTTATTGTTTCAGTTCAAGGACTATCTACAAAGAGTCACAGTCTTGTGCTTAGCATTACACAAAATTATTCATTTCCTAGCTATAGAGAAAAGTGATTGAATTGCAGACGATTAACATATGTTATATTTTCTCTTCTAATGCTTTCCTGTCTTTTCATGGTGCACCTTCATAAATGGTATCAGAGCACTTGGCTTCCAAGGAGCTGTCTCCCTCAGAAACCTATTGTCAAGGCTATTTCAGAAAAGTTGCTCTTCCTTGGTACATCTGGTAGACTGGCTCCAGAATCCAAACACATAATTGCTGCAGCAACCTGACCTACGCCAGTCAATGTGCTCCAGCTCCTCACTATGTTCAAGGACTGCTTTTTAGAGGACTCCTCTCCAGGGTAAATGCAGGCTTTTTTACTCTGACCAGTTTTGCTAGGACAAAGAACTCCTTAACAGCTTTCTTTAGAGATGCTTCAGTCTTTTATAAACAAATCTGGCTGCCATGCTTGATTATGATCAGCAGTTTGGAAATTTTATCAGCCTGTGTCTGGCACACAGGTGCTACTGCTGATTAGCACACAGCTGAGATAGGCTGGGTACACCAAACTGGCATTTGAACTACCAAATTCTTCTCTGGCTTGTTTCTGGCTTGTTTTAGATAAAGTACAGTAGTGTTTTGTGTTCAGAGTTTTGTTCTGAAACTGAGGCAAAGAATAACTCAAAGCATTCAGCCCTGCTGAATTTTAGGAATTTTTTGTGGTTCTACAATGTTAATTGCCTAATCATCAGAACAGCAAATGTCATCTCATATAAAAGGGTAGATGATAGAGCCAGAAGGGACTGTTGTGATCATTTTTTGTCTGACTTATTGCATCACACAGGCCAGAGGAATTTTTATATGAACTGGGACAAGACTTCAAAGGAGACAAAAAAATCTGATCTTGATTTAATCACCAGATACAGAGAATCAGCCAGAATACTTGGTAAATTTTCCAGCAGCTAATTGCTGCCATTGTTAAGTAACTAATTGCACTGCACTTCATTTCTCTCCAGTCCCCTTTCAAATTGGATCATTTGGCCTTGTTACACTCTTGTCTGATGAACTGACAATTACTTAAATTACATTGTGTTCCATGTCTTGGTCCCTAAAAATTGTGATCAAGCTTCTCCCTCAACTTTCTCCTTGGTAAACTAACCAGTAGACTCCTGAAGTCTCTAACTCTAAGGGAAGTTATTTTGCTTTTTGTAATTATTATTTTTTTTCTCAGCTATTCATAGATGTTCATCCAGTTCTGAGCTCCCCAGCACAAGAGAGAGATGGAGCTACTGGAACCAGCACACCCAAGATCTACAAAAATGAGTAGACTGCTGGAGCACCTTCCCTATGAAGAAAGGCTGAGGGAGCTGGGACTGTTCAGCCCAGAGAAATGAAGGCTCAAGGGGGAACTTATCAATGTGTACATATACCTGAAGGGAGGGTGCAAAAGGACAGGACCAGGATCTTCTCCATGGTGCCCAGTGACAGGACAGGAGGTGATGGGCACAGTTGGAAATGCAGCAGGTTCCTTCTAAACATCAGAAAATGTGTTTTTCCTGTGAGAGTGGCCAAGCCTTGGCACAGTTTGTCCAGAGAGGTGGTGGAGTCTCCTTCCTTGAGGATATTCAAACCTATCTGAACATGGTCCTGAGCAACTGCTGCAGGTGGCCCTACTTGGGTGGGGCAGGGGGGGACCAGATGAGCTCCAGAGGTCTCTGAGTCTCAACCCTGCTGTTATTCAGTGATTCAGAGTCTTTCTTACATGGCAGACAGTGAGATTTAGCACAGGATTCTGGGGGAGGTGCATGGGAATGAATACCACATCAGATATAATAAATGAAGGCAAGAAGGGATGAGTTGAGCCACAGAGGAAGGCAGTGTCAGAGCCAAGGTGTGTCCTATTTTGCTAATCCTTGCTCTGGCCACATTGCAAATGCACAGGTTTTTGTTTCTTCTTAGAATAATAAGACCCATCTGTTTCAAGGATTTTGCTAGAGAATTTCCATGTGTTTTATCTATTTATTTCCAAGTGGATGGAAATCTGAGGCAAAGAAAGATGACATGACTTACTTACATGATGTCATCCAGCAGCCCAGCCACACACCTGGCTACACACCTTGGCTTTTTAGAAAAGCAGAAGCAAAGATCCATCCATTGCCTCGTGCTATCATGGAGGAACAGACTTACTGAATAGCAAACTCCATTTGCAGAAGTACTTTTAAGCTGGGTTAAAACCAAGCTGAATGTGTCAAATTTCCTCCCAACTCAAAAAACATTGGTGGAAAATAAGAAAAAAAGAACCTTAAAGGGATTCAGGGTTCACATGTAACTGAGATACTTTTCTATGTCTGTCAATTTATGGTGCTGCAGGTTACTTTTTAGCTAGGTCAGTGGTTTGTGGGTATCTAGTCAGATGAGTGGCAAAAATTTGCTCTGAATGCAATGCTTCAACAAGGCTCCATAGATTTATGCTGATATAAACCTCTTGGAAATTGTGCTTTCTCGGCAGACCTAACAGAGGTTATGAACAGTAGTTCTGAAATCAGCATTTAAATAACATTTCAAAACCACTAGAAACCTCATTATCCTGAATATATCGTTTTAGTGGTCATGAAAGTAGTGAAAACACTGTGAAACAAATGTGCAGGGGAAAAAGCAACAGTACTGCCTAAATACTTTGTTGATAAACATCCAATTAGCCACTAGGTACCTTTACAGATCAGAACATTCCCTGAAACTTAGTAAGGTAAGAGTAATCCAGAGGTAAATATCCATCCTGTTTTATGGGAATTTCTTTCTGAACTTGACACAGGTCATGATAAATACAGCTTTAAACAATACAAGTGATGTCTTACTGTTAGCCAGGTTTATCTAGGAAATTATAGCTAAACCTGTAATCATGATTAAACAGAATTGCATTTTCCATTTTATTTCTGGAAGTGTAATTCTCAGTCCCTACAGGGCATATCCTCATGTACACATGCATATGTTGCTTTCCTAAATTCCCCCTGACCATAGCTATGCCAATCTACTGGAAAACAGTTCTTTTAATGTGTGTTTTAAATGACTGCTGTCTGCCTATTCTTCATGAAGAAGAGCAAAATGTGAGGGGCTGTAGCTTGGCCTGGGGCTGGGAAGGGACCTATAGCCTCCCTTCCTCATGAGCCCTGTCCATCCTGGTGAGTGGTCATCCTGAACTCCATGGTAGGGATGTGACCATGTCCCTGAAGAGCCTCCAACATCTTCCTGCCTTCTCCCTGTGATGGCATTATACCAGTGCATCTGCCACCTCTGTCCTGGGAAAACAGCATCACACAATGCCTGGTGGAACTAATGATGATACTTAATGGTGTGCACCCCCACATCTGCTAGCTACAGATGCTTGTTGGGTAGCATTGGACAGGTGGCAACGTGAGCAGGGTGGAAAGCTTGCCTCCACATTGCCAATGATTAGAGCAATGTGGTCTTTTAAACAAGTGAAAATGTGAAGCTGAGATAGGAAGAGGGGTGGGAATTGCACTGAGGTTGCTGAAGCACAGGTACAATTTCTAATCTCCCAGTGTGGCTCGGGCAGATGCCGAGGGGCTGGCAGGGGTGATGGGTTTTGCAGTGCTGTTGGTCAGTGAAATACTTCACCTCTGGAGAATCCCTCCCAGTGAGGCAGGGCTCCTCTCCCTGGAAACCCTGCCTGCTCTGGGAGATTGTACAGCCTGGGTTTTGGGGAGGTGTCTCTCATTTGTCCTCCTCATTTCTTTGAAAAGACATTTCCATATTTTGTAATTGACATCTTCTGTGCCATTTTTTTCGTTCTTGTGATCAGATGGTGACCCCTAGCCTATCCCCCCTTACCTACCCCAGTGACTCTGGCATCAGGGTAAAGAGCTCCTATGAGAAGTTATTCTCTAAAGTCAATGAACTCCCACAGACTTGGCAAAAATGTTTAGCTCTTATTTGTTCCCTTTTTTATTTCTTTACCCTCACTCATAAATATTTTATTAATTCTTTGTTTTTCCTGCCTCCTTTGCCAGCAGTCTCTGTAGGCTGCATTTTTGTTGTTGTTTCTTTTTTTTCCCCTTCAGTGTAAAACAGCATGATTCATTGTATTTCCTTCTTAGTGATCTCTCCTGGTTCCTCACCCCATGTTCTCCACTGATCAGACCCATTGGTGATTAGATGCTCAGCAGAAGTGATTTTGCAGCCTTTGACACCTGCCATCCCCTGCTGCCTGGATTTCAAAGAGGTAATCAGTCCCAGGGACCTGCCACTGACCCTTTGCTCAAGCTTTTGTCATTCGCCTTTTACTGTCTCTTTTCTTAAAGAGCTTGAAGTATCTTGATTCTTCTTGGAGGGAAAAAAAGGACACATGCACTGAAACCATAATGACTTTACCACACTTTCATAGTACTTTCACCTGAAATAGTATCAGATAGTGCCTCTGTATCACATCCCTGATACCTTTTGAAATGAAATCTTCAGCTCCTATTCAGAGATCCCTCTTTTGTTCACTCAAAGCCAAGGGGACAGTCAGTGAGCTGGAGAGGTGGTTCAGTTCACACTGTCCCTTTTAACTCCTTAGGCACTGGCAGCCAGTGAATGCAGGGTGCCTCTGGCAGATAATGTTACTTCTTTGGAAACCTCATTGGGGTTTCCAAAGGACTTGGGTGCAGACAGTGAGGCTGTTCTCAGTGTTAGCTGTGAACAACTGAACACTAAAAAGTCTGAGTGCTCAGCCAAACTCTGACTTGGACATTAGGAGGAAACCTTTTTTTCCTGGGTCTTACTGTTTGGTTTCTTGAACTGAAATGTCTGACCATGACCAAGTCTGCTCCTGGAGTCAGTCTAGCAGCTTTTGTTGTCTGACTTACAGATAACATCTAGTGTCATAAAGATTGAGAAGGTATTTCTACATATTTTGCACATTATGTTTGAATTGTTGTGAACATTAATAAAGCAGCTAAGACTAAGGAAACATATTAGTGCTATTTAGATTACTTAAGTGGCCATGATTTCTCCAGAGATTTAAAATTCTGCATCAAAACCCCTAAAGGCTACATTAAAACAATTGCAAACACAGAGAAAATTGACTTTGGAAAGCAGGAAACCAAGAAGTCCTATAACTCATCCCAAATCCCCTTGATAAGTCTTTGATGAATACATCAGAAAAAAAAAAAAAAAAAAAAAAAAAAAAAAAAAAAGGAGCTGGAAATTTATTTACAAAAGCATAATGTGCTTATTTTAATTTTTTTCTTCTTCAATAAATGCTAAATTTGAAATATTTCCTTTGGGTTACACTGTAAATAGATGAAGTAATAATGTTGTATTTATTTTTATTATTAAACATCTCAGAGAAAAGCAACTTCTGGATTACCTCAAGTGCACTGGCAACATAAATAGCAACAGACTTCCAGATGAAGAAGCCTATGTGGAACAGGTTAAATGCTGAGCAAAACTTGTGTGCTGAGTCTCATGAAAAGTGTAAGAAAAGGAAATTCTGCAGCTTGGTTTCCAATATGCATGTTTGCTGTTTAAATCTAAATGTGGCCCAACTATTTTTAATGAATGTAGGCTCTTTTTTTTTTTTTAAATTTTAACTTCTTCTTCAAAATGCTTCATAAATTGTGGTATTTATGCCTTCATTATTTGTAATTGTGCTGGGAATAATTTGTTTAAAAATCTACAGATGTTGGATTTGCTGTAAATCAAACACTGTCATGTTTTTCTGCATGGTCACCTGGGTGATACTGCTATTCATATTCTTTAGTTGAATGAAAGGCGTTATGAACTGGTGACTAGCCTGTAAGCTTCACATAAATTCTCATGTTTGAGGTATAAATAAAAAAGTTCAGAAGAATAGGTATGGGGCAGCTGTACAAGTGCAGTAGTCTGTCTGCTGAATAAAATGGGTGTCAGGATCTAATGCATTTATATAGATGTGATTTTATTTTAAGACTCCTTTACCTACATTGAGAGTTTCTTGCAAAGGGCTTCTTGGCCTTTTATGGTCATCTAATGGTTTCATCAGATGTGTATGTAGAGAGTTTTATACAGTTGGCACTGCTAGATAACTATATGTCTGGTAATTAACCATATACCTCCTTAGCCACCTGCTCTTTTTATTTGGGTTTGTTTGTTTTGTTGTTGTGAGTTTTTTGTTCAGTTGTTTGTTTTCTATACTGGGGCTTTTCCTTACTCTGGAAATCCTCAGAAATGTAGAACAAAGGCAGCCCAGGCTGTGTTGTCATAGGTCAGCAAAAGCAAAGCTGTGCTGTTGCCCTTCCTCGCAGGGAGCCGAGGGATGGAGTGGCATTCCTGCGACCTTATCTGTCCTGGCTCTGACTGAGGCGATGGCTGGACTGTGGATCAGTCCACCTACTGTAATGCTGTGCCCAGCCTTTGAAGAAACACTGCCGTGAAATCTCTCTCCTGCAATATCTTGGCTCTATGAGTCCTTGCTGAAAAATTGAATGGATTTTGTTCAAGTCTAACAGTGGGCAAGCAGGGCTGGTAATCTTAGCTCAGTTCAGATATCACAGAGGTATATGCATGCACTTTCTGTAAATCAGGCAGTGTTTTTTCTGGGATTTCTGCTGGAAGAACCCCCCTCTTTTTGCAGAGGTACAGGGAAGCTTATGAGAGAGTGTCTCCACACAGGCACAGCTATGCTCACAGAGCTTCTGTTAACTCAGCTGCAGTCGAGAGGAAGATGAACACAATGGATTGGGCTGTAGTCTAGTCATCTAGGTTCCTAAACTCCTTACCTTTCTCCTATGAACACTGTGCAAATGTTTTTTAGCAAGTTTTTTGGTCTTTCCATCTGCAGATAAAGTGTGTTAGTGTTTATTTTCCTGTCCAGGGTGTTCACCAAAAACCAAGTGAAGTCTTTGAGACGATGAATATGTGGAGATGGTACAGCCTGCAGCCAACCAGCAGCAATGGAATGTAGGAGAAAACAAGGGATTTAATTCTGAGGGTTTTAAACATGGGAAATTTGGTCTACAAAATGAGAATGGCTTTTACTTGTGGCCTGGGGTTCATGCCATTCTGAAGTCACATCAGGCACCTTGGCAGAAAGGGTAAAATTATGTATTTGGTTTTGGGGAAAGCCGTGTAGTGTTTTATTCCTTTTTGGATTCATCAGTATTTATTTACATATAACCAGTCTGTTTGCCCATGGGAGACCCTTCAACATCTCACTGGTGCAGTGGTGTGGTGGTCTCAAGATGCACCAGGTTTTTATAATTAGTGTTGCAGCTAGCACTGAAATTGTGAACTACAAAGTATTTTGCAAGAAGATCAGGAAGGTCCAGGCTCTGGTCCTGCAATTTTAACCTGATACACACAGAGCTGGACCCACAGGACTCTCTGGGAACTTCACAGTCTTATCCATCACGCTGTGACACAACCTGGCAACACAGGTTTGACAGCTGTCCTCAGAGGAGGAGAAAAACATGTGCTTCCTCTATGGATCAGCAGCAAATTTTGGCCCAAGAGCAGAGCAAAGACTCATACCCACACCTCTGATGCCATAGAGAGGTGCTCTAATTGCTGTGTCTCATGTTATTACACAGCATCTGGTTTGTGCTTGTTAAAGATGTGGCAGAGAAATGAAGAGGCAGGAGAACAGAAAGGAAATACGTAGAGATATTTCTCAGGGTGTTTGAAGACCTGTGAAGGGACTTGAAATACACAGCTTTTGTGCTTACACATAGGCATGAATCCTGATGTTGCCTCAGGCTGAGCAGGAGGTGAGAACAGAGCTGTGTAAGCTTGGTGGAAGGCAGAGCCCACAGCTGGAAGTCCCTAAATACTGGGTGGTTCTGGGACAGGCACACAGTAATGTGTTGAAATATAAGCTGGATAATACAATAATTTGAGCTTCACAGAGTTCAGATGGAAATGGAGAGAGAATTAGAAAAATCATATAATCCTTTCCCCATACACAGCTTGACTCAAGGTAGATTTGGTGGAGCCCTCTAGCCAACTTCAATTAGTAGTTCCTGTGCAGTCCCTCACTTCCAAATCATGTAATGCTGTAATAACTGTCTACTATTTAAAGTCAAGGAAAGAATATTAAACTGCTGCTGTCTTTGAAGTTCACAGGCAGGGAATCATGGTTACTAAAGACTATTAATTATCTCAGCAGTCAAACTACGCTAGGCAAAATTCCAGTATGAACGCCAGACAGCGAGTCTGATGTTATACTGCAAGATCTCCTCAGAATAATGTCTACAAACCAAGAACAAGAACCATGTGCAAACTCTAATCTCATTGAAACAGCCTGCAAAAGTACATATATAAATCAAGGGTTAAGCAAGAATGTTTCTTTCTGAGGAAAGTAAAGGCACTTTCTGTGTTTAATTAACAGAATGCTAATTGGGCAAATGAGGGAGAATTGAAAGTGAATCACTGAGTGTCTGTAAGAAATTGGTGGTGAAGCTGTTAGAGCTGACTACTTGACCTGTGCAGGGAAATTGCAAGTCAAGAGCAAATCCTAAATTTGGGAGTTATAATGAACACTAAGGTGTTCAGAAAAATCTAAATTCCTGAGAGTGACCATGTTCAGAGGAAAAAAAAAAAAACAACAAAAAAACCCACAGCTATTTTAGCCAGGAATGTGTGAATGCTTTGTATGGGCTGACCTCCTTGCACTGACTGCAGTTTTATACCTCATGACCCTGTGAGCAATATCGGGGGTTTTTCCAATGTGGAAAAAATTTGATGCATCTTTTGTATTCATCAGAGCTGAGAGCAGGGAGGAAAGGATGTCAAAGAATAAGTCTTTGCTCATGGGCAGTCACATTAGAAGATATTTGGGAAAGTTTTTATTCATAAGAAATGAGACCATGCATTTCACCATGGTTACCAAAAGTGTAATTTAAAGCACACGGTCCTTGAACAGCACAGGCAGGGATGTGATAAGTCTCAGAGTCCAGCCTACAGAGAGTGAAGAAGTAAAAAATCTCTGAGCCTATGTTCACATTTGGCAGACTGCTCAGGAGGAGCTGCTCCATGGTGGTTAAGCCCACTGTTAGGGTAGCAATGAAAGCTTCCATTCCTTTCTGTGGCTCTCTGGGCACTGTGTGTGAGCTGCTTGCAGCAAGCCCCACTGGGCATTGATAGTGCTGGGCTGGTGGAGAGAGATTTTGCAGGCTGAGAAGTCTGTCCTGCAGTTCTCTTTTGACAAACCTTACTCAATGGCCATAAAGTCCAGAAGACCACATTGTTTTTTGTGACTGTACAGAGGGAAACTGCCTGAGGCAGTGAAAGCAGCAGCCCAGCAGAGAAAAACAGTCAGTGTTACAAGAGGTGTTCCAAAACAATTGCACAATTAAATAAACAGCAAGTGATTCCAATCATGTGCAAAAATCATTTGAGTTGTTGCTGGGAACAAGGGTTGTGTGAAGCACTTCATTCAGTCTCCTCTTATATGCATGCTATTTTAAGGACTGGAAAGAGGCAAAGTGATGAACATGGAACATAAGGTCCTCTGGCTGATAGAAGAGGAAAACAAACCACGCATTTTAGTTGTCCTTCATCCTAAGATATTGACAGCAGGCTTCAGATGTGTTTGTAGCAGTGGCCGTGTCTGATATATACTTATATATAAAAGAACATATGTATCATCTTTAAAAAGGCATTTTTCAAAATTAATCTCTCAGCCTATAATTTAGTTCTGGACTGCAGATATTTTATTTCTTGGTGTATGCCAGACACTTCTCTGGCATGTTCTGATTCAGTGCCCCTCCCACACCAGCTCTGGGAAACACAGTGGCTGAGCCAATGCCTCAGAAATTAATGGGTATCATTTCATCAGCCCAGGGTGGCCCTGGCAGCAGTGAGTGCATCGTGAGGGCCAGCAGGCTGAGAAGTGCTGGGCTACAGTCCACATTTATCCATCTGAGCTTCATCAGTTCAGCCAGTCCCATGACAAAATCAGGATCTATTCGATTTGTGTAATAACATATTTTTTCTTCTCCTACTACTAGTGACAGCATTTATTTTTTCTTCTTGTATCAAAGTCATGATTTGGACTAAAATTGAGTATGTTCATAAAGCTACAGTGAATGGTCAGAGCTGAGTAATTGCATTGGCACCTAGTACACTTGATGAGTGTCAGGATCTTGGACTCATGCATTGTTTTCCCAAAGACTGAAAATGATATTTAGCTTAATATGGACCCAATTTTCTCTGATACTTGGGACACTTAGTTTTGAAGAGAGAAATGTATACCAAGTTTTGCACATAGAAATTCAACAGGGTGTGAAATCTCATTAGTGCTTCTGAGAGACTAATTGTATGTTAGATTTGGGTATGACTTGGGTGGGTAGATTTGGGTGGAGTGTGCATTTGTGCATGCCTTGAAAATTCACTTAGATTTTATTCCAGAGCATGGGATTTTTTTTTTCAATAAAATGAAGGAATTTAATTTTTGAGGTGAATTAGGGTATGAGTTGATTGAGCTGAAATATCACTATTTCATTCCAGAGATTACTATGATTATCTTCAGTTGCAGAGAAAAAAAAATAACCCCAAACCAACCAAAGCCAGCTACAGTTTCATATCTTTTAGATGCTGCATGGTGCTATTTTAAGAAGGTATACAACCAGTAAGTTGTAATTGGTAAAATAATGTTTAACTGAATCAAATCCCATGCTTGGTTACTCTGTCCTGCCTCCTGCAACAGGCAGATGTTGGTGGGGTGTTTGCACCTGCAGGGAGCTGTGTTCTCGAGGGCTGTGTGCCAGCACAGCATCTAAATGCTTCTTCAATGGGCCTGTCTACCCTTAGGATGAAAGACATCTAAGCTGGCCACAGCTGCACCCCAGCTGGCTCCCTTTGTGTCGTACTGTGGTGCAGCAGAGATTTCCCAAAGTCCTCTGAAGCATTGCAGAGGGCTGGAACCAGAAGTAATAAGCCTGGCTGGGCATGACCTGGCTCCAAAGGAAGCTAGAGGTGATACCACTCCACTTTGCTCCCAAATCATTTCCTGTTCTAAGTTCAGCACTTAGCCAATAGACACTTGGGTGAGTTTTCAGCTTTCTCTGGAGCAGCTCCACTCAGGCAGGGTTTTCTGGAATCTCTTCCATGCCTTTGGAGAGTGGGCATGCAGTTTCCAGGGCTGGATCTGGTCCTCATAAGCATGGCAATAAAGCACTGGCTAATGAGCCCTGCTGGGCTTGCACAAGTCAGTCTCTGCATGAGTGGCATGGTCCACTCCAGAGAGAGGGGAAAGGGAGGGCTGTGTTGGCACAGGTTCCCTTTACAAGAGGGAGGTGGAGGTACAATGTGACACTGAGTAGGGGTATAGACCACAGACCATTCAAGGGGCTTTCTCCAGAGAGCTCACCAGTGAGAGGAAATTTTTTGTGTCTTTGGTGCCACTTGGGTTTGAGTGGAAAGCTCAGACCTCTTAATTTTCAAGCAGACCCCTTCCTGCCTGGTAAGTGTCCTTGGACTCAGAGCACCAAAGGAGGAGCCACAACCCAGCTCCAGAATTCCTGGTCCAGCACTACTGGCAGCAAAGCCCAGCAGTGTGGCCCAACTGTGCACAGCCCCAGCTGAGACTGTGGCTTTACTGGTGTCTATTTCCATTCAGCTTCACTGGATTAAAGCTGATTCCACCTTGCCTGTGTATACTGAAATGATGTCTCGGACTGCAGCACAAGAGCACCCTGTGTGCTATGTTAAGATCCACACAGGAAACCTGTCCTAGGATACTCGAGCTCATTTGTGTTAAAAGCACATGACTCATCCTTTAAGTCTGTGATAAACTTTATATGCAAATATATATATATATATAATCACCAGAAACATGCATGTAGAAACAGTATTGAAGGAAAACTCCTGTAATTCCATAAATAACAACATAGAAGATAAAATATTTGCTTTTTGAAATCTCATTCTGGTGCCGGAAAGGAACCTGTGGATGATTGTTCTTTTCTACTAAGCACCCTGGCTACTTCAATATTAACATTAGTTATTCAGGTTACTGATATGGTTTTAACTGATACAGTTACTGATAGTTTGGTTTTATAGTTTTTTCTTCAAAGAATATGGTGGACTTGCAGATGTGGACTTCTCAAGTCTTCAGAAGCTGCTGTTATGGGTTTGCTTCTCAATGGCAGGAGCATTGCACAGTGCTGATTGCAGCCTTTTTAATTAAAACAAACCCCAAACTACAAACCCAAACAAACAGTGGGGAATGGTTTTAAATGCAGCTATAAAAACCTTTCAGGCAAGAATTTTGGCATGCCTTTATTTATTGGCTTCAGTTTTCGGTTTCTTGCCATTTTCCCTAAGGTCCAGTTTTTTCTGTAAGTTTCTGACACAGGACAAACAAGCCCCTGCAGCCAAAGCCATTTCAAAGCCTGAAAAATTTCCTGTGCAATCAGTCAGGTCATCCAGTTTCAAAATCCATTCTTGTTTATCATAAGTGGTAGGTCTTAGGTGAAGTACCAGTCTTATTGATTTTGGCACAGTTAAGATCCAACTTGAGTGGAAGGCATGTTCAAAATTGTGATGTGAGATGTACTAGCACTGCTCTGAGATTAAAAAAAAAAAAGACTTTCATAAAATCTAGATGTAGTTAAGAAACTCATACGGCTCTAATCTGAAATAAACTAAAATCTTAAACAGCAGCACAAGGGATCCTGGAATGTAGCCTAGGATATACTCAGGATAGTATGGTGCTTTGCAGTTCCCTGCCCTCTTTCCTTTGGGACTGGCACGTTTTACAGCTGACAGCCCTGGAACTTGTTTTATGTGAAATGTTCCAGGGAAATCATTAGAAATTAGATCAAAACAGAATTTAAAGAAACCTGAGGGGTTAGAGAAAAGTGCTGAATTTCTTGCAATCCTTACTTTGAATTCATCAAACCTGTGGAGGCAGGTCATCTAGGATAAAAAAGCCACGTCAGGTCACAACAAGATGCGTTTTGACAGCATGCTTGTTTATCAAAATCACCAAAAATCCTCCAGTGTTTTCCTTGACGGTGATGAGGAGGATTTGGAGATCCAGTGTCTTCATTAATAGTGCTCTATCCCTTCTCTTGACTCAGTGAAGTTTCTCTGGCATACAGGCTCACTTGGTTAATGAGATATGACACTTGGCATGTACTAATAAGAAGGAGAAATGGGAAGAAATGCATGCATCACTTCTGAAATGTTGCTGCAGGCCCCTTTTCTGTACATCTGGTGCATATTTCTAGTCTTTTGTTTTGCAGAGTAAGGTGCCAGAAATGTGGGAGTCATCGGCAGTTAGTTATTTTCATAAAGAAGAAGATGCTGAAAATCTATGTAATTACAGACCCATTTCAATTTTATTCTCTGCAGTTGAATTATTTCAATGTCTTTTTTATAGTCAAAATGAACAAGTTTAGTTTACAAATATTTTATTACCATTAGGGTAACTTGATTTTGTTATCATCATTTTACAACCGTAGTATTATTAAAAGTGACAAATGACTCTGTAGTCAATTGCTCTTCTGAATAAATGTCATTTTGTGTGGTGGTTTATTTCTTCTGCCAACCTTGGATCTAATGAGAGGCAGCAAATTTTATTTGGCCTTTTTTTTTACTTTGGCATATGACAGCTTTGCCTTAGTGACAAGAAACAATTCATTTTCAAGTGAGGCAGCTGGAAATTTTGCTGTAATGAAAGATTTGGCATTTGGCATGGCAACATTCAAGGATCCTACAGCAGGCTTTGGCAGTGCCCTTATCTGTGTATTTCTACATTTTCATCACTCTTTAGTAACAACAAAGAAGTGCAACAACATTTTTCCCCCTTTGTGTGTAGGCCTGTGAGGGGCTGGCCTGAAGCCCTGGGGATTTCAGCATTTGACACTTTTGCTGACCCTGACTTCATTCAGTCTGTGATTGAGACTCTTCTGGCAGTGCCATTCAGTGAGATCTACAGTGGCTTCAGTTTTAGGTATGACCTCCCAATGTGCTTCTCAAATTCTCCCTGCCAGCACTGTACTCCTTCCCAGAGGCTTCCTGCTGGTTGCTGCCTCCCTGTCCTTTCAGGCAGGTGTATATGCTGAAGGTGGCACCTGCTGCTCCTCTCCCTTAATTGACACTGAGTTGAAGTCAGACTTGAAGAGTTGGCCGAGGTTGTTTGTTTGTGATGAGTGTTTTCCTCAGTCCAACTGCTCACACATGCTGGGTACAGCTGCTGTTTCCCACCTGAAGCTGTGGAAGTGAGCCCAGTCCTGGAGTCGCTCCCCAGTTGATGACATGACTTTAGAGTCCTCAGTAGGCAGGTCCCTGTGTGGGCTTCATTCAGCTGAAGTGAAGGGACTCCTGTTATTCCATGTTTGTAATCTTTCCTTCTTTCTCATGTAAGTGGACTGGCAAAACCCTGGCATAACTCTTGCCCTATCAGTCAATGTCAGATAGCACGTTTTTAGATCATAAAGCCAATATTCACCTGAAATGCCAAAATCCTAATGTGAGAGAAAAGTGGCAAAACTTTGCTATTTGCTTGTCTGAAATAGCTGGCATTAATTACAAGCCCCTTCAGGACGTATTCTGGTTTTGGACAATTTACAGTTCAGGCTCTTTGATTATTTGTTCCTACAGACAGCCAACAGCATTTACTCATTCCCCCCTCTTTAAAAAATTAAGTAGAAATGCTTGGAGGCTTTTTAACTAAAAACTGGTGACATTTATTTTCTAAAAATGGGGTTACATAAACATTTGATCCTACATTTAAAGTATGCATTTCTTTAAAGGATACTGCAAAGGCCAGTCATTAGAAATTGCTTTGAGCATCCTGGTCTACTGGAAGGTGTCCCTGCCCATGGCAGTGGGGTTAGGACTAGATGATTTTAAGGTCTCTTCCAACACAAACATTTCTTTGATTTTATGAACGCTGTGAGTATTCTTTTCGGAATTTTACTAATTTAGACTAAACTATTTTAAAATCAGTTTATTTAGTTTGATCTCATATGTTTCATAAAGGTTTAACTACCTGAAAACTGTGTAATTTGAAAACAGGGAGAAAAGAAAGGAGATCATGAATGGAGAGGGAAAACAGCATGGCTTGGTGAAATTGTTCCAGGTATCTTGCTCCATCAGGCTGGAGGCAGTCATGGCTCTGTCATGGCAGAAAAGTCACAGTGAAGAGCTTTAGGGACATACCAAAAAGACTGTGTTTTCCCAGAGGTGCCCTCAGTGAGCATTTGTGTGGGAGCCCTGATCAGTAGATCTGGAGATGTTGGAACTCCCAGACAGGTGTTTTTCCTGGACAAGTGGTAAGGAGGAAGGTGGAGGTACTCTCTTCCTGCCAGGGAGCAGCAAGGGCAGTGCTGTCCAGAGAGGGACAGTGAGGCAGGGGCAGTGCATCACCAGCCAGAGCTGCATCCCATGCTACCCGGACACAGAGTCATAGGTTGGCCAAGAGCTTTGGGGAGCCCATGGCATTGAGCTAGGCTTGAGGTCAGGCCAGGAAGGCAGTTCCCAGACTGGGGCCATGAGTGCCATGGGATGGGCTCAGCTGTAACATGCCTGGAGTGAGGAGCAGCATCAAGTGCCTGAGATTAAATCAAATGTGTGAGCACTGACAGGAGAAACATTGCATGTGAGGTATTGCTCTTTGAGCCCAGCAAGGTCTGCATGTGGATGTCTATGTTTGGTTAAAGATAATGGGTTTTACGTTCAGTGTGTTATATTGTCATTGTATTTTGTTTTCTTAGCATTTCTTTTAATGAAGCATGATTTTTCCTCCTGCCCTCCTGGGATCTTCTCATAAACCCTTTGTAAAAAAAGGGTAATTCCTTTGCCTCCCTTGGCAAGCCAAAACCTGGTTTTCTGATTTTTGGGATGGAAATGTGGCCACTGCTGTTTGTTTTATGCTGACATTTTTATTCAGTTCCTGGATTTAGAGATCCTCACTGATTTAGTGAATCCCTTTGCTATTACAGACATAACCCTGATTCAGATTTACTGGAAGAGCTAAAGAGATTTCTCCCTCCTCTTTTCATCAGCAGTATACTGTGGTTCCAGCATTATATGGGGTACTTACATGGTTGCAGAGCTGCCTGCTAGGTCAGGACTCCATTCACCCCTCTCTGCATATTGCTCTAGCAGTAGATGCTTCTGATTGAATCCAAGTGAAAATAATTCCCCACTAACTCGTGTGGCTTAGGGAGGGTTATTTGGGAGTCTAACTGCCTCTGCCTCAATCACTCTTGACCCTTTAAACACCACTGCTGGGTGTGCTCCTGCAGAGCTCAGCAGGTGTCATGAAAACGATCCTGCATTTGCAAGAGCTGGGCTTTGGAGCTGGTTAATTGCATTGTGTTTAAGCATTAAAATTTTGGCTGAAGGTTTTCTTTCTGCCACCAAACAATTGTTCACAAATGTTTCCATTATTCAGCCACCTGTAATGCATGCCTATCAAAGGAAGAGCAGTCCTATTAATAATTACTGTCAGCCATGTGCAGTGATGCAGTGACTTTGCAGCATTCACTCTTGAGGTAATTCCAGTCAAATGGTGTATTTCAAATGTCAGCTTGATGTTCTTGTTGTAAAGAGGAATGTTTTATTACAGGAAAATAAAATTTACTTGTAATCCTGGTCTACAGTCTGAGGTGATAAAGGATGACCAGGATTTTAAGTTCCATCTTAGTGTTTGTTAGACTTACTTTTTTCATCTTCTTCTTTTGAGGTCCCTGCATAGGCTGGGGTGGTTTCTCCATACCTGGGACTGGCCCAGGCCAGCCGTGTAATTTGAAAGCCACTTGAGTAAAGATAGGGCCTCTTTATCAAATTATTTGTCACAGGCCTAAATAAGAGTCTCTGCAGTACCCTGCATTGTTCTGTTAGACAAAGGTGGTGTCTGCATGGGGAGTAATGGGCCCTGTTCCTGCCTGATTGTGGTCTCAGGGAGCTGGCTGTAGTGAGGGCAGGTCCTTGGGACCACACGTGCACTCACTGACCTATCTGTGCCAGTCCCTAACCTCTGGCAGTGTTCTGATCACTGATCTGGAACAGTTTTTCCCTTGGTAGCTCTCATTGCCCTGTGCTACAGGGCACTGGGGAGCTGGAATGTTCCCAGCAGAAGTATCCTTCATCCTGGCACCTCCTAGGATGTCCACACTGTGTAATTGTATCTTAACCCCTGAGTTTTCTCGCTTTTACTCTTTTGATTCTCTCCCTCATGCCATTTAGTGGGGGGATTGAGTGAGCAGCTGTGTGGGCCTTAGTTGCTGTCTGGTGTTGAACTGTGACATGTAGGGCTGATCTCCTGCCCTCCCAGGCAGCCCTGGGGGAGCCTGCCCCTGCCCTGGGGGTGAAGGGATGGGGCAGAGGGTGAGAGCCCCAGGACAGCTTCCCAGCTGGGGGATAGGGCAGGGCTGCTGGTGCTCTGCTGCTGCAGCTGGTTGGCAAATCTGTGTTAGGGGTAGGGAGCTGTTCCCAAAAGCATGGAAGCATTGAACTCAGGAGAGGCTTGTATGTTAGGGGCAGTGATGTTCTAATTTTATATGCAAGGTTTTTTCATTGCATTACTGAACCTCACAGACCCCTGAGGTTAGATGTTATGAGCTGAAGGATGGAATCCTTATAGGAAAAGATTAAGAACCATTCTCTGCACACCACAGGGGGCCTGCTTGTGCATTGGGATCAGCTTGTTCAAATTTCTAAGCCCCTTGCCGTGTGGTTGGGTTTCCTGGGTTGCAAAATTAATGGTGTATTTGGGGTAGCATCTGCTGACACCCACACTGTTGATACAGGCAGACAAAAGGACCAGCGTGAGCTGGCATCATGCTATTCATGCTTGGATATTTGTATGCCATGGAGTTCTGCTACAATGACTTTTATTTAGCTCTCCCCTGAATAATGTTGGCCATTGAGCTTCATCAGTGCTTTTGGTTCTAAGCCCAAATAGCAGTAAAACCTATTGCTGCTCAAACTTACTTATAACCACGTCTGCAAGAACAGTTTATTAAATCTTGTGCTTTATTCAGGCTGAGCAATTCTCAATGTTTCCCACAGTGACAGGAATGTCATTTTTGTGTTTGGCATCTTCTTTGTGTTTTTCATTTGTTGGTTTATTTGCCTAATAAATATCACAGTTTTATCCAGAAATAGCTCATATTACCAATTCACCTACCCTTGGATGTTTTTCTGTAGTATATCTTGGTAAAACTCTAGGGCAGAGGGTGTTTGGGCTGCTGTGGAATGAGCCTGAATAACTTTGACAGACCTTGAAATGCATCTGTATGGATTAGATTACCTCAGAAGTAAGAGGAAATTTATATTTATTGGAAAGTACTGGCCATTTCTTACTACTTTTGCTAGCACTGAGAAAAGTGTTTAGGGTAGCACTTTGGAAAGTATACAATTAATATTACAGGGACAGTCTCAGGGCTGAGAGATCACAAAACTGGTGTGCTGTATAACTTACACTAAAATCTCACTTTGAGAAGTCACCATTTAAAAATGCTCTTACTCAACACATCTGCTACCTCTGTGCAGAGTCATATCTGCTGACTTCAGTCACAAAAATAAGTTCTTCCCTACTTTTTATTCCTATCAGTCCTGCAGAG
Organism: Illadopsis cleaveri; assembly: GCA_013399915.1. Taxonomy (NCBI): domain Eukaryota; kingdom Metazoa; phylum Chordata; class Aves; order Passeriformes; family Timaliidae; genus Illadopsis; species Illadopsis cleaveri. Next base: position 333,310 of record VXBB01009097.1, on the reverse strand, counting down.
CCAACACAGCTGAGGGGTGTGGGTTGGCTCTGGAGGACTGACAACCAAACTGAACTCCCCCCACGTGCTGTGATACAGCCACACCAAAGCCAGAGGAGTTAAACTGGCAGAGAGTAGTTGAGAAGAGACCAGGGCTGCAGAAGAGCAGAGATTAAAGCACCTACTTCAAATCTAACATTCCATCTTTCCAGACTAAAATAAAAAAGTCCAGATATGTAGGGTGAAAAGAGAGGGGTGGTGGTGTTGCTTCCAATGTAACACCATTTGCATCTTCTAGCCCAGTTAAAAGTAGTTTTTCCCTTGATATTTAAATGCTGTTTGGGGGTTATGTGAAGGAAGAGTTAATGCTAAGTGATGTTAATGCTGGTCTTTCCTTTTACAAACCTTTTAAAGAAGTCTTGTCTTAGCATAGGTTTTGATGTCTGCAATACTTGTTTAAACTCCAATATTCTGTAGCTTTTCCCATTTTTTGAAGAAAAAACATATATATTGTTTCTTGCTTTTATTTCTCTCGTGAATACTTCTGAAATATTGACATCAGCATTGTGGTTTTGGGCAATATTGTCAAAGAGAGATACTAAAATATCATGAGCCAGACTTTCCTAAACCCACTGATTCTTCCTTGAAAATTTAATGTATTTATGGCTACCTGGGATGCAGCATCTCAGGAGGCATGGCTTTTCTCAAAGGAAGGCGCCCTAAGAGGATAGGATGGCCAGAAAATAAGAGAGGTGCTTTCAAGGAAAGAGCAGATATTTGAAACCATTCCTGTACCTTTAAAAAAATTTTTTTAAATTTTTTTTTAAATTTCCCATTTCACCTTCTCATTTAAAGAGCACCTTGGTAAGGATGTTTTGAGACAACTTTTATTGAGTTCTTTCAACATGAGCTGAAGTACCACTGCTAGCAGAGAGGAGGGAGGAAAAACCTCTCCCTGTACAGGATGATTGCTGCATTTCCATGAGCTCTATCTCCCCTTCTCCCCTTTTCTGTCCCCGCTGGACAGTTCTTGACTAGAGAGAACTCCCATGAGGAAAAGGAAAATACCCTGGTCAGGATAATGATAACACAGGATTCAGGGCACTGGGATGCAAATGCCTATCCTGACCATCCCATGGTCCCAGGTGATTCTAATTCCATATATATATGTGTGTGTGTGTGTGTGTGTGTATTTCATCTCAAGCATGTTTGTTTTCAAAACCTCACAACTGAGTGCCTGAGAACTGGCTGCCAGGAGGGCAGGACTTTCTGCTCCCAGCAGCAGCAGCCAGCTCTGGGTGCCCAGCTCTCCTGCCTGTTGCAGGCTGTCCTTCCTGAGGGCACACACTTTTGGAAGGCACCTGATAAAAGAGCACACACGCTGAGCTCCCGTGCAAAGTAATTCCAGATATGATAAGCCTATTGTATATATGAATAGACCTTTAAGGCATGTGGGAATGAAACCTTTTTTGATCTCCTATCTCTTCAGAACATTTCATGCTGTTGCCTCTGTCTCTTTACTCAAATTCTGCTGGTTTTTTTATTCATCTTCCATGTGCTTGGCATATTTAAAACAGGAAAAAAAAAAGTTGGAGGACCAGTCTTCCAGAATAGAGTAGTGATGGGGAGAGAGGTAGAGGAAGGAGCTGCTGTGAAAGGCCCACATGTGCATGTGAAGTAATGTTTGTCTAGAAGGTCACAAGGTATCAAATTTTGCACATACCGCTCCAGGCGTTGGAGACAAGTCCAAATGTAAGAACAGAGAAAGTATGGTCAAGCCGCACTCTGAAAACAGAAAGCAAATTCCCACAGGTATTACTGAGAAAGTCAGCCAATACCAGATTTAGGGTTGCACAGATCAACACTTGCTTATTTTTCCCTGCTTTTTGTTTTTCTTTTCTGATTCTAATTCTTCCATGAAGGTGGTGTTAAGTAAGAGGGGTAATTCTTCCCTGGCCCAGCAACAAAATGGTATTTTGATCTTGCACCTGATTCAGGCAAAAATAGAATCCACTTGCGAGGGGGGGTGGGGGTGGTGGCTTGGCATGACTGGCATCTCTGGAATGACTTTGGCTCTCATTCCCAATTTTGCTCTGGAAAAGATGATGCTGTAGCCTTAATATGTACAAACTACAAAGCTGTAGGACTCCCCTGTGTCTCAAAATAATTTGCAACACATTTTTCAGTAGATTTGGAAAAAGATAATCACATTTCAGGAGGGTCCTCTTTTGATGAGTTGGAGGGAAGGGGACTAACCCTGGCTTGTGAAATTTTTAATGGAGAACAAAAATTAGCATATGGACCAAAGAAATTGGAAGAATAAAACCATTTCTGGTTTAGCACAGTACAGGGCTGAGAGTATGGGAATTAACGAAGCCTGGCTCTCTGTGGGCCTCTCTTGGCTGACAGACTTTTTAATTGAATTTTATCCTAAAGCAGCAGTACAAGGTCACCCCTTTTGGACACTATGAAGTCTGCTCAGGAGAATACTGTGAGCAAAGATGTTCAGATGGGGAGTTGTCCATTTGAGATAAAAGCTGAGGCCATCCAGATGTCCTCAATAAGGCACAAACTGTGGCTGAAGCTGCTTGCAGAATTTGGGTGACTGCAGCATTTTTCTCTGTGGACTCCCCACCTCAGCATGCCCTTTTGGGGATGTGAGTTGCGCTCTCTTGTTTCCACAGAATTCTAAGGAACATAGTATCATTGAGACTTTGACCTGGCACGAATTTGGTAGGCATTAACCTCTGGGATCAAAAAATCTTTATGACAAGATTCAGCACTGGATTCATATGCAAAAAGTTGCCTAAAAGAAGAAGAGTTTAAAGTATTTGTTGATGTTTTCTGCTCTTTGTGCATCCTGTGATCCTCCCTCCCTCAATCCCTCCCTCTTTTAGGGCTTGTTATTGGAAGGTGTGGTAGGAGCAAAATTTCTGCAGTGAAGTACTGGGGAAGACCATGAAGAGAGTAACTTTTAAAAGCACAGTCCCTGCTGTCTTCCATCACATACCCTGGGCTGTGATCAGACAGGAGGTTTGGGATCTTGCGCTGGGCACTGGGCTCAGGGTCTTAAGGGCAGTGTGTGCCACAATTGTCATGCTGGAGATCCAGGAGAAGGAGAAGCTACTGGGAAGTGTGCTGGGCTCAAACAGCTCTACAAGGCAGTGCAGTCCCATTTGGCCTCTGCAAAATTTGGAGGTCTGTTCTGGTGCTTTGTGTCTCCAATCTTGTCCAGGCCTTAGAAATAATGTTACTGAGTGTGGCTGCAATGTGGTTCAGCCACAGGAGGGTGATTTAAAATGAGGATCGGGGACCTTAACTCAAGACTGCCTTATTCATATCAGTTTGCAAAGCTGCCTTTCTGTTATTTTAATGTCATTCTTACATACTTTATTATTCACTGTCACGTTCAGTTTAATGTAGGGTGACCAGATGCCCCAGCATGACTCAAATAGTCTTTATCCTTAATTAAATGTCCTCTTTGCATCTGTTTTTTCCTTGCTGGTTTCTGAAGCCCCAGAAATCTAATAAAGTTTTCACTTTTCTGTTATTAGCAAACATTGTTTCATATCTGGCTTTACAGTTTTATTATACAGTCAGCTGTAGAGCTTAAAATTGTATTATAAGACTCCCTTGAATACTCTGTCTTTTAATATATGCTCCCTTCCGTAGCACCATGTTTATAAAGCTTGTGCTATTACACAGTGATAATGCAAAATTTTATATTTTACAATCATCAACTGTAAAAATAAAACAGTAAAAGTTTGTAATTTACAAGCCTATAGATGACATCTGCAGATCTTATGGGTTCAAAAATGTATTACTTCAGTTTCCCATATATATCAGTCTGAGATGGAATCTATTAGGCTCTGCATACACACAGCATATTGCTGCCATTTACACTTGATGCTGTCAGGTCTTTGAGGGTGAACATAAAAACAAAAGATGGGAAAAATAGGAGTATGGACTCTGTTAACTGCAGCAGATGTTTTCTAAATATGCCAAGTTATAGGGGTTCAGTAGACACAAAATGTCAGCAGAAACAGGCCAAAATCTTGCAGTCACATATGGATATGCTCTAAATTTATGTACCTGAATTGTGGTGATTTTAATGAAAGTGTTTATGGATGTCATGCTAAGGATGTGCATGAGAATTTACAGGAATGAATGAAAAATGAGAGTTTATCTTAGGGCCAGAAATTAATTGCGTATAAATGTGAGCAACAATGAGTTGGTCTGTGAATTACTTGCAAGATATTTAGTCAGTCTTACAAAATCAAATGTGTGCTCAGAAGAGCAGGCTACCCTCAAAAACATGCTTTTAGCCAGAGAGGGGTAGGAAGCAGACAGAAAATACCACGGCAGAGCACATGGCTGAAACACAAGTAGCTGATGTGTCCTCCAGACTAAATTGTGGCATTGGATATATTGGAATTATTATTACTCTGTGCAGAGATCACTTGTTTGCATGGTCTGCTTTGAGAGAGCAGGTGTGGCCACAGTGGACAGGGAAGCCTGGAGCTGTCCAGCTCCTGGGGTGAGCTGCTCTCCCTCCCCAGAGGTACCTGGGATGCTGGGCCTGGGTGAGAGTGCAGCCCCCAGCTGGTGATGTGTGAGGGAACAGCACTGCTGGAGAACGAGGCGTGCCCCTGTTCAGCCTGGGACTTCACCCACCACAGAAATGGGTGAGAAAGTTTCCTCAGGCAGAGATGTTTTGAGAAAGGTAATCTCAAGGCAGCCACTCAGCAACAGCTTGCAGGGGATGGCATGGTCTTCATCTCACAGAAAGGGACTTTCTGAATAGGAGGAAGGGAGGTGTGTGCCTGTGGGGTAGCTGCCTTTTGAGGACAATGATATGTGTAACTGTGAGCTTCTATGCTTTAGAAAATTATTTTTGAGAAGATGAATGCTTTTAATATTTCTTTAATCATGGAAGAAAGAGCAAAGAAGAAAGCTGTTATGAGACACATCTGACTGTTGCAGGTATAAAGAGCAACCCTATCATTTGTTCAGATCAACATTGCTATAGACACTGTAATTTTTAAGAAAAAATCCCAACAAACAAAAAAGACCTCCTCTTACTTAAAACCTTAGGTGAAGATGCTTTCAGAAAGGCAAATCTGGGTACACTACAGCAAAATGTTACTGTGTTGGTGGGAGAGTGTTTGGAGAAAAAGGCAGGGAAGTCTTGGGGTGTAAAATCAATGAAGAATTGAAATATCACTCAGATTGTTTTGCACTCAGTCATAAGTGCACATTTACAGTCTGAAAAAAGGTCTGATATCTGATCAGCAAAGGTTGAGGAGTATTATTGATTTTCAAACATTCTTGTAAGAAACACTTTTTCCAAGTGCCTATTGTAGTTCAAATAAATATATTCTGGACAGAGCAAATGTGTGTTCATTTGATTAAAAAGGCATCAATTTTTCATTATTCCAGTTTTAGAAATCATCATATTTCTACTAGTACATATCTCTGTATACCAGGACAGGGTGATTGATTGGGCGCATGTTCATCGAAGCCAAAATAGTGCATTTCAAACCTATTTATTGCCCTGCAAAGCAATTGCATTGTGACGTATTTTGTTTTCTCTCCCGTGGTCTCCCAGGCTGTGGGACTTAGCGCGGTTAAAACAATAGACCCATTCATTTAACTGAGTAGGTGCTTGCAACTAAATGTATGGCATCATTATCATTAGCTTCAGCTCCATCAACAGGGTGTCATTATCGCATTTAACTTAATTAGTATGGAAGCTCTCTTAAAGAATGCTTCATAGAGAGGGATGTTGTAAATGTATTCTTGACTTCTAGTAAATAAACCAATAGGCTGATGCACAGTGAAGAATTTATAAAGTAGCTGCTGGAGTGGAAGGCAGGCGGAGTAACACGTGCGCTGCTGCTCAGGGCGAGGAGGTGGCAGGGGAGCAGCAGAGACCAGCTCACCCAGCAGCTGCTTATCGTGGATGTATTATGGCACAGCATTAGCTTTTCAGGTGTGCTCTGGGGGAGGTGCACAGGTTCGGGAGGGGGGTGTACAGCTACAGAATTCGGCACTGTTGCTCCTGAGCACACTCATCCCACTGCGCTTCTGGGTGTGGGAAGACAGCAGCCATTTCTGAATTGCCGAGGCACATTCAAAGGTGATACTTGCACTGTTTGCTCTTACTGTGTTTTTGTAATCTAAACAACTCATCTGCAGCTATGGAAAGCATAAAAGGATCTATTTCAAGATAGTGGCCTCCCTGGTTGATCAGTATACCCTCCTCCCTCCCCTGCTCAGCTCATGTCTCAGAGTTCCATAAGGAATTATGGCTGCACAGCACGCTCATCTGCCTGTGACATACTTGGGATGGGTTTTTCCCATTGCAAGTATACACAGATGAGCTGTCTAATGAACAATTAAAAAGATAGCCGAAGACTTAGAAGTTAATTGTATCCCTTACCCAGCTGAACAGGCATGCATTCCCTTCCACCCAATACCCTCCTTTCTTACTGGCAGACAATAGGAGAGCCTTTGAGTTTTCTCTTGCTTTTCCAAAATGCTGCACCTGAATGCCAGTCTCATCCACTCCCAGTTCAGCACAGGCACTCATAACGCTCAAAACAAACAAAGCAGCTCCTTTTTTTTTTTTTTTTTTTTTTTTTTTTTTTTTTTTTTTTCCCCTGAGTGAGTAAGAATTTGTGTGGCTGTTTGGCCTTTCTTCCATAATAATCTATTGATCAGGTTTCACAAAGAAGTTGGAGGTATTAACTTCCTCCAACTTGCCAGGCAATGAGGAGATGGAAAGTCTCAGATTGAGCTCAACCCTAATTAGACTCCAGGGAGTGAACAGACCAGGGAAAGAAGCAGGAATGAAAATTAGAAGTGTCACAAAAGTGGGATAAGTTTCAATGGTGTTCCTAAGAGAATGGAACAGCAGGAACCCTGGATTTGTTAATTCTGCAGCTCAGTTAACTCAAATGCATTTTGCTGTTTGGGTGCTTACTGTTCAAATGAGCATCAGTTTCTCAGCTTTTTCTTATAATTGTTTGATTCAGAAATGTATTTTTTTGTTTCTTATTTTTTAATTTTTTTTTAATCAGAGATTATCTAGTCTTTCGTAATCATGGAAAGCCTAAAGAAAATAAAGAGGAGAGTCACAATACAAACATGCGAATTGACACCTCTGACAAGGAAAAATAAAGAAAGGACAAATTTTCCTGCAGGCTACCTCAATGAGACCCTCTCAAATTTGCTCTTCCTACAGTAGGCAGAATATCAATAATTAGACATCTTCCCAAGGAGCCCTGAAATCACTTCAAATGAATAAAAAGTTTGCAATTTACCTGTCTGCCAACAGAGGCAATTTTGTAATATGTGTTTGCTTAGGGGCTCAAATTAAGTCAAGCAGGACTGCTGTGGACAGCTGCTGCTTCTGGCTCCTTGAGGCAGATCCAGCTCTTGGTGCTCACCTTGTCTACACACCTGGACACCTGCCTCAATGGTGTGGACAAATCAGCCACAGGAGTGCCTTGAGAGGGGCAGTGAACCCAGGAATGGCATTTCAGAATTTGCTGAAGTTTTCTGAAGGAGGTCAGCTCAAAGAAAACTGAAGCTGGAGAAAAAGTAATTAATCAGGATTAATATTGTTGTTATTATTGTTGATATTATTCTTACATTTCACAGATTCCAGATGCTTGTCAGATTTCACAGCAGCAGGAGGTCCACAATTCAGTGGATTTAACAGCAAAGCTATAGGCAAGCAGTGGACACAGTTTGTATCTGATTGACTGTAATGGACAATATGTGGGAACACTTCTGATTGAGATTGTGAGAAGCTGGGAGAAAAACTGGGGACACTGGGTCAAACTGTTACCAGAAAAAAAAAGTCCAGCAAGAACTGGAAGGAACATCAGAAAAACTTGAAACTAATTGTCTTAAACTCCTAAGACAGGTAGGGAAACACATCAGAAGATGCTGAAGTTTTTTATTGTTTTGGTCAGGAGTAACAAGAGGGAACATTTTTACTCTATCATACTTATAGCTGGCTAAACTCACAGCTCCTGAGGCAATACTTTTTTACTGTTCAGTTGTGTTGTACAGATCACATGCTCATGAAAAGTGAACTGTCAAAGTAGGTATTGAACAAAAGCACAGCTCCCTGGGTAAACTGGCCTTGAACCTTTGTCATAGATAAAATAGGTACAGCTGAAGTATTTGAGATATGAAACCCCTGGTGGGGCACAGGTGGATTACAGTGGAATGACAAATATCTGAGGATCTTAAACAGTTTCTGAAAGAGTCTGTGGCTGGGCTACCTGCACTACAGGTAAATGGCAGTGCTTCTGTGAGATACCTATGGATCTACTTAATTGAGACAGATCTGGAATTCTTAATCCTAAATTATTTGCCCAAAGCCCTTACCTCCACTCAAATCAGGGAGAGACAGGTAAAAATAACTTGAAAAAGAAGGTACATGCTGTTTCTGATGTGAGAATTAATGAAATTATTTTGAACACAATATGAGGAAATACTGGTGTTTGTTTTCTCTGATTAAATTTAGTGCCTTAGGAATCATAAATGAAGTCAGAATGCCAGGGGAGTAGTGAGAGTGTGTTTTTAAGCTTGTATCCAAATGCACTGCTGTAACTCGATTTGCAGTACACATTTTGTCCATTGTACAGCCCTGCACTGCAAGCCATGGAGTGTACAGGTGTTAACTGAGTCCTGGTGGGACACCTCCTTATTTCTCAGTTCTGAAAGAAGCACATTGAATGTGATGGGGAGAAAGTTTGTTGCAGAACTGTGTAAAAGCAGGCCACAGAGCTCAAAGAAATTGTCTTCCCCTATTCCTGTTGGGTTTTGCAGGCATGCTGGGTCCCTGGCAGATCTCAGTTCCTCTGCTGCTTGCTTTTGCTGCTCTGAGACCAAAAACCAGCCCGTGTTTCAGCTGGCAGCCACTCCTGCAGACAGACCTCTGGCTGGATGGCAACTCTGTGTGCACGGTGTAAACTGAGTTTAGACAGCAATGGGGGGTCTTGTCAGGAGGGCCTCAGGCCAGTGCTACTCTTTTACAGAAAGTGACAATTTCTTATCTTTATACATAGCTGTCTGTGAGGCACCCTCCCACACTTGCAATAGTAAATAACTGCCCAGGGTTGTGATTGGTAAGCGTTTAATGCCCATTTTTTTCCTTATTTCTGCAAAAGCTAAGAGATCCTCTGGCTATTTTTTACTATTCCAAAAAGTCTGTCTTGCTAGGTCAGCTGGATTAAGCTGGCATGCATCTGGACCAGACTGCATTAAAGCAATTTTTCCTCTTCTCATTACCTGAACTCATTCATTCACAGCTTGGTACTGAGAGTGATGCTCTGAATACACATTATTTGGGTCATCTTCCCCTCAGCCCTATGAGGTGCGGAGTGAAGAGCTTTAGATTTACAATTCAATATTAGATTTACCATTTCGCAAAGTCAGAAATAAAATTCAGGGGAGAATAAATGGCTAACTCAAGTGCCACACATAAAGACAAAGAAAACAAATAAATCCCTTTATTTGGGGAAAGAATTTTTCCTTTTCCCCGTCTACAGCTCTATGAATCCTGCCTCTTTCCTTTTCTCTGTCCAAGTGGAAAATATTTTTTGTCTCCACAGCCTAATAGGAAGGGTTTCTCAAATTTATTTACACTGAGGAGGGCAATTATTGCACTGGTTAGCTTTATAGGAACAGCAAGTTCTGCAATGACCAAAATTATGCAAACTGCGTGTGACATCCACAGCTTCATTGCTAGTGAACTAACAGCATATCCGAGTTAAATCTACAGTGTGTCCATTTTACAAAGGCACAAAATTCAGAGCACTTAATAATAAATCAGGGCCTTGCACATGTTGGGGGTGAGTCTTAAATGATAATAAATTTTGATGACCAATTCAATCAAGGAAAAACACATGCCCTAAGGGAAAATGTATTAGCAAATTAATTCATTATGATGAAGCAAACTTCCTTATGAAAAGGCAAATGAAAATGAGAATGATCTTCTTCCTTATGCATGTGGATGCTTCCTGTATTTATATTTGATGTTTTAGAGTGCATGCAGATTACGGAAAAAAGGTTACATGGCTGCAGTATGCAAAGTGGCTGTTGACCCTGCAGCTCTGAGAGGCTCATCCTCCCAGGCTAAAAGGTCTGGTAGGCTTCTTAATATGCCTTGAGACCTGAAGAACCTGCTCAACAGCTGGAAGTGATCCAAGAGAAAACTCAAAACTGAGCTCTTTTGACCCCCATGGGAAACTTCCAGGCTCTCAAGTCTGATGACTGTACCTGGTACAAAGGTGAGCTCATGTGCAAATGTTTGAGAGCTTTGTAGCACTCTGTCTGCATCCTGAGCTGGCTGCTGGGATGAATAGGGAGCTAATGAAGATTTTGGAGGGCTAACATAGTATGCTCTCCACAGCTCCTGCCTCCTGGGAGGGAAGGGCCTGCTGCACTTGCTGGAGCCCCGGAGCTGTCTGGAGTCGTTGCTGCACATGGGCTCTACCACAGCGCCACTGCTGAAGGCACTGTGTGCCATAATAACCACCTGCCAGCGTGCAAAGCTCTGCTAAACACAGCAAAGGTGCCACTGGCCATCCATCCTTATGCTGTACTGAAGGATTGAGGTGGCACAATTAGGCAAGGACACTGGTGGAGGCCCTTCCAGTCAGCTCAGTAGATAGCTGAAATATGATAAAAAGATGGTCTTGGTACGTGGTTTGTTTTCTGCAATTTCCCTTTGTTCCTTTTGTAGAAGCCTGAAGAGAAACTTTAGCTGTTTCTATACAGTGAAGAAGATCTTGCTAAAAGGTTTTTGCCATTAGTGGTTGTTTTTTTAGGGAGAAAAAAAACATACCCTGCTGGGAGTTAATAACACTGGCTACTGCAGGAACATATGGTCACTTCCTATGACTATATTTGTTATTAATGAAGTGACAAAGAGGTGACTTCACTGATTTGCTTTAGAAGAATCACAAAGTCCAACAAGATTTAAGATTGGCTGGTAAGGCCTGTTAGAGACTAATATGTAGTCAATTTTAGGAGAAAATGTGTTTTAATCATACAGGAGCAGAAATCACTTATAAAACTACTGGAAATTAATTTTCTTGTCTGTAGGTACAGAGTTCCTTGGAGCAAGGAGTTATATTGACCCACTGCAGGTCATGAATTAAATTTTTTAGATCTGGATATGAAATTTAGCAGGGTATTGTCCCATGAAATATTGTTTTAGTCCATGCTTTTGCACAGGTATCCAGGTGTGTGGAAAATACAGATACAGTAGAATAGAAAGAACATTTTTGAAAGCCTTGATTTGAATGTGAAATATTCACATCTTTTAGTCTGTCCTTCAATTGGCTTCTGTGCAAAATTGTTTGTCCTTGAATTATTCAAAGACAATAAGCAAGGACTGTTCATAGTCTGACTTGAGTTCCAATTTGCAACCTTACAGGAGAGTGGGTTAAGCAGAATTATGATCCTGAGTGTATCCCAGTTGCTACAATGCTCTAAATCAGAAAGTAGCACCAATTTAATAGCTGGAGAAAGAGGCAACATCTTTTGACATTTGCAGTGGGGTTGGCTAGTAGGTGTTTTGGTACTGGTTGATTTCTCAGGCGGTCTGGTGTACTTGCTTGTGTACTTGCTTGTGTGTGGTGGCCACACACCTGCAGTAGTGCTTAACTGTGTTAAGCAGCACTTAGAAAGGTCCATAGTGCAGCTGACTGAGAGTTTGTTAATACTCCTGAGCTAAAAGAAAGCTGAAGAGGAGCTGTTGGTGGAGTTGAAGGAGCTTCTGCAAGAAGTCACTGAGCTGGGGGAGAGAAAGTGTCTGAACTTCATGCATGGTACAGCTGGATCAAAGGGAAACAACAGTTTCACCACAGCCTAACCCAGTGCAGGCTAGGGCAGTGCTGGAGCTCAGGAATGAAACCCCTGTGCTGTCAGGCCAGGTGAAGGTTTTTCTGCTATTGTCAAAGTGATTGCTGAGGCACTAAGGTACGGTGGAGGTTGGTGCCACCCTGGGAGAGGCACAGCCCTGTAAGTGGAAGGTGCAGCTCTGGGAGAGTACAGGCAATGCCTGGAGCCAGCAGCAGGCACTGCAGGTGAGGCTGAAGCTGCACCTCTTGCCTCAGCACTTTGGGACTCTCCAATGGCCAGCAGAGAAGTCGAGGCACCAATCCAGCCATCTCTGCTGCAGGCTTCCTTAGCCCTGGTGCTCGAGTGCCTCGTGGTGGTGGGGAAGAAGGTTTGGGCCATCAGCTGGGGCTTTGAGTTTTCTCTTCTGATTTTCACTTCTCCCTGTCATATGATCTATTTTCTAAGTGCAGGCAGACTTGAGCCAACCCTCTATCTTCTCTTGGGCCATTTATTCACCAAGAGAGGAGATAAGCTCCAGCTTTTCAGATATCTCAGCTGTGTCTTACCTGGAAGGGGAGAGGTGATGGCACCTTTCCCAGCACAGTGGCACTTGGTTCCTGGCTCCTGAGGATCTCCACTTGACATGGGCTGTCTTGTTAGCAATCTGCTTCTTTCTGCTTTGTGGCCAGAGCAAAAGAGGAGAGGATAGCAATTCACTGCTGATAGTGGTCATGGCTCTTGCAGTGTCCTTGAGGAGAAGATAGAGACCTGGCTGTCCCTGGTAGCCTGAAATACAGGTGGTTTCTGCCTCTTTTGGAGATAACACCAGCCTGGCATGCTGTGAATCAAGATTTTCTGTTAATTTGATAATGGGCCTCCTTTTTTTTCCCCTGTCCTATCTGACATATTTGCTAAGAGTATGTAGATGGAAAAAATACTTGTCTTTCCCTGAGATATGTCTCACCACAGGTTTCACTCCCCTTTCCTAGGTCTTGTAGAAGGAGCAAGGGAATGGGCCCACAAAGGCTCTTGCACTGAGCAGGAGCACAATCTAACAGCAAAGTGCTCCTTGATACAATGACACTTTGCACTTGGAAATATTCACCAGAAGACTGGTCCGGTATAAAACATATTAATCCCAAAAAGTCACTGTGATCTCTCTGATTTAAGCATTAGACTCGCTTTGCAAACAACTCTCTTCCCTAGCACTCTGGGAAATTTAAGAGAACCTATAAAAAGCAGAAGGCAATCAAGGTACCCATTCTTTACTGCAACGTGGGCAAAAATATCCTCTCTATTGCTGTCTCTGCTCTTAGGAATTTGTCAGTAACTTTTGTGTTCTGTACAATGTTTTCCTGTTTCCATCAGGTTATCAGCTCTCACCGCAGCCACTGCACTTTACTGTATAGCAAAAAGCAACATGGCTACATTTTTTGGCACCAGTAGCACTCTTGCTGTAAACTGAAGCAGTGAACTAACAGGGTTTCATTGACTAGTGTTGGATTTTCACAGCAGACCCCCTGGGGCATACCAGCTCTGCTCCTGATGGCAGCCTTTTTTGCCATTGATTTTAAGTGTAAGAGGGTGGCACAGCATACAGGATATTGAAACAGCATTGACAGAGTTAATTTACACTTTGGTTGGTCTTGATCTCTTGCAAGCAAAGGGTAATATCATGAGGCTGTGGATGCATATATGTGTGTGTGATCAATGATATTTGAGCCAGCAGTATCCCAGGAGACTTTTAAATAAACACGTGGGCCTCAGGTTGCTATTAGAAAGTTCTAGGCTGATAAAAACACTTGATATGCTACATTTTGTTAGGAAAGGTAAAACTTTCCTCTCTGTGCTTGTACAAATCTAGACTGTCTCCTGTGCCTGGGTAGGATTTGCCCTTGTGTTACAGTTCAGACTGAAAACTGATGTGAGCACATATACCTTAGGGAAGGAAAAAAGATGGGGGGAAAAAACTGCTGTTTTGGAGTACTGGGTGAAATGTGACAGCATCAGTGTCTGTAGATAGTACCAGGTGAAATTTTATAACTTTGTTACGGGTTACTATGAGACCTGAGACTTGTCTGTGCCAGGTTTTATGTTCCTTATGAGCAGTCTGTATCTTCTTTTGGCTGTGCTGTAGCTGGCCCTGCTCTAGCAGTGCCTTGAGGGTTTTTGTGCACCTCTGTTTGCTCCAGAAGTCTCTGCTGTAATGTCCATCCCACCCTCTCTCATCTGCCCCATGTCAGGGTGCAGCTGAGAAGCCCTGTGAGCTTCCTGCTGGTTAACGTGTGCTGCTCCACACGGCTGCACAGAGCCTTGACCTGAGAGGTGGCTTCTCCCCAGGTTTTGAGCAGGTTGTATCTGCATTCCCTGGTGGCAGCACAGAGGGAGCAGAACCAACCCCCTGCAGCACAGACCTCCCAGTGCATTCTGAGAGAAAGGCAAGCGAGCAGTGAAGCAGGGAAAAGAGGATAAATGAAGAAAATAGGCACCTCGAGACAAATATGATATGAAGGGCAAGATTAACTTACCTGAAGGGACTAAGGTAAAAGAAGCAGGAGAAAAACAAGACGTTTTTAATGTGGTGCACAAACCCATTAATCAGCCTAAAATGTTTTCTGTGTAGCATTCTGTGCCCTACACAGTATGCAAGGTCCATAAATCTGTCTGATCTATATGGAAAATTTGTAGGTCAGGACAAGCAGAGAATGCAGCATCAAATAGAAGAAAGCAACTGCCAGTAAAGTCAGTGATAAAGAAGTATTCAAACAAACACAGGCTACTGGAAATGACAGATTTAAAATGCTTGCACAGTGGGCCTCTTCTTGAGGCAGCCAGTTATTAAATATAATGTTTCCTCATCAGAGACTTGAATATGAGCAGCTTTGATAGTATGGATTGCAAGTTATTGTCTGTTTCTTGAGCTTGCTTCTTGTTTTTAGTTACAGAAGACCCCGAGTTACAGGATAATTTAATGAAAGAACCATTTCAAGGAATTATCTGGATAATTAGTTATGATAAATATGATTTTGCTTTAGAGCACTGAAATAATAGAAAGCATTGAGTTGAGACAAGAAATCATATGGGATGCCTTTCAAGTGAACATATTTATTATCTGTTTTAATTAGCAAACCAAGTCCTAAATGCCTAATGTAAAGTATTTGTCTGGAGTTTCTGTTAGTTAAATTACTTAACTTCTAAAAGTCCATTATGCTGCAATGTATATACACATCCTTCTATGGCTACATTAGTGGCAGAGTTTTACAAAAGGACAACAACAAAGTTAATTATGGAGAGATATTAACATTTTGAACAAAGTTGGGGTTTTTTTTTGCCTATTGAGTCTTTGATTTGAAAGTTTTTATGTATATTTTACTTATTCCTAGTGACTGAAACCCTTAGACTATTAAAATCCACAAAAGCTGCCACAAACAACATTAATTATATGATTGACACTCACCAAAGCAAGAAAAGTCTGACTTAAATTGAAATGCTTTGCTTAACTTTCTCTCTTATGCCTATCTCTGGATCCACATCTGGGTGAAAAACTCTTCTCAAGCACCAAAATGTTTCTCATAACAGGAGTTTCTGAAGATTTTCTGTGATCAAGAGTACCCAAGGAACCTGATCAATGTTGGCCTTTCATACTATAATTTAACAAGTTTTGCATTTTCTCCAGGTCTCAGTTTACAGTTTTTTGAGATCAAATGGTGCACGGAACAAATTCTTGGAGTAAAATATCCAAACCTACAGAGTTCCATTTGCACCTGGAAATCGGTGCTATGAAACTTCCTGTCTCTGTCTGCATTCTGGGTGTATCAACGATACATTTTTAGTTTTGGAGAGGATTTTTGGAGGCACTGGAGAAATTACTTGATTTATAATCAAGATTACATGGGAAATCAGGATCTCAGGGAAGTTTGCTAATGGCAAAAACCCTTTCTAAGAGTTGTAAGGCAGTTCATTAATGTAACACGCACCTCTCTTGCTTTTAATGTTACCCTGATGGTTGGGAAAGCTGACCTGGACACAGAAAACCAAAGAGCCTTGTTATCCCTTCCTGGGGTTTTAGAGCTGGGCTTGTCATGGTGCTAATGGAGCTGCAGTCGGTGCAGTGAAGGCACCTCCCTTCTGAACAGTAGGGGCAGAGTAATTGATTGCACCTGATCCCCCCACTTAGAGACATGCTTCAGATTCCTGCCTCAGTTCTGTAAATGAAAGGTTTCAGGTTTCTTTTCCTTGTGTGTTTATTGTTAACACACTGGAGAATGCTAGTTTGATAGCTTAATTTGCTTTTCTCTTTTTTTATGATAGCATTTAAAGGAAACAACATGCTGTTGACAAGTGCTGTAACATTAAAACTCCCTTAAATCCAGAGTCCTACCACTGTCCTGTCAAGATTTTTTTTGGTTTTTTTTTCCATGTGAGTGGCAATAAAGAAACTACACTAAAAAAATACTAGGACTTTCATCTGCTGTGGATTTAAGGTTAATTATAAGCCACAAATTCAAACGAGGCTTCCTGATACTTTGGGATATTGTAGTAGTCTGGAAGGAGGTCTCAAACACGCCTGAGCTAATTTCAGCAGAAAGCTGCTTTCTGTCTGCTGACTCCTTTCTGGATCCAGGCAAGACTTGGCTGAATGTCCTGTAAGCTCACCCCAGTCTGGTGGGCCCCCACAGCAGCACAGGGGGTGCATTCTGCAAACCTTCCCAGGAAGAGTCTCCTCCCCATGGCAGGCAGGCAGAGGGAAGAACCCTTCCCACTTGAGTCCTGCTTAGGTTGTATTTTGAGAAATTAAGTGATTCATTGACCTTGCATCACCCTTCTGACCTGCAGTAAATTTTACCTCTTAATGCAAGACTTCACTAGGATTCTTGTAATTCCTTAGCCCCTGTGGAGATCTGCTATGCAGTCATGATTTTCATTGCGAATTTGGGGGTGTACTTAAGTTCTGTCTCAAAGTGAAATTTAATTTCTCAGCATTTATCATCATCATTACCAGGCCTGTCAGTCTTTGGAAAATGAAGCTTGTTCATGACAATGGGATCTTTCAAAAACTATATAGTTTTGCAAAGTGTATTGTAAATAGAACTTATTTTCTTAGATGGAAAAATATTTTACTGTTTTTCCTATATTTGCATGAGTACTTTCAGAAATAAATTATTTGGTAAAAAGAGATGGGATCTGGAGTCTGGATGCTTGAAGTCTGGTACTTCATTAACACATTGTTTTCCCTTTGATCAAATTATTTTCCTTTCCCTATGTTCCCATTTGTAATGTATTACCAGACTCAAAGTTATTCTCCTTGGAAAAGTGCTGAGTAGAAATTGTGTGTCAGGTATTTCTAAATTCTCACCAAAAAAATATATTTTTGTCAAAAAAAAATCACCTGACATCTGCTAAACTATTAACACTTAGAAAATTTATTACTTCATTATAAAAAATTATCAAAAATTTAACTACAAATTTAATGTAATATTTAATGAGAATTTATCAAAACTATTATTTAAATTTAAAAAGTTGATATAAAGAGTTTTTAAAAATAATTGAAAATTCTTACAACATTTAATAGATCTTTAGCCAGAAACTTTCATAATATTTAATTTCATTTTAAGCAAATTCTAGTACTTTTGATGCCTTGAGAGGCTACCTATGGAGGCTAGACAGAGTAAAAGGAATAAAGTAGATATTTATTAAAAGGCCTTCAAAGGATACACCTTGGGCAGTACAAGACCCCGGCCGTGGCTACACCCAAGATGGACAATGGGTCACAAGGTTTCACACTTTTATAAGTTTTGGTCCATTTACATTTTGGGGTCAATTGTCCAACTACAGCTTCAGGTTATGAAATTCCATCCTCCCAGACTGCTCTCCTCAATTCACTGTTGTTTTTACTTTCTGAGCCTAAAACTGCAATGGTGTCCTTGGTTCTCAGGCTGGAAAAGGATTGTTTTGTGTAACTAAACTGTGAAGAGAGCTTGGTAACACTTCATATGAAGTTCAGAGTCACACACTAAGGCAGTACAGAATCTGGAAAATATGAAAGCTAAAACCTAAGGCATCAGTTTGAGAAATGAAAAGGGGGAAACCCCACATCTTAAGAGTAATACAAAACTGTAGAATCATTTTCTAATGGGTTCAATTTTTAGATTTGATGAGTTCTAATTGCTGTAAAGTATGTTTGTGTATGCTGTGACTTCCTCTGGAAGTACTTGTCAATATAAAGGCCATATAATGCAAGAGAGAATTTTGAATGTTTTTTTTTTTTTGGTAGTAGCCACGGAACAGGAATGGCAGGGTCCTATTACATGTTGTCCTGAAGGACCCATCAGGTTGGTTGTTTGTGCCCCACACTGTGCTTGATAGAAGAGATGCTTCTCTGATGAGCACAGCTGATTTATACCAGCACGTTCAGCCTGCTCAGGAAAGATCTCTCTATTTTTTATGAGATACAGGATTGAAAGGATTTCTTTGTCTCATTGAATTAAATCCTCCTGCAGTCCCAGGCAGTCACCTTGCCATGTTGCCTCCCCAAACCAATAAAGCTCCACTGTAAAATACCTGAATATTGTTCTCCTTAATGCTTCTCCAGAATTCCCTTCCTCTGATAGTTAGAAATCATGCACCCAGCCTAACCTTATTTATGTCCAGCTTCTACCTTTTTGTTCTTGTGCCAATACTGGCCTTTAGCTTAAATAGCTCTTCTCCTTCCCTGGCATTTAGCTCTTTGATATATTTATAGAGAACAATTATATTCCTCTCAGCCCTCATTTGTTAAACAGTTTTTCTTTTTAGTAAAGGTTTCTATTTCCCTGATCATTCTAGAAACTGTTCTGTGCACGTGCTCCAGTTGGAATAGCTTAAATTCATCGTTTTTGTGAATGTGGATCACCAGAGTGCCCACAGGGCTCCACAGGACATTTCAGTATTTCCCCGTACAGTATCTTGTGCAATTACCTTTGCTCAGTATCACTTGTGATAAAATAGCTCACTCATGTCTTCCTTCTCGTCAAATCGATGCCCTCCCATCTTCTACCTGAATTTTCCATCTATCTCTGACTACTGCTGTCCTCCTCTGCAGTATTTCATCCCTTTTCTCCAAACTCCTTTTAATTATCATGTTTTATTGTACGTCGACTATCACAAGCTTTGTCTTATCAGCATATTACTTAACTGCCTTCAAATTCTTTTTGCTGAGTCCACTAAAACAAATATTGCTGAATAAGACTGGCTGTGAAATCAGTCCTTGAGAACATCCATATTTACCTCCTTTCAGTACCTGGCTAAGTAGCTGCTCCTATGAAGTCGTATTGTCTAGGTCATTCCCCATACAGATTTGTATATAACAGATATTCTTCTCAAGTCCAAACACAGTGTAGAAATAAAGTTGGATTAGGCCAGCCTATTTCAGATTATACTGTTGTATTTTAGCATGTCCCCTTATTTCTGTAACTTTTATTATTGCTTCTTTGCAAATTGATTTGGAAATGTCACTGAAATTTGTGACTGGTATTTTTGATGTGCAGGTAGCATTTTTGCTATTGCTATCATAGTATATTTCCAAATGGTAGTTTTCCTAGAGATTTTTGGATAGATATTGTTTGGACACATCAATTGCATAAGTACTTTGACTTTTTGTTCCTCCTCATTTTAGCCCCTATTTTATAGTGATCCTACTTTTCTTCCTTTATTCTACATATATGAGTATTCTGTACTGTCACCTTTAGTGAAACTATGCTAATGTGAGTGAAGCTTTGCTAAGATGCTTGTTTAGCTTATGAGTCTATGAAGATTATGTTTATTGATCCCATCTTCAGTGTATCAAGACCTTGCTCTTTTCTTTACTATTAATATATTGAGGTAAGAAAAAGTTTACTGTGCATTCATTTTTCCTTTGAACACTTTCCACTTGAGTTATGACAGTTCCTGCTTTATTCTTTATATAACCCTCCAATAACTGACATCCATGTCATCTGTCCATCTCTTTTTCTTTTTGTTGTTCATTCACTCTTTCTGAATATATCAGATATTTTAAGTCTCTCCCATTCCAGTTGTTTCTCCTCAGATTCTAGTCTAAAGAATTCAAAGTAGACACAATACTAAAGCAAAGATTTTACACAATGCTGAGTGGGTAATTAATGGTTCATTACATTTCACAGACTATCTTCCTGCTTCTATAATGTGGTTTTGTGCCTTTATGTCATTTGTATTAGCCCCACATTGCTGAACTGCACTTATTTTGTAATCCTCTATAATCCTCACACCCTTTTATGCTGAATTGCTACTTAACCAGTTGTTCCCTATCTTGTATTTATGCAAACTGATTATTCCTGCCTAAGAGTTGTGCCCCGTGTTTGTCCTCCTACTTGTATAGAATCTCACTTTTGCAAGTTAGTTATCCAATTTGTCAGCACAATTTGAATTTCAGTCCTGTTCTCCTTTGTTCTCACAGCTTTAGTCATTGTAAATTTCATAAGCATATGCAGCATCCCATCATCCCCATCATTAATGATAATGTTGAATGGTCTTGGACTGAGAACAAAGTTGCAGGACTGCAGTAAGCAGGTTCTTTCATTTTTATAGCAGCGCATTGAGTGCTGTTGTCTTAGGGTAAAGTTAAGCCATTGTTTTAATTACTTGTCAGTCTTCATCTCTTTCTGATAGGCATCTTCACTGTAATTTTTAATGTGGATTTCCATCCAACATGCTCTATGAAGTTTTTCCTTTCTCCACACTTAGAATGCATATACCAGATTTGATTTTACCCATTTAACTTAGAGAGTTTTTTATGCCTTCTCATTTAGGTCTCTGAAATCTTTGGTTCAATTGGCTTCAATAAGCAGGTCTTAAAGCTCACCTGCTGAAAATGCAATCATGAGCCAAAATTGTCCCACCTTTAACATAAGTTGATTTTAATTATAAACTCCTTTTCTACTATTTGGTGTTTGATAATGTCCTTATCATTTAACTGTCTACATATTACATTGGTTTTTGTTGGCTTTGTGATTGATCAATGAAGAATTTTTCTGCTACCAGCCTAGAGAGTCTAGGTCCTTTGGTGAAAATAGGCTTTGCTTTTTGGCCTCTTTGGGGAATTTTCTTGGTTTGGTTTGCATAAGACTCTGCTGTCATACACACATATTTAGCTAATTGCTGTTTTGTAACACCGTCTCTGACATTCCCCAGTGGAAACAGCAATGTTCTTGGTTTGGTATTTGGGTTACTTTTTGCTGTGCCTGGGTGCAAGGGAGTCCTGAGGATGCTTAGGTCTGGCTTCACAATCTGAGTTGGGTGTGCTGAGGCACTCCAGGGACTAGGGAAGAAGGCAGGGTTTGAGACCTTCTTTTTGGTCATGTATTTGCTCTTGAAGCCCTATATCTAAAAGCAATGACTTTATTTTGGCATTAAGCAGTCACTTTGATTTCACCTTTAACTGCCTTGGCAGGGCTCAGGAAGAGATGCAAATCTCAACTAAGACAGGTATCTATCGGGTCTTCTTTGCTTTTCAAATTGGGCTAGAATTTGTATTAAAAATATTACATCTTTTTCAAATTAGAGCATTTCTCACTCCTCTCCCTTTAAGTGTTGTCACTGTATAAATGGGTAATGATCATCAGCATTCTTGATGACATAGTCAGCTTTTTGTGCAGCTTTGCAGATGTCATGAGGAGGCAGTAAAACTTGCCTGTGGAAAATAACCCTGAATGTGAAATAGGACTTTGTTACAAGTGAGACACTTTTCCATTGAGTTGTCTTTTTTTTTTTTTTTTTTTAAATCAGATATTAGTTGACCCAGATATCTGAAGTTGCCTTTTACTGAGGAATTGATGTCTAATGCTTTGATTTTTGCTTAGACTCTTACTGAATGAAAACTTGCTGGGTTGTATTTACATGAATTGGATAACTTTGGAAAATGAAAGCTCAGCTTTTGTCTTTTGTGTGTATAAGATCTGATTCCTTGCTTTCTTTTTTCGGCTCTTTGAGCACTAAAGATTTACATGTACCCTCTATGTATCTGAAAACTAGCCAGAGATCCTGCTGGATTTTAATGTAGGCTTTGTGCTGCTTGGAAGAGTTTTTTGGAAGCAGAGATAATGCATTTCTTCGTTATATTTTGATATATATCCTTTCAGTATCTCCAGAGATATTCCCCTGCTTTTGGACATATGAGGTCATTATCATTTTGTTAACAAATTTCTAAAAATGAATGGTTCTGAAGTTTTTAGAGCAAAGCGTTCACAGCTGTGACCTTTGGATTGGTGAGCCACAGTGCAGCCAAAACATTGAAATGTTGTACAAAAAAATAGATATTTTATTTTCTTTTCTGTGTCGCTAGAAAATTTGATAACATTGTTTGTACTAAAATGTCACTTCTATAGGTTAAATTATGGACCAATATGAAACACTGGTGTTTAGGAGGAATGGAAAGCTTATATAAAGCAAAACCAAGATGAAATGCACCTTGATCCAGGCTGTTTTCTGGAATGCTGTTTGGTGCTTGTGAATTCCGACTCTCCTTCTGGCTGTAATGTGATGCTCTTCTGTAGTGTGACAGCTTCAGCTTTCTGCCTGAATGATCTCATCACAAACATGCACCAGGAGTCAAAAATGAAAACATGAAAACTTTCATATTGCTTATCTGCCCATCTTCTTGGTGAAGAGAAACTCATAATGTCTGTGCAGAACTTCAGACATAAAAATGCTCCATAAATGCTTAGTGTCATTTCAATGAAGAGAGAGAAGGCTGAGAATAGGATATGATTGCTATCTATAAATGCGTTATGGAGGTAAACTCTACCAAGGAGAAGAGAGATTTAAGGTAGAGGACAATGCTGGCACAAGAAGAAACAGATGTAGGAGGGCCATGGATAATATAGGCTGGAAATAGGAAGGTTTAATTAGAGAGATGCAGTAGCCTTCAAGACAGAGTCACAAGTCAAAATCTTTCCTGCTTTTAAGAAGGAGTTTCAAGTCTTAGAGTCATATGCTGTGGTTGTTTGTGCAGAGGGAAACTGAAATTCTGGGAAATCCTTTCCATTGCACACTGGGCTGACCAGAGAAATCTTTGGCTACAATCAGATGTCCTTCAGATGGTCTTGTCTCTCACAGTATGGTCACAGCCTGAAATTTTTATTCCTTTGAAGGAAAGCAGAGACATAGCATGAACTGGTTGTGCTTCCCCAAAGAAAAAATCTTCATCCTTTCTTTAAGTGATTTGTACCTTATATCCAAGGATAGTATCTCTTTGCACCATTTATCCATAAATATCCTGCAAGAACAAAGTGTAACTCCCTGGAAGTAAGGTACAGAAGCTTTAGTGAAGTTTAATTTGCACACCAATACAGTTTGTTTTCCTAGAGCATTCATTCCTGTGATCCTAAAACTCCTTGCTTCTGCTGTCAGGGAAATAGGAAAGGAAGGCTGTGCAGAGTGTGGACAAATGTAGATGCAGTTAAGCTTTAATATTAAAGTGCAAGTAGTCATCTGCCTCCAAGTGCAAAAAAGTGAGGATGTTATTTGCTATTGAATCAGCTCAGATAACTTGGATTTTTGCACGGGAACTTAAGCTTCTCAAGACCTACAGGAAAAATATAATACAGTGCACAAAAGGAGCCACACAGCAGTCAGCAGGATATTCCAGTTGGTTGCCTTGAGTTATCTAGTGCAAGTAGCAGAGTGGAGGGTTTTTTTTTTTTCATGAATGGAAAGAAAAGCTACTCCAGAGGCAGTTCACAGCAAGGACATAACTCAAACTTTCATTTCTATAAAACTAGCCCTGTGGGACTACCTAGCCAGGCTGGGAATATAATAGGGAACAGACAAAAAGCCTAAAAATTTACCATTTGGAAATTTACTACTTTGATGGAATCCAACTGAAAATAGTTTCAATGTGTGGAATTCTTTGTTGGCTAAAGCCTTAGGAAGGGTCTTGAACTTTAAAGTTTGAAGTCATCTGCTACAACCTTCACAGGTAAGCACCATTCGGGACATTTGGATTAGGGTTATGTGATGTTTACAAAGGAACCAGAATTGTGTTTCTGCACAAATTGTGTATTTCTGCACAAAGGAACCAGAATTGCTATTTGTGGAAACATAAGCTTACTGATAATTGTGCTCACTCCATGCTATTAATTAGAGGCTAAACAATGATATTGCTGTTGCCATTGACAACTGAGTCTCTAACCTTGGGTTTTTTGGATATTAGCATTAGGAAACAAAAATCTTTTCCCCATTTGCCATGGTATAGAAAGGGAAGGAAGACTCAGGCTTGCATCTGAAGCAAAAGTAATTTGCAAAGAGCCATGCATTCAAGTTGGCCTCTAAATTTATATTAATTAACAAAGAAGGCCCTGGTGGATAATTTGCCTCCAAGTGGCAGCCAGGCTGTCTTCTTGCACGAGAGAGAGACCAAAATTACACTGTACTGATCCATAGTGACTGTAGGCTAGTGCTAAATGCTTGGTTTTGAGGTGAAAGTAATTCCATGATTCCAGTTCCAGGTTGATGAATTTAAGCTGTTCTTGTGAGACTCATGCCATAATCCAAAGGAAATATTTCTGACTGTGATCTTCATTTTTTTGCCTATGAAAACTGCAGGCTATATTTGTTTCTTGGGTGATAAACCCTGTGTGATGCTTTGTGTTGCTAATGTGGTGCAAAGCAGCTGCAATGCTCTGTGGATTGGGGCTAACTCTTCTTGATGGGAATGGGGCTACCTGAGGGAAAGCTGGGCTCTCACACATTGTTTAAAAACCAGAGAGCAGATGTCTCTTAGCTTGCTTTCCTGTGTTCCAACTTTTCCCTACAGAAAGCATCTGCTAAAGTAATTTTAAAGTGAAATGCATGGGTTAGGGAAGAATAGATTTTTTGGTAATATATGAGGAACTTTACAGTGTGAGGTCAGAAAGTCATTGAATGTTGTCATCCTGTATGAGTCTGATCTCTGTCAAACCACAAGCCATCCCTCACAAAATTGTTTAATGCTGCAAAAGAAATGATGCTCTATTAGTTCTTATATTCCAAGCTGATACTAGAAGCTTAACCATTTTCATTTATGGCTCTTTTATTTTTCGTGTTTTTTGTCAAATTTTAAATCACAGCTGATTTAGC
The DNA here is from genome assembly GCA_013399915.1 of Illadopsis cleaveri. Lineage (NCBI taxonomy): Eukaryota > Metazoa > Chordata > Aves > Passeriformes > Timaliidae > Illadopsis > Illadopsis cleaveri. The sequence goes on along the minus strand of VXBB01009097.1, from coordinate 308,353 downwards.
GCTGCCTGCATCAATAACAGTGATGACATCTGTGGAACAATACTTCCCAAATCTGTTAAATCTCCCTGAAGTACATTTGCTGAAACACTTCTCTATGTTTATATAACTGGTTCAGTCATTAAAGAATTGAGAGAGGATTAAAAAAGAGGTGGGAAAAAACCTCAGTTAACTGTAACCTACAGTTACAGTGATGATACAGGGAAGCATTTGAGCACTGCATCAACTGGGCAATCTCCTCTCAGTGTATTATAAACAGTGTTTGGCTAATATATTGCTCCTACTGGTTTTACGTACCTGTAGACCAACAGTGGGCTGAGAAAGACCCCAATAAACTGGACAAAAGTAATGAAATGTGTCTATATTAGGATACAGAACCCCACAGAGGCTAGATCTCACCTCCCCACTTGTTTTCATACAGCATCAAATACAAATTAAACTGCTATGAATTTCTAGATGTGGAATCCTCTGGATAGTAAAGATTATTAGCTTTGGAGGATATGTCTACATAAAAAATGGCAGCGTGGGAAGCACACTTTGCTGGTGTTGATTAAACTGGAGCACACATACCCCAGTCCCTGGCAGGATTGCAGCAGTCCCACTGGAGTTTGTGCTGCCACAGCTCCTCACTTCCTGCGAATTACACTGGATTGAATCTACCATGGGACACGTTCCTAGCCAGCACTTCAAGCCTGCTTTTGTCAGCTGCATAGAGATGCTGTGAATGTAAAACAGGAGGAAACCTCTTACCAGAGTCAAATACATGTCCACTCCCACTGCTGCACTCAGAGACTCTTTCCTTCCTTGTGGGTTCAAGGGTTTCTGTGCCAAGGTGGGTGACAGCCACTGCTGCCCCTCCTTTGCACTGCTTGTGTGAGGGGGGACCACTGCAAAGAGGAAGTCAAGATTGGCAGGTTAAATTTTTTTTGGCTAAAAAGTCTGCAAACTTCCAGAGAAGAAGCCTCTGTTCTTCAGGGATTTGTCCTCTAACTGCTCTGTTTAAGTGACAAAGTTGGATTACTGCTTCTGTTAAAGGTAACATACAGGAATGGAAAGGAGACTTCAGAGTTAATTGAGTGCCATCCCTGGCTAGTGCAAGCACTGTATTACATCTCCTTTATTGTAAGACTGTGCATTAAAACCAGGTTTTTTTCTCCCTCTTCTTCCCTTCAAAAATCTAATCTAATTCCTAAGTCCATATTTTTCAAACTCAAGAAATCCAATTTAAAGCTTATACTCATTTTTTCTTGGGTGAACTCTGATTTTAGCCTAAATAATTTAGTGCATAACAATCATGTTCCTTTCAGTCTCTCTTTCTCAACTTTCTTCCTGACTTTTCTCCAAAAATAAGTTCTTCAGTCCTATGATTATCACTATAAATCTTCTTTGTACCTCTCCCATTTCAAATTTTATTTCTCCTAATAGCAAGTATCCTTCCCCACCTCTACAGAAATGGCTCTTGTTTATGTGTGCTTGGATTTGTTTTTTTCATATTTTCTTTTCCTCATATTGGTGGCCTACAGCCCGCCTATCAATCAACATGCAGAAATAAATCCTTCTTTTTCTCATCCATTTCCAATGGTGGAGCATTCAGCCTAAAGGAACATTTCTTGCCGTTAGTCCCAAATATTGTTATCTTTCAGTTTGTACTTTAAGATTCCTCTCCATTTTATTAACCTAGTGTTCAGTGGTATCCGTTTCTTTGCGTACTGTAGCCCAGTTCTTCTCTTCAGTGAAAAAAAATTTCCATTTGTGAGTTATTTTTCTTTATTAGTGTTTCCAAATGTTTCTTCCCTGATTGTTAGTGACTTTTATGAAATTATATATCGTGAGGTCAAAGCTGATACTTGAGGAACCTCATTTCCTAATTTCCTTTCAGCTGTAAGCCTCCCCTTTCAAAAAGCACACTCTATGTCTGACTTGAGATAGCTTCTCATCCTTACAATTTCTCTGCTAATCCCCATGTCTTCCTGTTTTACTATTAATTCCCAGTTTGTTATCATAGGCTTTGCTAAAGTTAAGACAGATGGGATCAATCACGTCCTTTGTCTAGAGTGTAGGTTATCTTGTCAAAGAAATGTATGAGGTTAATCTGGTACAATCTACTTTTGCTAAGCCCATGCTGTATTTTATGTCATTTTCATTTGACCTCTATGTCTTTAATTATCTTTTTCCTTAAAAGCTGTTCTGAAGCTTTACACCACCGAAGTCAAAATTCAAGGACTGTGGTTATCCACATGCCTTCTCTCCAGCTAAATACAGGCACTACATTTTCCTACATTTGTCTTATAGTATCCTACTTGGTAGATTTATTGCAATGTATTGCCAGATGAACAAGAAGTTTCAGATTGCACTTGTGGTTCAAACCTTTTATACATTTGTCTTAGCAGGTGCTGATGTTTTCTGGGAATTCTTGCCCAAACGAAAACAACCCATGGAATTAAGTGTTGCATACACAGAAGTGTACTGAACAGAGGACCACAAGTAAGACAATTTTCATGGCAGTTTGGCTAAGAAAGATGGGGAGAAAAGTAGAATTTGTCCCTGGAAAGTGAGTTAGGCTGATGTCCCTCAGCTAGGGCAGGTCTCACTTTGTTGTTACCTGTCATAGGGAAATTACCTGATTGCCCAGTGAAGGGAGAAGCTAAACCAATGTAAGCTTCAATCCAGGACACTGTGGAGGAAGCTGCTCAACAAGGGGCTGCTGGACTGCAGTCTCTGTCAATTAAAAGCACAGAAGAATATTTAAACCAGAATCTGAGAAAGATTCCACAGATGTGGGAGTAATACAACTCCCAGTGCATCTCCAAAAAGCATAGGAAAGGCAAATCCAGCTGGTCAGACCTCAACTGACTGACATGAGCATGAGAGTGACATCTTCAAACCTGCACATGATATTAAGAGTGTTTTCTGGTTAGTAAAGTACTGTGCTGATAGTGAGTAACTTCAGTGAAAATGTTGTCCACAAAACCCAGCAGATGAAAAAGGTGTAGAATTAGAGAGAAATAACTTAAATTGTGCTTGTGCTATACTGGGCATTTAGATGGTAGTTACACTTCAGGGAAGGGACCTCGGAGTTGTTCTTTACAGTCTTCTAAAATCACTGCTTTGATATCACACCAGCCAAAAAATCAGCACAATGTGAAGTATCACTACCAATATACTGAGAGCAAACCAGAAAACATTGTTTTGCTCTTATCTAAAACTTTGACAAACTTTTTGAGTGAATCACTTTGTGTGATTCAGAAGTTCACAATTTAAAAGGGACATAGTGGATATAAAAAAGAAAATGGAAAGGGCAACTAACTAAGAGGGTGAGGAAATTTCCTTATGAAGAAAATCTAATAAGACTGTGATTTCTCACGGTGGAGTGGAGGCTATGGGGAAGAGGATGGTAGTTCATGACATCATAGATTGGCAGGTAAGGTAGCACAAATCCAGGACCACACCTAGGGTGTCTAGTCTGAGACCTAGGTCTCTTGATTTGCTAACCTAGAGCAGACTGTTTTTAGTGCAAGACTAGAATAAGAAATACGCCTTAAAATGAGCAGAAACTGGTTTGAAACAGACACAAAGAGCTACTTTTGACATCACAGAGAGTTACTATCTGAGTTAGGAGGCTGTGAAGGCAGATTGCATCAGTGGGGTCAGAAGGGAAATACACAAATTAATGGACATTTATTTAGGTCCATAAAATGCAGATAATGGAATAACCAGGGACGTACACCAAAAAGGCTTCAGCCCAGGAGTTGTGGAACCTGCAGGAGTATTAGGACGATAAATAGTTAAGTCATTGCTTCTCTCTCTGCTAATGCAGAGTACTGGGCTAGAAGGTCTGACCCAGCAGGGCTTCCCTATGCTTTTTGTTTTGCAGGTTCCCCTGACAGTGGGATTTGTTGTTGTAAGTGGATTCCTGAATGGGAATGGCGCCTCTCAAAAGGGCCCACAGCTGTTTTCCAGAGGACTCATTCCTATTCCAGTGAGAACTGCTGTGTATTGCCCAGTCCCTTACCAATAGGTCTGTCCTGACCTCAGCTAAGATTGTGTATTTGATTCTGGCTGGCAGTCAGAGATGCTCTTTATCGAGCCTGCAAGGGTTATCTCTCTGACTAACAAGAAAAATAAAAATACATGCACAGAGAAGTGCACACATAAGGAAGGGTAGAAGTGTGGTTGTTCAAATTCAGTATTTTTGAGTAACTTTGGCTGGGGATGTGTAGAGAGGCAGTTATTTATTTTATTGAAATCCTCATTAGCTTCTTATAAGCCCTCCCTCTTAAGACAGTTCCTCACCTTATAAATTTCATTAGCTTTGTGTATTTTGGGTAGTGTAGAATGTTTGCTAAGATAGAGAAATCATAGATTGTTTTCCATTTTCTTCAGTTTGTTTTTATCTGAGAGGGCAATCTACCATTATGTGGCCAAGTAAGAAAAGATGTATCTGTACCATTCAACCCTCTTTCAAGATAACAAGGTATTTTGTTTCTGACTTTTCTCTGACCTCACAACTGGCCTTTTCTAGTTTATCCTTTAAAAATACCTGTGCATATGAGGGCAGAGGGATGATGCAATGTCTGTCACAATAGGGTCCTCCAGAGATTGCGACTTTGCACACAGAAGCATTGTTCCTGAACAAGGGAAACAGAGAGATTGGACATGCTGATCAATTGGATGGCAAGACTGTAGGGTGAGGGACCACAATTGCACTCCTGAGCTTATCAAGAAAAACAGAAGCTCACAAGTTTGTGGTCTTGGGAGAACATGGAGCCTTTAAGGAAAAAACAAAACCAGACTGAACTAAACAAGGAGGGAGAACAATACCTCTGAACAACTGAGGAAACAGAACAGGAATTCTAATAGACCTAGGTAAATAAGGTTTGGATCCAATTTAAATAACACAAACCATTAAACACCAGCTAAGACATTCACAGTGGCAAGAAGCAGAGGGATGCAAATGTACTAAATTGAGCACAACGATGAGGGACATTATACCACTCCCACATGGTACAAGTCAACATCTGCTTTTCCAGGAGGACGGTTGCTTTCAGTGGAACATCCTGCTGAGCTGTGTACTCCTGCCTAGATGGGAGCTTGCACCAGCCACTGAGCCCCCTCCAGGCTTCACTGGCAGCCTAAAGTGCTGAGATACTGGAGGTAAGAGACAGCACACCACTCTCTGGAATACAATAGTTGTGAATATTTGACTGTTTAAAATCAAATCATGAGTCTCAGAGTATGGAAAAAGGGCAAAGAGAATTGATAAGGAGTGATTTCAGCTCAGCTGATGACTGAATCCTGCCTTTGTTATGAAAAAACAGGCGACAAAGTGGCCCTGCTCTGTCTTGCAAGTGATGACATAGAACTGACTGCCGCTCTGTCCTTTATTCAATGCCCTGGCTAACACAGCCTGGAAAGTACCAAGTATTTAAGATTCAAGCAGTCATACTCATAAGAGCATTTTTGGGTTGCAGGCAGTATCTCTCTTTAAATTAAATACTCAGGAAGACACTTTTTTCACACCTTTGTAGTTAAACAAAAATATTCCCGACATCTCTAATACAAAGTAAGCAGAACACCTTGTAATTTAAGATCAAAACTTTTATATAAATGAGATGACTATCTTACAGTAACAACTACAAACTACCCAGATGCACTATACTCTAAACTGCAGTATTTGGCACCATCAGTGCTGTGTTGAAACAATGAAAGGCTTAGAAAATCAGAACATGGTGAGTGATACACAATTTGGTTTATCTGCCTTAGGAAGATGTGATAAAATAAAGATTTGTGAGTGTACAACTTATGATTTCACTTTGAAACTGGAGGCATATGAGCCTCCAATTCTATGTATGGACTATGCAACAGACTGGATTGAAAGCTGCATTTTGAATTCCACTGTTGTTTCAATTGACTTCTATGTCTGTGTTGAATTAGACTGCAAAAAATTGTGTGTGTGTGTTACTCTGCCAGTGAGAGAGATTTACTCCATTTCCTACTGGGAAATAGACTTCCCAGTTTCCTTGATACCCTCCTGAGAAATTAGTTAGTAGATTCCTAAGAATATTGCTAAATAATATAGACTCACAGTAGGGATATGTGTTCCCATGGTTTCCAGTTAGTATGTCTTTGAGGAAGGGGACTGTGGAAGATCTTTAAAAAGGTTATGTTGTTCTAGGAAATTTTTCTCTTTTTCTTTTATTCCAGGGCAAGAAGATTTTGTGGTTGGTACTGAGACAGACAGGAATATGAAACCAGTTTTGTGCACCACAAAAAGAGAAGCAAGAAGTGTTTATTAGTTTCCCAGAGGTCTAAAGTCTTACAGGAAGTACAGGTGTGTGGTGGTTTTATTACAGCCCTTTTGCAACATTTTCAAATTCTCTCTGTTCATTTTTGATGTTCCTTTGGAATATTAAATTCTAATTCATAATATCCATAGGATGACAGATATGGAAAAGAGGTAATTTGCAGATTAGCACTGGGTCAGAGGAAGGGAAGGAGGATGGACACAGTGGGTAGCTCTTTCCTGCTGAGGCTGTAGGGATCCCTGCTATGGCATTCTCTCCATCAGGGACAGGTCAGTCAGATCTGTGATACAAAGCCTCGGGACTTGAAGATGGCTTTCCAGGATTTCATGACTTTCCATTTACAGTTTAATGCATAGAATCCATTGATTTCCCTCTATATTCAAAGCATGGATAAAGGGACTCATGCAGCTGTGCCTGCCTCAGAGAGCAGCACAGTGCAACGGAATCTGTAGAGTCAGGCAGCTGCTGCTGGGTGCCCAAGGTCTGCACTGCCTGCCTGTTAGCAGCTTTAACAGCAGATCAGGTCTAGGCTGCCACACAGGTAGACCATGCCAGGTGTGCCTTGGGGAGCATCTTTTAGCTTGGTCTCATCTGAAGGGCATCCACCTTGCAGTCCAGAGACCTCCCCAGTATGAACTCAAAAGCAGGAAAGAGAAATATTATGTCGCTTCAAAGCTGCTTTCCTGAGCTGAACTAAAATCTATTACTGGGTCCACTTTCAGGAGAAAGCCCAGTGACCTGGGCGCTGTTTTTCTCTAGAGGGTGTGCACCGTTCTTTGCACTGTGCAGTATAGCCAGAAAATTTCAGGAGAAGTGGGGTGTGGAGCAGAGGCAAAGAACTGCTAATTAAATGATTTTCATAAATAAAACATAAGAATAAGCTACTATATTTGAATCTAGACTATTATTTTTCTTCTTGTTAGGAATTTGGAATGAACTTTGCCAAAATATTAGGATTTCTGACTGACTTGTCACTCCCCCTCAGCCATCTTTCAAATGGGTCGAAATGTAAATGCAGTAGCTTGTACATAAAGTGAAGTCTTCCTCCAGCAGCTGATTCACTGACAGGAAGAGTCTATTGCCTAGCTACAGCTCAAAGAAGATTATTCTGAACTTTCAAGGTGGAAATATATGCTTTTTGGTGCTGAAGATCCTGAGTTTGACTCTCAGTGTTTATGACACTGCAAGAATGGAAGCTGCAAAGCCAAATTTTCTGCAGTATAACGTGGTGCCACTGCACCAGCTGACACCAGTTGGTGTTATAGGCTGCCATCCTGTTTTGACAGAAGTAGGGATATAGGAACAGCCACTGAGGCAATGGTGAGGAGCAGCTATTCTCATGGTTCATCCAGCAGTGCTGCCACTTTGTCTTGCATCTCTCTGAGGAAGATACCTGCACTAATTATGAATTTGGGTCAGTCACTTAGGAAAGTCCTCAACTGTTTGTTGCACTTGTCTTCTGGCATTTTAGAGGAAACTATTCTGGCCACAAGGCTGTGGCTGGGGAGTAAAGGAAGCTGGCTTTGGAGAGCTCAGTATACGCGTGTATATGCCACAGCAGAGTTTGAGTGCTGATTTTACTCCCAAACTGGTTTTACTCCCAAGCAGTTGAAGAATTTTAGGGTTTTAGAAAAAAGCTTGCAATTGAAAGGCTTTTGAAAGTTTACCTTTGAAGTCATGTCTTTAGTGAGTATCAGCTAATGCAGCACCACTGAATTAAACAGAAATATCTCTGAGTATCATCAAGGGGGTCATTCTTTATATCAGCTGCAGCAAATGCCTCAAATGTAGCTGGAAATGTACCACTTCACGCTAAATAATTCTTTAGGCGTTTACACTTTATTTTGCACAGCAGTGTTTTACCCAAAATTCTAAAAATCCTAATAGACTTAAACATCTTCTAGAAATTGTGACTTCTTATTTTTAGCTATAGGTAACAAAGATGCATCCTCTCACACACAGAAGACAGGATCTTCTCCCTCCCCCTTTTCTGTTTTGGGTCTTGTTAGTGCATTAGGTAGAAATGCTGTCCCACGCAGCCCCTCTAGCACAGTCGGTGGCTTTCCTCCAAAGAGTACAAGCTCTTTTCTTCAGGTTTAAGATTATGAGGCCACACCTCTGATTTAATAAGGACTCTACAGTGCATCTGGGAAACTTGGGGCAAGAATCCATCCTACTTTGCCTTCAAAATTAATTGAAAAAGCACATCACTGGTAGCTCAGTGATTACCTTAGAACACACAGATTAATTAAAAGAACCTGGTTTCCATTTCAGATATCATCTATCCAGAGCTCCCATAAAGTTTATGGACACTAGTCTCAAAGACAGGCAGTTTTCCTGAATCTGTACCTCACACAATTTCAGCACATCTCTCTCTCTCTTTCTCTTTGTATCATTCTCTCAGAGTGTGTTCACAGTCTGATGTTTGCCGACACACTGATCACAATCTTTCTGTAGGAACAAGGGCCAATAATAGCTTTTGAGAAAGTATTATCGAAAGGTATGTTAAAAATTGCTCAGTGGCCAGAAAGCAGTCACCTTATTTAAGTCAAAGTGAAACATAAACAGCCAGCTAGAGACTTCTGAAGATGATAAATAGTCTGCTTGGATCATTTTAAAAGATTCGCTAAGCAATGGCTTCTTTTTATAAATGCTAAAACCCAAAATGTCACCTGAATAAAATATTGTATATGGCCACCCTATTAGGTTAGCTATTGCCTTTAAGGAAGCCACATACCTAATGGATCTAATTGCTCAAGGAGCACTATAAAATTCCATTTTTTTGTAAAATATGTTAGATCATGTTCAAGCAAAAATAGTTTAGTGATTAATATTCTTTCTAATTATAGAGTTGGAATCTGAAGCAAGGATTGAAATGGTCTGCTGAAATTGTAAATAGCCTGCATGTGGGAAAAAGATAGCAAGTTCATGCTAAATGGTACTTCTAAAGTATTACAAAAATAATGTTCTGAGCATAATTGTATTCCATTAGAATGGATAGGTGCCTGGTAACAAAGCTGAACAAATGTCCTGATGAAAAAGGCTCTTGTTAAGCTTAAGCTGTGTATGCACAGATTTTGCTGGTGCACACAATGGGAAACACTGAAAATGAAAAAAAAAAATTAAACTACTTTACAAGAACTGCATTTACAGGACATGGGAACAAGACTCTTGCCTTTCTGGAAGGTCCTGGAGGATTTATTTCTCAATTCAGGCAATACTCCCTTCAGCAAGAACAGCTGAATACATGTTCATAAGAGAGCATTATATAAACCCCACAAAATTAAAAAATGATAATTTGATACTTTGATGCCCACTAGAAAATATTAAGACATTCTCAATAATGAGTTGGAGAAGTGTAGGGTTTTGGTTAATTTTTGAGGCATTTTAGGTATTAATTTTTCCTTCCTCCAAAGCATGATGAAGAGGAATGAAGAATCTGATGGTGTTCAATGTGCGTAAAAAAGCAGGGCACATGATGTTTCATTTTGGAATCTGAAAAATGGGAGCACTGTTAAAATCGGTGTCATCATCTAAAATGTCACCTACTGTGGCATGGTCCTGGCTATTTCAATACACAAAATTTAAAACCAGGCGAGAATAACACTGTGATCCATGTGTGTGCAGACCAAGTGGCAGCTCAACATGAGTTGGTTCCTGGATGTGTGCTTGCTCAAGGTTTGATGCCAAGCTCAAGGTTTACACTCTAGGAGTAACCACTGCTCTGTGCAGTAAGTTACAGCTATCAGCGGCCAGTCAGTGCCTAGTCAACATGTTGGGAGCTTTAATACTGACAGGGAACAAGGCTGTGATGAAACGTTCTTTTTGAAATGTAAGCACTTCCCACTGCAGGCCCAAACAAAAGTCACTTGTGCTCAGACGTGAAACAAGGTAAGTTGTTGAATATCATAGAATTATACAATGGTTTGGATTGGAAGGAACGTTCAAGCTCATCTAACTCCAACCCCCCTGCTGTGGGCAGGACCTTCCACTAGACCATGTTGCTCAGAGCCCAATCCTGCCTGGCCTTGAACACTTCCAGGGAAGGGGCATTCACAGCTTCTCTGGGCAACATGTGCCAGTGCCTCAGCACCCTCAGAGTAAAGAATTTCTTCTTAATATCTAATGTAAATCTCACGTCTTCCAATTTAAAGCCATTCACCCTTGTCTGTCCATCCATGCCCTTGTAAAATGTCCATCTCCTGCCCTCTCATAGGCTCCCTTCAGGCCCTGGGAGGCTGCTATAAGGTCCACATAAATACGTCCCCATTGTGTGAGACGTACAGTGTGAGGCATTCAGGATGGCTAGGGGTGACACTTGGGAGCCACAGTTCCTGCAAAAAGGGATTTTCCATGGGGATCATCACTGGTGGCCCCAGCTTTGCAGTGCAGCTGGAGAAGCAGTGGTGGGATGGCAACAGACTCCCCTGGGGACAGTGCTGGGCCCTTTCAGGTGTCACTTTAGGCAAATCAGTAACACTGTTCATTTCAATGCATAGTGCCAAGTGTGTGCTTAATATTGAGCTTAAGTAGGAGCTTAAAATCACAGCTGTCCACCTGCTGCATTTTTGTGCACACAGAGCATCTTTCTTAGCTGTTTAACTTGTGGAGGCTGTGGCACACCAGCCTGAACAGCTTGGTGATCCTTTAGGGCTATTGGAGGGATGTGCCTGGGCTTGGATGCACACTTCCCTGCAGCACACATATACACAGTCATGTGGAGAAACCTATCACTGTTTTCCAGGCATCACTTCTTCAATACTAAGACTGAATTCCTGTAAATAGCTTAAGATTTGGATGTGAGGGAGCAGAATGCTTAAAAACATTGGTTACATTTCCTTTGAGAGGGGTATTTGTGTCTGCACTGAGTAAAGGTATGATGTCCTTAATAAAAAGTGCTGCATTTCCTCTCATGATTATACAGCATATTTCTTCCTCACGGGCTTTTCCGTTTATGCTTGAAAAATCATTTTACCTACCACTGCCACGGGTTACCTTGGGATCAAAAGGAAACACACAACTGAGGCACAACTTGCTGTGAACATCAGCCTCTTTTCATGTAATTACAATTTTGTTGTCACTGGATGGTAGAAGCCAGAGAGGATCAACTCAGTCAAGTCCGTACCAGCTTTTCCTGAGGTGGACCAGAGGAAGAAGGAAAAAAAATTCCAAAGCCCAGTCTTCTGGCAGCAGGGAGCCAGCAGAATTTAAGTTGAACTGAGTTGCAAATGCCATCGATAAGCAAATTTTTGTAATCGACACAGAAACTTAACATATTGTACACTGTTTCAAAGATATCAGCTGTGGCTTGGTAACCCCCCGAAATATTCCTTTTCTTTTCTTCATGAGATGTCCACAGCTGCCCATTGCCACCTTCACAGATGTACATTGGGTTTTTTTATGTTTTTGGTGAGCAGACAAACAGGGAGGTGTGAGACTGAACATTCCACAGGGCACTGCTGTGACTGTACCACATGCAGAGCCCCGTGCTTCAGGAGTACAGGATCAGGGAGGTAATGGCCTCGATACTTCTGCTTAAAAATGATGGCAAGAGGAACAATTCAAGGAGAAAAAAATAAGAGAGTGAGGTCAAGTGTGGGGTATTTTACACAGAATTCCAAACTGCTTGCACCTTGTTTTTCCTTCAAATATTTATGACCCTCCACCCAGGTTTTGTTTTATAGGAATGGCTGGGGAATTGCTTTGCTTCTAAGCAAAATGACTGCTGGATTAATTCAATGTTTCTAGTATCTACCCTGTGACTGGTCCCTCAGCAAGAAGAGCAAATGACACATATTCAAAGCAAAGAGGTAGCAAATATTTCAAAGACTGGAATAAGTTTGTGAAAATGCCTGCAAATAAGATATACAGTCACAGTGTTTGGATGGGTTCACAAATTATTTACAAAGAGGGAGGGGAAAAAAAGGATGAATATCATCCCATAATTTATTCGCTAAATAAATAAATAAATGAAATAAATCGTTTGACTGGCACTGTTTTTTAACATAAGAGCTCAATGGAAATGAAAGAGGACTCTGTAGTTCTCATTACTGAATTACATTTTTTGAGCCTGACTGTGAAAGGAAGAAGTGAATGCTTAGATGTTGTTTGACCAGAAGCTGATGAATGCACTCTTTAGAATGTAAATATGCTTTTTCCAACAACCAGAAATATGTAAAATGTGAATAGACTTTATTTGCAAACTGATTAGACTCCTTCTTGGTCTCATAGGGTGTGAGGAGATACAATTAAACTCCTATAGTAATTGGATTTCTCCCCCCGTTGCATACCCCTTATAGCTCACATAAGGCCTATTTCATAGTTATACCTTTTGAAACTACAAAGTCTAGAGAGAAATCATATTTGCTCATTAAGTGGTAGATGATGATCTGAAAGACCACATAGGCAGCAATAAACAGTCCCCTAGGTCTACAAGAAATTTGCAATCAGTCAAGTTTTTCCGTTCCCCAGGAAAGTAAGCATTTTAAAAATAATTTGCTTTATATATTAAAAAACCCCTTTTTATCACAAATGTAATCTGGAATAAAGGTCAGCTACAGACTAAATATCATAGAAAGAATATGACCATTTGATAACACTCCAGCATGCCTTGTGTAGCACTTGTTGATTGTGAGCATTAGCCAGAGGTGTATAAACACTTATAAATATTGCATGCATCAGCCTAGCTGCACTTAGATCAATGATTAATAGGTCTGTTGTTGGTAATCTATGGCATCTTTTTGCATGGAGAAAGCAATTAGAAATACACAGACAGACCTAAGATGATACACAGCATAAAATTGAAATCCTGAAGTACCTGCATGCAGCAGCCTGAATTAACTGCACACATACAGCCCTAGCATTCCCTATTGTAGCTAGCAGGAAAATGTCAAAACTCTTAGGCTGAAAACACAATTTAGCTTGCTCTTGTCTTTTTGCATGATCCCTAACGTTTTCTGTGGGTGGTTTTTCTCCTATTTTTATTCAATTTTTCATATACTACCCTGTGATAAAAATCTATGAACAAAATCTATGGCACCTGACCAGCATTTTTAAGTAATAATGCAATTATAAACTAGATATCATGTGGAAATAATAAGAACAGCAGGAAGTGAACAAGGGTTAAAGCACCATCCTTTACAGGGCGGCAACCCATCACATAGTGATTTTTCTGTGTCCTCACTGGTGTGGTCTGTGGCACTGGGGGTATTTCTCCATCTGGGGGATGAAGTTTATCACCACGTGAGCTGGGGTAGCAGCAGGGTTGGGCGGGATATCAGAGCCACAGCTGTGGAGGTGCCTTGGGAGGGAAACAACATGAAGCTAAGTGTGGAGCTCATGTTAGGTGATGATTTCCTCTTTCAGATGCCTTCTTAAGTATCTGCAGATTACTCAAAGATCAGCAGATTACTGACGTGGGCACATCAGTCAGCCGTCCTCCCACTCTCAAGTTGTCACCTGTAGCTTAATTTCAGCCGAATTTATCAGACAGGTAGAGGATAGTAAAGGACCACAAATTACACAAGCTAGGGGTTGTGTGAAGTCCGTGGGACCCTCAGGTTGCCTGGCCAAGAAGCCTCATGATCCCTGAGGCTCCCGTGAGATGTGCACACTCATCCCTTCACACTCCCTCCCTTGGGAGATGCATGGGGAAGGGTAGGAATGGGAGCGCTGGGGAGGGGGCACTGCCAGTGCTGATGGACTTAAATAGAGATGCTTAGTGGTGGATGCAATCAGAGGGTAAGGAAAATGTGGGAACACACATCTGAAAGGAAGGAGGCTTCCACAAGCAGAGCTTCCTGACTGTATAAGAGATTTATTTGCAATCCTGTATTTCTCTGCATTTGTTTTTATTTTGGGAAATGTGTGTTCAGGGGTTTTTTATTACTTTAAATTTCTGTTTGCATATCTGTAATTTGTAGAAGAAATTATGAATGCTCTGCAGCAGCTTATTGAGAGATACCATTTGCTATTACAATTTCACCTAAGGGAAAGTAATTGTTAATGTGGGTGGATTTTTTTTTAATTAGGGAATTAACCCCTTCATAACTCCACCAAAGATGTTTTGGGAAGGAAAACACACCTAATCATAAGTTTCTCCATTTAGTTCATTAGAGAATAATAGACTGTTTGATTAAACCATAATTTTATATTAATGCCCAGTTTTGGAATTCTTTTTAAAGTACAAAGGAAAAATCCCTTCTTCTATCCTGAAATTTCTCCTGCTGATTCTCAGGCAAGGAGAAACCTTTTCAGCCTTCATATAGTTTGGTTGTAAAGACTTCATATTTTTGCATTAACCACCACAGCAGGCTGTCGATAAGGGGTCTTTCTTTGCTTTGTCTTGATACGTTTAAAACACAGGAACATTTGAACTCAAAACACTCTCCAAGCTTGGCTAAAGATCTAAATTCAACCTTAAAGCACCAGGTAATTCATGTCCAGTTTAAAGTCCTGTCCTTAAGCTATTGTACCTACAAATTGAAAGGGTCACCAAACCACCAGGGGACCGTTCATAGCTACAGTAGGTGCCACAAGCCCTCAATGCAAACAGTAGGCAAAAGTCTGATGTCAGACACACAGAGAGGTTCAAACTTTCCTCTGAATTTCCTTACTTTTGTGCATCCAAGGTCAGAACCTTAATGTTATCTGAATATATCGTGTTTTGTGATTTAATAAAGCAATGTTAGAGGCTAAAGGTCTAACTACTGAGTGAGTTATTTTTAAAACGTCCTTCAACATTGTGAGGCTCTTGTGGATAAAGGAACTTTTTTTATGAGTTAAGTCATCAGGGAGAGTACCGGTCAGGGGATGATAAAACTTATGATAGCAGCTGCTCACCCAATTTAATTTTGCTGGTGTTCACAACTGGGGAGCTTCCTGCACAGCTGTATGTAAATTAAACTTTTGAACTACTCAGAGCCAAAGAGCCCACAGGGCCCTGCTTCACTTGAGCCCTTCTGGTTAGCAAAGCCTGTGGAAATGTTTGTGTCACTTGGCAGCTGGGTCTTTTCTAGAGCCTTCAAAAGGCAATGCTCCCTGCTTTCCCTTTTCCCTTTCCAGAGCTACCATTAAAAATCACATCAATTAACAATTTCCCTTAATTTAACAGAGGATTTAAACCACACCTCATTATTGATGTCATCCAGGTTGGCCCTCAAAGTTGCAGGGCTGTAACAGGGGCATGGAAATCTCCAGGAATCTCCCAGGAAAGGAAATGTCTCCTGAGTCAGTGCATCACTATTTGTGAGGCTGTAAGCCCATTTATTCTAGTTCTGTCCTACCTTGGGAGTTGAATTTCCAGTTTCAGACATCCCCTCCCGTAAGAAGACTGACCGCATTCTCTTTGTCTCCATTTTATGTTGCACCATTGTGCTTTATTGCACAATTTATTGCAAGCCTCCCCTATTCCTTTTGATCTAGCTGGAGTAGCAAGCTCTTACAGCTGCTATCTGTGGCAGGCCTAGCTGTGACCCCACTCTTGGTTCTGTGGCTTCTTCCCCAGAGCTCCCCTGCATAGCTCCCTGTTGAACAGGGGCCAATCCAAGTTGGTACGTGCTGATCTGCGTCCTCTGGGGCCATCCTGCAATTCATTAATGCTAAACACAGGTCAGAATCTCAATCTGCAGCTCCTGTTTAACACATTACTCTAGCATTTTGATGTGATTTTCCAGGCATCTAAGGATAAGAGGGGTGGTAGGGGGGAAAGGGACAAGTGTTATCTTTCAACTTGCGCTGCACTAAAAACTGCTCAAACTCCTGCACATTAAACTGTGGCACATGATCCGCGATTAGTTTCCCAGGCATAACAAGTGGGAGTTTTCCTATCTAATTTGAGACACATAAAAATGAAGCATCTCATCAAAGGTAAATGTTTAAACTCTGTCTGTAGTCAATAGAGATAAAATGAAGATCAATGGCTCCAGAGAGCAATTAGTGCTACTACCTTAGATAACTATCCTAGAATGACATAAAAATGATGAATCCTCTCAAAGTACTTCCCTTACTGGAGAGTGAACCTAAGTAACTAGCTTAGGCCAGCTACTCATTTTAGGATACTAAAAATTAAATTTCATCAATCCCACTACTGGGTTTAATAAAAATAGAAGCTGGCAAGCAACTCTTTATTTGTAGAATCTTGCAGAGGAGCTGAATTGGAAATGAGAAGTATTGTATAGGACAATAGTTTTTGTCCTTTTTGAGCTGTGTCTGCTTTGCTCCCGGACATCAGTTATTACCCTGTTGCCATGAAGGATTCAATTGGTTGACCTTGCAAAACACCCTGTTCCATCTCTCTTTTTTTGGAAGGTTAGCATCTCCATTAATCGAGTTTGATTTTTTGATCAGAATATGATTATAATATTGATAATATTTTTTCTGTAAGTACCTCGGGCTTTGTAACATGACTTGGCTGCTAATACTCCTTTTGAAATGGAACTGAAAGAAAAAAAATGGCCACTGACTTGTATGTACTGCAGGTTTAAACTCAGCTTGATAGATTCTTGCCGAAGATGAAGTGTTTGTGCCTCTAACTATTAATTTTTTTTCAAGTTAGCATGAATTTTATAACTCATACATTGCAAATGGAAAAAAATCATGTTCCTCTTTTAGGGAAGTAGACTGTTTGCCAAGCCCATTTTGACAAAGATATTAAATTGTTTATGGTTGTTTCAACTCATCTGAACTTTATGAAATAATAAAATTTTACACATGCGGACAAAGTTCCATTCACCATCTCTGCTTAAATATAGGATATCAGTGGTCTCAAGATTTAACCTCATCATTTTAGGAGAAATGTGACACTTCCTTGCTTGAATGCATTTGCAGGAAACTTATCTATATGTTTCCAGGCTTATGGGACTTGAGATTTACTATTTTGTGAGAATATTGTGTGGAGCTCTTTGTGCCAACTTTTTGAATTCTTACTTTGAGTCATTCACGCCTTTCTGTTTCTGTCATTTTTACATTCTCTGTAGTGGCTTTAGCATCCAATATTCCCCAGCATCAGCCTGAAGTAAAAAATGCCTGGCTCAAGATATTCATATTTCTCTTTATTTCTTTCTAGTTGTTGTTATTGTTTTAAATTACATGTTAATCCCAAGGTTGTAGTAATCAGTTTCTCTGGATGTTTTCTCCCAGTTGTAATCACCATCTGGTCTCTTATCATAAGCTCAATTACCATGATTGCTAACTGCAATTGCAAGATTAGCTCTTTAACCTTAAATCAGTCACAAATTCCTCTGGATTTTCACCTTCTGTTTGTTTAAAACTTCTCTCTGAACTATTTCACTTTTATGAGTAGTAACATCCTTCCCAAATTAGCCTCATTTGCCTGAGTTAACTGATAACTATTACCACAATTTTTCTTCTAGCTGTTGTTTTTTTTTTTCACTGAGGTACTCCAGTTGCATGTAGAGAGGGAGTAGTGAATTCATAATTTCTCATAGCTCACAAAGATATTTAATTGCATTTTACCAAGTGCAGACCAAGATTGTCCATGTATTGCTTAGAGAAGCCTTACGACACACAGGGAGAACTGAGAGCTGTATTGAAGCAGTCTCCCCAAGGTCTTGTAGCCTTTTCCCTGACAATTGAACAGGATTGATTTTTCACACGGCAAGAAGAGGCAGCTCCTGGATGGTCAGCTTCACTGCTGCATGCATGATAAGCACAGAACTTTTACTTCCTTAGATAGTGGGGAGGTGGCATGTTGCCCACAGGCAAAAGTCCACAAAACAACCCAAACCTGCTATCCAAAATCCAAATATGACATTAAGCACCTGGCTTAATGGTACACTGCATGTATATATATTTCCTATCTTGTATATCTATTTCCTATCTTTTATGTGCGGAGAAGCCTGTTTCTGTCTCCTTTCCTTTTTTAATTGGCCTTGGTCTCTTAACCTCCCTTCTTGGCCATCCAGCAACTAATCAGTGCAATTAACCTCTGCCTCACTACACAAATTGCTAATACTGGCCAGCTGATTTCCTCAAAAAATACCTGAGGAATCTGCAGAAGGCAAAAAATAAAATGAAAATCAAAACCCTCAGTGAAAATGGGCTAGAAAAAATGGGACCACTGAAAGACAGGATGAGATATTTGTCACTACCTGATTTTCCATGCATGTGTCTGCAACATGTAATTCATTTCTACAAACAATGGAGCAATCTGGCACAGAGCAAACAGGGAACTGAAAGCTTTACCTATGTCAGGATGGGCTCAAAATCCTGGTGAAGGATTTATCATTACTTTATCAACTTTAAGGGATATAATAGCACAGAGATTTTTCTGTGAAGGTCTTATTTGCAATAGCATAGGTTTCATTAGCATATCTCTTTTCCATGAGATAAAAAATATGAGATGTATGGTGAAACATTACATGCATCTAGGAGATAAAATATAAAAATATGTTACTTCAGCTTAGTCCTCAATGAAACTGAACTCTTACACTTTGAGGACCTTAGGCATGCAACCTGCAAGCGGGGAGTTGATTTAGCATTACACTGATGACTGAACAATTGTTTTCATTTTCCTTGAAAGTAATAATTACTGTGAATATGGCCAGCCAAACCCTTTCAATACCAATTAGACAGAGTCTAGGTGAAAAAATCCTAAAGGGATTAATGCAACTAGAGAGTGACTACCCACCAAAAAAAAAAACAAACCATAAATATTGTCTAAGGAAAGCATAATTGTCAAGCATTTATTTGCTTAATTCATACGTATCCTGTTCCAGAAATCCTTCAGTAGTGTTTATATTTAAAACATTTGTATTGCTTTTTATTTGTTTCCTCTACATCTGTTTTGCCCATGGAAGTGACACTATTTTCTTTGTCAAGCTTGAAGTAAAATATCTTCGCATCTGCTGGGAGAAAAGTTACCTCAAGGTACAGCAATTCTTTCAAGAGTAAACACAAGTTTTCTATTTTCTGTAGTTGATTTATTGTCCTTGTTGCTTATGAAATTTTAATATAGACTGAAAAACTTCTCCAATAATTCAGAACAAATATCAAACAGGTTGCCAAGTTTCTACATCACAATCCCTCCTTCAGCTTTTGACATCTGGTTGTTACCTTCTATATCTCTTCCCTCCTCCCTGCCTCTCAAAGGCAGCAAAGTAATGTATCTCAGGGAGCATTATCCAAGGGATAGGGCTCCTGGAGAAGGGTCAGGCAGCAGAGCTGCTTGGTTTAAGGGCCTGGCACAAAGCATTGAATAAGGTAATTTAGTGCTGGTACATTCAATGGAAGAAATAATAACACAAGAGAATGCACAGCTGGTTCTGTTGGTATTTTGTGAGACCAGGACAAATTTCCTGTCTTGGATTTCTACTTGGATCTGAATGGAATACCTAAACTCTTTGAAGGGTGAAAAGAATGGACAATAAATACTGCAGGGTCTGATGCAAGCAAACTATTCAGTATGGTATGTGCATTGCTGGGGGTTGTATTTATTTAATTAATTTGCCAAAGTCTCCCCCAAGGAGAACGGAATTATAAAGTCTCCAAAAGAGTGTGTTGGAATACAAAGAAAAGAAGTGGCTGCTTTTTCTTATCTCTCATGCACAGGTTGTTAATGGTACAGGTCTTTCTGGGGTTGGGGATAGCTGAGGAAGAAGACAACCAGCTCACAGAGTGAACAGGAAACCACGGCAACATTTCAATCACACTCTGTTAATGCACCCTGAGGAAGGAGTTGCAGCAGGTATATGTTGCTGAGGCCCTGGGGGCACTGATAAGCCTTAGTGACCCTGAAGAGCCTCACCAGAGGCCTCCATCCACACATTATACATAACCAGCTCTGGGCTCTTGGTCCATGTTTGAGCTTTGTAAAAGGAATTTTACTCTTCAGTGCTGTCTATGCTGGTATAGTTTCCTGATCTAGACCTCAGTCTCTGGACTGACCTCCTGGCTTGACTTTCTCTACCATTATGGCCCAGCTTGGTAATTACTAGACCTGATCCTAATGCTGGCCTGCAGACTGGTTTCCTGCCTGGCATCAGACATGCTTTATCACCAGGAGATTGCCTTCTGATCTAGACTTTTGTCTGAGCTCGGCTGCTGCTGGACCTTCTCTTCCTGAATACCCTTGGAGCTAGGCCTTGACCAGTGAGGACTCCCCTCCTCTTGCTGTGGGATACCTTTGGTGACCAAGCCTGATTTTGCTACAACTGATGCATGGAGATTCCTGCCAGGCTTCCCAGCAGCCTTACTGTGGGTGAGCCTACGGTGTGACACCAGAGGAACGACGAGAGGCTGAGGAAGGGCATGCTGTTCTTCCTCACAGATTGCCTCATCTAGTGAGAACAGCTGGGCTCTCCTATCGGTTTTTCATGTATTTGCTTTCTGAAAAAAATCTTTCTGCTGCCCTCATGAACCAAGTCCTACACCTCTTTGAGGCACAGAAGAGCTGGAGCAGCTGGGGATAAGCACTTGCTGTTCTAGGAGCTGGTGCCCACGTGCCCAGAAGTGCTGCTACAAAAGCCCCACCACTAGGTGAGGCACATGGGGTTGCTGTGTCCTGTTCTCTGCCACATGTGTGACTGCATTTTGAAAGTGGTGCTTGAACTGGAATGCTTCAGATCCAGCTTGTCAGGGGAGCTGTGCCAAGGGTGAGATAACTCTCCACCTGATTATGAGTTAATTGGTACACAGGAGAGTAACTCCCAGCCAATTGGAGGCACAAGATGTACATGGAAATAGATTGAGAGGCTTCTAAAACAGGAGGCAGAGAAAGTACACTGCATTCAAAATCCATTAGCAGGAGCTTCAGCCAACCTCAAGCAGTCATTTCTAATGCAGCTAAAGGAAGGTAAAAGTGCTGAGCTTAATGGTTTTAGTGATAGGTCTGTACTTTTCAAAGTAGTATGCTGCATTTACTTAAATGCTCCCATGCATATTTGCAAATAAAACCTCTATTGATGCTTCTCAGATACATTTGAAATAATTTGTGTGTCTGTGTGCCCTAGTGTTATTCAGTGAGTGTTGCTTCAACTGCCAGATACTAAAAGCCCTTCAGAATAAGACTTAAGAGCAACTAAAAGGATACTAAAGGCAAGTATTCATAAATTAAGCAAACTTTCTTCATGATTCAATAATAGAACTAACATTACAGTGGGTGCACATCCATATATGACTGCAAATACTTTGTGTGCTTGGCTTGGAAAGATGGCTTTGTATGGATGGTGTCTGTCACCTCAGCTCATCTGTGGGCCTGTCAGAGGTGACTGAACTGTGCTGCAGGTGTTGCTGCACCTCCTTCAGCCCACTGAGATTTCTGTTCTTGTGCTTCAGGGAACAGAGCAGTAAATGAAGGGTTTTGTCTAGGGGGTAGCAGACAGGAATCCCATAAGGAAAGTGAAGTTGAAAAGTGAACACAACTTGTACACTGCATCACGTTCTCAACTTCCAAAACAAAGAACCACAAGATTAGCATTATAATTGAGGAGGAGGGAGAGGAAAACCATACCCAAATGCTGGCTATTTCTATATCTTGTTCTAACTGTACATATAATTAGAAATTAGGAACTTAATGAAGGAATATTTTATTTTTTCTCATAAAATGGTCAGAAGCAGAGTGCAATTTTCTTGATTTCTTTTTTCCCAAGACTTTCACACAGCTCAGTTTGTTTTTTGTTTGTTTGGTTGGGTTTTTTTTTGTTTGTTTGTTTGTTTGTTTTAAATTCTGCAGAGTAGAGCTTCGCAGTTTCCTTGGCATTCAGCTTTTGCACTGCTTTTTTCCTTATCAGGAGAAAGCCTTTAGATGTATGAACTGCAGACTATAGAATGAAAAACAAGTTCAGGGATTTTTTTAAATTATTATTTTAAATTTTTTTTAATATACTTTTCTGTTGCACATATTGCTTGAAAATTTTGTGATCTCATATTCTTTAGAGACAGGCTCACTTGTGTCCACAAGTGGAGAAGTTCCATTAGGGTGGAAATTGCAGAAATTTTAATGGTCTGCAAAATTATTTCTCTAAAGCCTTGGTTATTTTCAATATTGAGCACATAGCATCTACTAGAGTTAGTAATCTTCTTTCCTTGGTTTTACTTTTGTAGGTAATTCATGAAGATAGAATTCAGAAGCAGAGTTTTTGTGAGATGTTGTGTTCTTGTCTTTCATAGGCATGTCCATGAGTTAGTTGACTACATAGTGGCTGCCTAGTCTTTCCCAGAGAGCAAAGAAATGAAGCATAGCAGATTTTAGAAAAAGTTTGTGTAGGGTGGATGGATTTTGATGGCTGCTGCAGGAGTGGAGCATTTGCTATCGCTGTGGACATGCATTGCTGGGGTTTATACTTTAGTGTGGCACGCTTCCATCAGATAAGAGAACTTTGTATACTTGGAATAAAAGTTTAGCAAAGGTGGAGAGACAGAAGTGAAAATTTGCAGGGAAAAGGCAGAACCTAACAGGTGGTGACATCTATTGAGTAATTTTTTTCCCTTTTCCTAGGTCAGAATAGTGTGATGATCACAGCTTCTATGCACAATTTTTCTAATGAAGAAAACCTATTGAAACATGGAACATGTTTTACAAAGGCCACATATGGCCTATTTTGACTCTTAAAAGCTTAAATATCTAAATATATTAACTGTCTAAATTATCGAAAAGAACACTTGTTGTGGGGAATTTTTTTTTGTTTGTTTCTTTTGGTGGTTTGTGGATTTTTTTTTTGTTTAGGTCCATTTTGGTGGATGACTAAATAAAGCTATCACTGCTCTTCACCAGACTTACCTCTCAACACCATTATGGCCACAGCACTACTATAAAACTGATTCCTTTTCTGTCATGCCAGCTTTGCATTGGAGGAGGTGCTGTGTCAGAGCCTGTATTAAATCTACAACCAGTGCACAAAGCATTGTCTGAACTACTCAAACTAGTCACAGAAACTGGAATTATGAGCATCCATGATGCTTACTCAAATCTGCTTCAAGGAAACTGTGGTAGAAAACTGATGGCAGTTGCAACGTAGCCTTTTTTCAAGGCTGAAAATGTGTTATTAAGAAATGCTTCTGCCCCATATCCTGTGATGAATAAGGGCAAGTAGTGTGTGGGAGTGAGTGGGATGGTGAGCTATCAGGTTCCCAGATCTACTGACACATGAGACCCTCGTTTGTTATGCTGGCACGTGTCCTAATGTCTTTGCCTTGGCTCTCTTGTCTGCTTGAACTCCCTTTAATAGCATTTCTACCATGGTCACTAGCAGCTTGTTTGCGAAGAAAACTGTGCTAGGATAGGTTTTGAGACATAGTTTTAACTTTTGCTTATTGTCAAATGAAGTAAATTTAAAACAACAACAACAAAAAAACAACCCAATAAATCTATGTGCATCATCCTTTCCACAAAGAGCGTAATTCGATCCTTGCCTAGTTAATTTAAGTACTTGTGTGCCAAGGCTGTAGTGAGAAATGTGGAGCACGGAGGTTCTTTCTGTAAGGCAGACAGTGGCCTTTAACATAAAACTTGCTATTTTGGTATGAATATTGGAAGCAGCAATCTTAAAATTTACTTTCAGATGACATTTACGAGCTAAACTCAATCATTTATATTTGTGGAAAGCTGACATTGAAAGAACTTGTCTTTAAACTAGAGTGGATACTTGGGAAACTTTTTTATACTACAATACCTCTATTTATAGGATAGATTTAGATGGGGAACCTGGCATGCTGCCCCAACAATACAAATCACTGGAACTTTTTGGTCTTTTTCTGCCTGTCTTATCACTTTAACATCACATCCACAAGGTATTGACTGCAATGGAAGCCCTGGATATTTATAAACATTTTGCTAAATTTAAGGGGAAAGGTTTACTTTTTTAATTGAAGAAAAGCATAGAAAGTTACAGTCTGATTTATGTGGAATTATGCATGCAGCCAGATCTTGGTATGAACTAGGGAAAAATCTTTTGTTTGAACTTCCTGGAGCTTCTATTCAAACTTTTAATTAACTTTTTCTCTGTAATTCTCAATATGTTTCTATTGTAATTCTCAATATGTTTTGATAGCAATCAGGGAACAAAAGGTAAGGCTTACCGTGGCTAATTTAACACCTGTAAATTTCTGCAGATGAGCAAGTAAAGAATACATAGCCTTTTGGGAGGGAGATGGAAAAATGTAAGCCTTGGGTTATAAAAGTAGTAGTTCAAATGCTATTTAAATTGATTCATGAGTTAATTGTATTTTTCACCTGTGCAATAATAAACACTAGTCCTAATGCTTTTATGCAGATTAATATAAAATACAAAAGTTTTCAAAGTTTATTAAATCAATTTTTTAAAAGTGAGAATGACCTGTGGCCAAAATGTCAGGCTAGGATTATTTGTGCACCTTTTCCATGTTTTTCACCTCATGCTTTGTTTGGGGGATGGGAAGGTTCTTTAAAGTCTTTTTTTATCTCTCTGAAATATTTATAGCCTTAAAAGAATCACATATGGGAGACCAGTTCAGTAAGGAACTGCAACTGATGGATAATCTTAAATTTATGTAGAGTGTCAGTGCCTTATCAAATACTCGCTGTCCTGCTCTGCACAATGTGGTGTATCAGTGTCAAGTCAGCCAACCAAAATTGAATCACATACACTCTTGTGCAGAAGCCAGACTTTGTACTATGTAGGCTGAAATTTTTGTCCTAATGGATTGTGCCTGGAAACTGATACAAGTATACTTTGAACAAAACTTAGATAATTTAATTTTAAATCTATAAAATCTCCAGAGAAGAAAAACTTGGAGTTTAACTACTGGTATGTGAAGGATGCTTTTGCCATGAAGTATAGATTCTAGAAGGCTTCATAAGGATTCAAAAGACTTCATAAGGATTAACTTTTGGCTCAGAAGCAGTTAAGTAATGCTGCAACACCCCCAAAGGTTAAATGACCCAGATTCCTGCACTGCATGAATTTCTTGAGACTTTATTTTCTGCATGTGTAGGGTGAAGAAGCTAAGCATCAAGAGATGAAAGAGTAAAATGAAGCAGCTGGGGACAGAGTTCAGGACTTACAGTTTGTGTTTGTTGTTTTGGGTTTTTTTTGTTTGTTTGGGTTTTTTTTGTTTTAAAACTGAATGACACTTTTCCTTGTGAAGGATGGTGGGTCACTAATTCATGCTTCTGCTGTCTCAGATCAAAAGGGCAGCAGCTGATGTTGTGCTGAGGTGAGAACTACAGCAGTTATTGGTGGTGAATTGCAGAGGGATCATATTTTTATAATCCTGATTTTGGGAAAAGAGGAATACAGGCTCAGAATCATAAGAACTGAGGTGCTAGAACAGAGAGCATTCTTGCATGGCCCAAAGGTTCCTGATGTGCAACTGCCTCCCAAGTGTAAATCTTTTGGTTCTGATGTTGGGAATGCAGCTGTGCTGCCTTGGGATGAAACCCAAGGACGGTTTTCAATGCCTTTATTGTAGTGTGGTTTTTAAAAGGAATTTAAATGTGAGTCATTACATTTATTTGGATTATACTGGTGCTCTGAAGGCTGACATTTACTACCTTTTCTGCTTTCTTTTTTCTTCTGTTTTCCTCTTATTCACATGTGTACTTTGAAAAGAGAAGGTAAATCAATTGACTTCTGAAATCAGGTTATATTGCCTTAAAACAGGTTTAAAGTATCCCCTTGGTATTCCCACTCAAAAGTAACTTTCATCTAATAATACTCTAAGTTCCTGGCTTTAACTCTGTGTCTTCAGCTGATTTGCTTTGACTCTCCTGAGCATGCGACGGGTAGATAAGCTCTTAATGTATGTTAGGCTGGGGTTTTGCTGCAGGCATATTTATGGGGATCTAGATGGCAGAACCACACTGCCCTGCACACATCTGTGCTATCAGCTGTGAGCCTTCTCCAGCTGGCACGTGTGTCATCATGGCACTGGCGCGGTGCTCAGGGTCTGCCAGCCTGACCCCAGGGCTGCTGAAATGCGGTTATTGGGCAGAGCTTCCACAGCAGTCATGGTGAGAACAGGAGTTCAGCTCCTCTCGTGCCTCCTTTGGGCCACTGATCATGCTGAGGCAAAGCAAATAAACTAAATTCTGAGCAGTGTTTTCAAAATAGATGTTCTTTCACATTTAAGTGTTAAGAAATCATGTGGTTGGAGGTGCTTTTGTAGAGTGCCAAAAAACACTTGGGCTTTTTTTTTTTTGTAAAAAGCTTCTCCTAAGTCTTTCTGCATGCTGAATGACATTTTAAAAAGTCAAGCACAAAATGGCATTCATCAAAATGTTTTTTGGTTAACAGAAATAAAGTTTTATTCTTTATTATTTTCATCACTCTTATTTTTTTTTTTAAACAGTCAAGCTGTTTTCAGAATTCCTTCCCTGAAAAAGAACATGGTGCGTCTGAAGGCAACGTGGGGTGGAAAATTTTCTATTGACACAGGCATTATTCTTCAAGATTATTCTGACATTTTTACTGCTTGTTAAATGTGAGAAGGGTAGGAGAGAAGGGAGAGCTCGGAGTGTGCACTTGTGTATATATGTGTGCAACAAAGGTATGTGAGTAAAGTTAGCTTTTTATGAGTCTCCAGAAATTTCAGCTCTTATTTTGAACAAAGGTTTGGGAAGGTTCATAATTCTTCTGAATTGCTCATCTAAATCATTCCCCAAACCTTTTTTAATTAAAATGAAGAGGGCTCTGTAGTGTCTAAATCAGAAGACTGAGTTTTGTTTCTGCCAACTATTTTCCGTGTGATTTGAGAATGCTGTGTATTTTAATTTTTATCTTGATGTAATACCACCTTGATTCCCTAAGAAGCATGCTGAATAATCTTGGTAAGGGAAAAATATTCGATGCCAGGTGAGGGCAGGAGCAAGTGGTACAAGAATGCTCTGGCAGAAACACCAAAATAATTCTGATTAAGATGAGATAAGCCCCTTTTAATACACTTTTCCACATTAAAAGGAAAGAAAAATAATAAATACAATTTGTATGCAAATGATGTGTGCTGTAGAACTTTTTTTTTTCTGTGTATTAACTTCTGTTCACTGTGATTTTTTTTTTCAAAGTCAAATTGAACTGTTTTTCAGAAGACAAACCTGTGCTGTTCTAGTCTGCACACTCTGTATGTTTAAATATCCTCTCTAGCTCTTTACCCTGTAGGTTTAACAGGTCTGGAATTGATTGTGATTGTTCATTCAAAAACTGCCTTTTCCCTGTCCCGTGACCTGCAGCAGCAGGAGCTGCTGCTCCAAGGCCAAGGGATCTTTGTGGGAAGGTCATGCACAGAAGGTAGCTCTGGGGCTGTTAGTGTCAGATAGAGGGATTGATAAAGAAATTGCCACCCAGTCAGAGACCACTGTCCTGTTACACTTCTTAACTGTGCTGTGTGTGAGAGCAGTGCCTTTCTCATTTCAATTGAAATGCAAAAGTTTGGCATAATTGTGTGTTAAAAATAAAATAAAAAGTTGCTAATTCAGCTTCTGAGCACTTGATTGGGCAGCCTGGGGAGAAACACTTTCCATCTTAACACTGAGCTCAACACTTTTTAAAGCCAAAGCTATCACTGGACAGCTGGACTCTGTGGGGACAGACATGCTAGAGATACTCGGCCAAGGTGGGGGTGTCTGGCCGTGACTGGCTGCCACTACAGCACATGTGCCGGCATCTCCTGGCCTTGGGGCTGGCTCTGATGCCTGTGGGGAACAGCTGGGTCCCCCAGCTGCCTGGGGGGACTAATTAGTGCTGCCTGGGGAGCTAATTAGTGCTATGAGCTTGGGTTGGCAAGGGCACAGATCCCTGGCTATTGGGTCTCCCACCCCAATGGCTGGGAAATAACACAGGTCAAATCCCATTCCTCACAGTGGGTGTGAAGCTGTTGGTATGCCTCGCTGAGTGTTACATGTGATGAAACACTGATTGCTGCAAACGAGCACAGTTAACTCTAATTATTCATTGTTTTGGTTGTGTGATGTTTTGAAGGGCAGAATGCAGCTCATGCTGCTTCTAATTCTTTGATCTCGCTTGTGCCCTAGGTCACTGTGGTAAATATTCTCTCCGGAACCGCAAGAATTCCTCATTTGCAGCTATTTTATTTCAGAGGGTCCTAAACCCCATTTTCAGTACTTAGGCATCTGCCACTTTCTGCTTTTGCATCTAAAATATATAGCCTTAGTGCAAATTACTCAGTAGTCCCAATGTGCTCATACTCATTAATTAGTGCCATAAAAACCTTGAGATTTATTTAGTAAGTCTGGATATGCAGAATATTTTACTTTCATTTAAAACAGTATTGTGTCAAGGCCTTTCTGAAATTAAATCTGTCTACAACTTAGTAGCTATGGGCTTTAGACCTGTGTTTAAAATAACTTTGTCAAGGCATATTGGAGTTTTTATTGCTATATTAAACCACTTTTTATTGTGTCGTAAAATGCAAAGGCAGTATTTACACTTCCAAATATTTTAAAGATGTAGCTAGGCTTTAAGAAAAAATGGCATATTGGCATCACTCACTTCAGTGAGGTCTTGCTTCCTGTGGATGCTGCTGTTTTGCCCTCTCATTATTGCGTGGATGTGTTTGCTGGAGTACACATTACATCTTGGTTAATGTGTTTTCTGTGAGCAGAGAACCTGTCAGATGGGCAGCTCTGAATGGAAGGCTTGCCAGATGTTGCTGCAGCAGAGAAACTGGGAGAGTAGGCTTCTATTCACACGGCTGCCACTGTGCCATTCTTGCCTGATCTTGAATATTCTTGAGCAAATCACTTAACTCCTCTAAGTTACTGTGCTGTTTTTTGTGAAAACAGGTACTGAGTTTCTTGAAATAACTACCCTTTGAAAAAAACATCTGGATACCTGTGGCTGGAAGCTTCTGGGAACATGCTATTATTATGTGTACTGCTTCTTACTGTGATTCAAATATCATTTGCATCCAAGATGATATTTTTGACCATTGCTTTTCCCATTAGGTGTTGCTCATTGAGAATAATCCTCGGCAGTGCGTAGAAATCCTTCGCACACTAAGAGTAATGTGACTGTTTTGCTTGAGTGCCTGTGAATTGCTTTGGCAGAAGTACAACTTCATATTTTAAAAATATTTATTTCACATGGTCCTATTCGTGTACCTTAGCACTGTTCTTCAGGGACTTGTTCTGAAGAATGAGTACTACACTGATGAGTAGTAGTCAAAATTCTGTGCTAATGCAATCTCTTGCATCAGCCAAGGCTGTTGACAAGCATGATATTTCTACAACAGGTATTTGACCTTTAAAATTTGGTCTTGGATGGCTTAGCTGCTTCACATTCATCCCAAAATTGCTATGACACTTTAATGGGGATGAGCTTGATGTTCAGGCTCCGTGGTGAAGCCTGTTTGAAACCAGGATGCAAAGTGTATGTTGTCTACAACTAAATATTAGACTCTGAGCTTCTCTCTGGGTTTGTCTATCATTTTGCTGTGTATTTTTGTTGGATCTTTGTGGTTAGGGGGATAGCAAAAAAATTGCAGTGTAGTGATGCTTTTAGAAGGCTTGTCATCTAGATTGATTGTTGGACCCAAGACTGGTCAGGAATTTTTTGGTTTTTGGGTTTGTTTTGATGGAAAGCAAACTCAGGTTTTGAAACATATAAAAAAAATCCTTCTTCCAGACTTATCTGAGATCATAAAAGCATTTCTTTTGGAGCTGAAATGGAGTAATGATTTTTTTTAACTTTTATATTCTGTTAGTTTTTTCGTTCACACCTCAAATTGTTGAAAAAACCAGTGAAATTTACAATACTTTTTTCACATAAAAGTAAACCCAAAGTATTTTAATGCTGTCAGATTTCCACTTTATCCATGTAAAATACATTCCTTTGAAATGTTTTGGCTTTTAACAAAATGATGTTTTTATGACAGAACAGTTTCCTCAGTTTTTTGCTTATTCTAGGGGTAGTCTTATGGGATTCCTGCTGCAAGAGTGACTGATTTGAACACAAGTTATCCTAAACACCATATTTCAGCTCAGTAGTTCTCTTTGTATTCTAAGAGTCTAACAAAGTCTGTCATAAGGGGGAGTATTTCCTAAACAAGGGAAAAAACATTGCAAAACCAACCACCAAAACTCTACCTTGTCTCTCAAGTTTCTAAAACAGAAATCAAGGTCTCTTCTAAACTAGGATCCTGAAGGAGAGCCAATTCCAGAGGCTTCCCTTGGAGATTACTGGGTTACTGACAGCAGACTGAAGACATCACATCTGGAGGTAAACCTTGAAGAAATTCAAGACCATATGTTTGACAAATGCTTTTAGTGTAAATGAGCAAAGTAAGTATCTGACTAAAAATGGTGGAAATTTAAAAAATTCAAATAATGAGAAAAAGACACACTTGTGCAAAGATCATACTAATATCTGTTGCATGGCTGTGTTGCAACCAGTCATGTGGAGCATCCTCTAGGCTGTCCAACTCTTTGTGCAGTTTTTATGTCAGTTTTTGATCTATATCTGTGTTATTCATGCAAGGACAGGAGGCTTTGAGAGGTGAACAGAGGATGTGTATTGAAGCTCAGGGATAAATATGGCACAGAAATTCCAAATGCTTCCAGTTTTGTAACTATTGCATGAGTTTAAAAATATCTGGGTCCTCTACTGTCACCTGCTCCTAGTGGCTCTTAAAGACAGCAGCTCTGATGCCGGTGGCACTTGAGGAGTGAGAGGCAATCACCTGATGGAGACCTATTGCCCAGGCCTTGGTGTTTAGAGCTCTGTCCACGTGGCTGCACAGCTTCTACCAGTGCTCTGAATGCTTGCTGCTTGCAAGGAAATGTTCTACCAGGCTCACAGAAAACAAAAGATTGAATCGGGGTTCAGATTAAAACAGGTAGTTTTGTGAGTTCTCAGTAAGTGCCCATGCTCAGGGAGGAGAAATGTGTTATGTGAGCTGCATGCCAATCAAAACACTGGAATTTTCAACAGCTAATAAGAGCAACTATCTATTCAGGCAGAAGGTATAAGCAAATAGCAATTCATGGAGATGATTTCATAGATAATTTCTGAATAACAAACTTTATCTGAAAATCATGAGCTGTTCCTGCTCCTTTCTGGCAGGAGGTGGGGAGGCATTCAATGACTTACATTATTTATGGCTTATTCATACAGCTCAGAATTCACTTCTAATATGTATGCTTGGCATCTTTTATAGATGAAGGCCTTCCTTCTGCAAGGCTGTGTATTGAGGATCTTTCAAAGCTACTAAATTTAATTTAGGAAATGGGTCTATATCTGTGACTTCCTTTGTCTTTTCAGTCCCTGTTAAATGGTGCTTCCTTTATTTTTTAAATTGCATGGATTTAACTTTTTCACAAAATCCAAAATGCTCTAGAATAATAAATTTTGAAGAAAATCAGGCCTTGATAAACAACTGATTAGAGTTGTTCCCTGATACTGTACTGGCAGTAGTGGGCTCTGCTTAGACCTTTGATTTTTGTTTGAGAAATAAATTCATAATAACTGTGCATCCTAGTGTGGAACACTGCAGGTGCTGTGAAAAAGATGAGATGGGTCACAGAAGTGAAGAAGTGGTAGCTGTGGTGTTGGTAATAACCTTTTCCATCCTGCAGTTGTCCAAGCAGTCTCTGGTAATCAGGTGCAAGTTTAGGTACTGGACTAGAAATGTGGTTGGCTAAAAAAGTTGAGGGGATAAGTAGTAAGATAGTTTTGTGTATGCATGCAGTCCTGTTTTTTATTTATTCTTACTTGTCCATCCAGGCAATGTTTTGGTTTAGGTTTGCCAGATACATCTTTTATGTCTACTGCTGGTAATTGTAACACTGGTTTTGCAGTTCATTCAATTGCCTGTTTTGCTTTTGTGAACCTCAGTCTTTGAGCATGTTGCAGTGTGACTTCATGGTGTATTTTTTCTTAAAAGTCTGTTCAGATGATTAAGATTTGGCTTAGGAGCCCAGATGGACCTAGAATACTAAAATTAGAATCTTTGGATCTTTGTTCATATAGGATCAGTGTATTTTTGGGGGGTATCTCTACCTAGCAGCAAAGGTGTTCAGCTTCCTTCTCTTGACCTCTGTGTTCCCTGTCCCAGTGTTTGCCATGTTAAATGCTGCTGACAGGAGCTATCGGCAGCTCACTTGCTTTTACACTGAGATGGCATTCACCCTCCTAAGCATGCATGCCTCACACCTTTGCAAGTCAGTCCCAAATCTGCTTGGAGAATCTGTAGATTTATCATCAACCAGTTGATTTAAAAGCAGAAATTTAGACATCTTCTCTTTAGCTGTGTGTTTGTGATACTCACTACTTATGGGTTTTCTTTTGTGCAGATGTATGGCTTTACATTTTTGTGAAATCTTGCCATTTTCTCTTTAAAACTTCTCCTTCTGCTTACCATCATTCAGAATGATGGCATGTCATGGTAATTCATGCATTCAATATGAGGAAAGGTTTTGGAGCCACATTTAACTTTATTTAAGATTTTTTTTTTCATTTCAATTTTCATGCTTTTTCAGTCCCCTAGATGGGAGGATTGCTTGTGAGTGTACTTCTGATAATTGATTTTCCTAAGAGATGATTTGTTAATTGAGGGCACAGAATATTGTGGCTGGGATTTATTGGAATTTCAGGAGGATGCTTTATGGGTGTTGGGACACAGTGTGACATTGTAGTATTGCCACATCTAACCAAATGAATCTTATTTCTTTGGGGAAAATAATTTTGCCTGGATTTCTCTCTTTACAATGAAATATTTAAACTAGCTGCTCCTTCCTGCATTTG